>OX457036.1:87149486-87704486 GCA_949752735.1 Lumbricus terrestris
AGTGAAGGACTTGCCCAAGGTCCCTACGCTATGACGAGAGGTGGATTCGAACCTCGAACCTTCCGGTTTCAAGGCAACGACGCCACCACTACTCCACCGCGCCCCACAAATGGGTCAGATTGTGATGTAATGTCTTAAGTCTGGCCATGAGACGAAGTGATAGGCCTAAAGCTGGTCGTAACCTCCTAAAACTCGAGTGTTTACATAGTCTACGCATTCACATAGAGCAGTACTGTCCAACCTACAGCAGGCTCCAGAGCTAGGCAGAGAGTACATACATCACATAGAGGATACACTGCTTTGAGCTAACGCTTTTAATGTTCGAGGAACAACTTCCCATTGTATTGGTTTAGTCTCTTGAAAATAAATGTCAGCAATGCTCAGTTTAATTAACATTTAATTATGCTAACTATCCTGACTCAGGCGTCCAATCGGTGTACCGCCTATTTAGACACATGCCGTGGATTTCAGGTTTGAAGTAGCCTATATTTCCACATCACTTGACCTAATTATAAATAGCCTGAATCAAGAGAACCAGTTTGATAATGAAAAATTGTAATCAAGGCAATACTGTAAACATACAACAATGCAGTAGCCTACAAAATTCAAAGAAAAAAAATTGCTCGTGAACTTAAAGTTTGGTAGATAGGCCTAAGTTGAAAGATTCTTATATTTCTATCCGTTCAAATTTATAGCATAATATATTC
The DNA here is from genome assembly GCA_949752735.1 of Lumbricus terrestris. NCBI lineage: Eukaryota > Metazoa > Annelida > Clitellata > Crassiclitellata > Lumbricidae > Lumbricus > Lumbricus terrestris. The sequence continues at coordinate 87,150,194 of OX457036.1, forward strand.
GAATCCTATTGTTGGTTCAATTCTCTAAATATCGTTAAAATTTTCGTATGATTAATTATCATGCAGACATTAGAGATTATATGAAAACAGTTTGGCTTGCTTTTTATTGAACCATGGTGTAGAGCAGCGGTTCTCGACCTATGGGTCGCCACCCGCAAGTGGGTTGCGAAGAACATCCCAGTGGGTCAACAATGTTTCCGGAAATCGCAAGTACAATGCCAAACCATCTGGATTTGTTACATGCAAAATGTATGAGTTATTTTTCAACTGAACTCACAGAGAAACATGACTGGGTGCGAAAACCTTTGGCAGCAGGTAGTGCCAATTTTTATTATCTATGGAGCAGGGTCCAACTGATTGAACTATCCTGCAATGGAACTTTCAGAAACACATTTTAAAACGAGTGTTTGTCAGGATTTTGACTTCGTGCTGCAGCTAATATCTACAACTTTCTGATGAGGCTATGTCAGTGCTGTAACAGTTGCCGTTTTCAACTTCGTATCTCTGTGAAACCGGTTTTCTGCTATGACTGCTAATTAATTAAGACTAGCTAAAGCAGGGCCTATTTTAACGTGCCGACAGGCACGTCCGTGCTTTGAGATTACAAAAACGTGCCTGAGGAATTGACGGTCCGTGCTTCATCGCTCAGGCACGCCTGGCACGGCACTTACTGAACTTGTTTAAAGTTGTTTTAAAAAACACCGCCAATATATTTAATTTTTTTAGGAAAGTTCGAACGGCGTTCCATACATCTATTTGGGCTCATGACGTCATGCAGCGCGTTAAACTTGTTTACAAACAGCACCGAGAGAACGGGACGCGCAATTTTGTGACTGATGTAAAAATAATATTTAGGCTACATTTCAGTTTTCGTTATAATTCATAATTGTTTATTGACATTTATTATTACGATATTAGGACTATTAGGCCTTTCGGTCAGTTCAGACTGTTCAGTTGTTTTAGTTCATTCATTTGCGAATTTCACGATGAGTAAAAAACGGGTTGCGTCGTCACCTGGAAACGACATACAGGCCATGTTTAAACGAATGACGAAGAGGAACGCGCACGCAGGTTAGTTGCTTTGGTCCTCAACACAGCTGTAAAATTATAAATTGTTGCAGTATGTTAACTTAAAAAGTTAAGAAACGATTACATTGATAAATGTAGCTAAGTAAATGATGAACTGTACCAAGTGACCTGTCAAACAGTCTATATCATTATTGTCATATAGTATTATATTAACCCAATGACGCCGGATCGGGGCCATTTGGCCCCGAAAATGGGAGCTATAAAACAGACTAAAATTAAAAGTTGTTTCCTTATGTCATACCTAAAAATAACTTGAGCGATGTTTGCGGAAGATTGATCGTTATTTTGACACCGAGTTTGTTGCGAAAAGTTTAGTTTAAGTTAGAAAAAAAATTATTTGAAGTTCGAGAAAGATGCCACGCGGAATTCCGTTTTCTGATGTTACTTGCAGCTATTGTTTCACTGTTGTCGTTCAGCAATGTTTATTGACAACTGTTTTGTCTTTTGACATTCTAAGGGCGCTATATAAATGAACTATTGATAAGCATAAAATGAATTTCATAGTCTGAATTCTGCTGATTCAGAAAATGTATACTTTATTATGATTACTTGTAACTATTGTTGCACTGTTGTCAGTAAACCATGTTTATTTTCGATTGCTTTGTCTTTTGACATTCTAAGGGCGCTATATAAATGAACTATTGATAAGCATAAAATGAATTTCATAGTCTGAATTCTGCTGATTCAGAAAATGTATACTTTATTGGGATTATTTGTAACTATTGTTGCACTGTTGTTGTTCTAAGATTGGTACCATCAATTTCCTATTTTTTCCTAAAAACAATTCAGGTGGGAATGGGGTTAAAGGTAAAGGTCTCCCTCAGTCTCCCTCAGCACTTCCGTGACTCTGTGTCATCATTGAAGATATGTAATTATGAATAGATATAAGCTACTAGCATCTGATATATAGCCTACAATAATAGTAGTTTAGTAAGAGTTATAGCATAAGCAAGTTCTTTAAAGTGGGTGTCATTTTTTCGACCATCTAACATTCTTTGGCATACTTGTGTACTTTGCAATTTCAGATTCGTTTGAGCCGAGACAGTTGACGGAAATGGATAAGTTGAAATCATTAGCTGCACAGAGGAATATGATGGTTGTCAATGTGGCTGCAGATGGAAACTGTTTATTTAGTTCACTCGCCAGACAGTTGACTCAGCTTGGACGCGGAAGCTCAGCGACAGCGACAACTGCTCATGATGTACGCATGGAACTGGTTGAATGTCTGCAGTCGCACTCACAGTCGCAGATGATCTTGGACAGTGGAGCTATGACAGAGCAGGAATTGCAAGTATATATCGACAACATGAAGAAATGTGGCACATGGGGTGATGGTGTAATTCTTTCTGTAGCAGTCAATCTGTATCGACGACCTATCATCATTTTAACTGTGGAGGGGGAACAGCGTATTGATATGGCAACATCACCTACCTCATCTCAAGCATCGTCATGTGAGACTGAGTCTTACGCTATATATCTGGGGTTGGTTGGCACAAATCACTATGTAAGTATTGAAAAACAGAATAGTCAACAGACTCAACACACAGCGGAATCAGACACAAACATTTCTGATGACGAATGTGGCACTGGTCATTCAATTTCAACAAGTACTGCAGCTAGTAATAGTACCACAACCGAAGAGCAGTCAAGGACATCCGCACAGTTAACATGTTCACCGTCAACCATAAGTGTGACAGCTTCGCTATCTCCAGCTGGAAGTAAACCGGTGGATGTGAAAGTCGATGAGTTTGAGGAAAAGGTTCACGAGGCAATTGAATTTCAAGGGGTTGTACAGTCAAGCAAAAATCAGTCAGGACGCAAACAGAAGGTTGAGGCTGAGCATTGGGCAGAGTACAGAAGTGAAGCTCGTGGTGGGTCTGGTAGAAGGAGGATTGTGCATTGCAAAATCTGTTGTGCACATCCTGATCTGGTGAAGATCCACTGTCAAAGGATCCCAGCCATATGCACTGCAAATGGTGCAGTGTTCAGGCAGCAGATGTATGATGAACACTGTGTATCGACAGTACACAATGCTTGTTTGACACGTAGTCGACAACAGAAGGCTCTTGCCGAGGGTCGGATACATGAGGGAGAAACTGTGTTGGAGAAACAACTGCGATTTGCTAACACTGCATTGGAACAAAAGATAGCAAGAATCATGATTAAGGTATACATGGATGCCAAACGCGGGACACTATCTGCGTGGTCATTTCCAGCTAGATACGTGGCGTCATTGATGGCTGAAAGAATCGACTTGAACAACCCTGAAATTCCGTTTTCTCCTACTGACACAGATCTACAGTATGTCACTCCTGCAAGCCATCGCGACATGCTACTGACAATCGCAGAAACGGACCGTAAGGCATTTGCACTCCGATTTAAAGATATCCTTGCGCTTTCTCTCAGAGTTGATGGTGCTGTTGACAAGCAGCGAATAGACAACAAGCATGTTATGGCGCAGGTTGTAACGGCGGTTGGAGACATGGAGACTTGGTACATGGGCTTGGCTGAAAGCGAGAAGCGAGGTAGCGAGGGGTTATTGGAGGCACTCAGGAAGGCGTCTGCAAAGTGTGGAGCAACATGGCCAGAGATATTTAAGCAAACAACCTCTATTGTCACAGACGGCGCGTCAGAAAATACTGGAAGACATCATTCGCTATGGACACTGCTCGAGCAAGAACGCAAAGACAACACCACTAAGGACACGTCAAGTCCATGTAAGGGCCCTATCCCTCTCCTCAAAATATGGTGCAGTGTTCACCGTTCTCAGTTAGTGTTCAAAGACATGACTACAGGTGTTCCTGAAGCACGGCGTGTTATAGATGACTGTAAAGCAGTTACGCGTTTCTATAACAGTTCAGCATGTAGAACAAAGGAATTCAAGAAGCATGCGGAAGAACTTGGCGTCACAGTCAGACAGTATCCATCAGTAATCGACATAAGATTCACACAATATTCTAACAGTCTTCTGTCATCCATTCTGGACAACTACAGACCGATGATGCGACATCTGCAGACTTTCTCCCTGAAAGACGCTGAAGAATATGGCATGCTGAAGAAGTGGATTAATGCTGACACTGTTCACATTGCAGCGATCTTGTGTGACGCGCTGTACATCTACTCTAGATTTCAGAAGAAGTTGCAGGGCAACCAAGTGACTCTGTTTGACGTCGAAAGTGATCGTGATAAATGTGTGGAGGACCTAAGGAAATTATTACAGCGTCCGCACCCAGGTGGATATGAGGAGAAAGTAATAATTACAGGGAATGAGGAACAAGCCGATGAAGTTATCAAGAGTTACGACACTGTTAAGCTCACAGTCGTCCAATTAAGGCACTGTAAGAGAGAGCACTCTCTCGTTAGCAGTTGCGGTCGCGATGTGTATGCCATCAAGACTGAGATTATTTGTTCGCTGTGCAACTTTCTGACCAGTCGACTCGGAACTGACAAAGGTGCCAGTGATCTTCGCTATGCACTAGAGTTTCAGGCGCTTTCTCCACCAATGCTTATGAATGGCAATGCATCTGATGAAGACATTGAACGGGTGTACACTGGCCTCGCATCAGACTTTGCGAAGCGTGACTTCTACAGTAGCTACGGAGAGCTGGTGAACGCTGCAAAGAAAGCGCAGATGTCCAACACAAGCACATTGCAGGATTTCCTTAAGATCAGTCTGACTAATGCAGACTGGCGTTCTGTTTCTGTAGCTGTCGCCAGACTACTCGCAGCAAAGCCTCATTCATGTGACGTGGAGAGACTTGTTAGTGCATACAATCTCATGAAGGATGATGATAGAAGCAGCCTCAATGCAGAGACAGTTGATGCACATTTACATGTCCGAATGAATATGCCGGTTACATCAAAATTTGATGTACGCCCAGCACTGCGAGCATGGTTTCAAGCTTGTAACCGACGTTCGCGACCAACTGTGAAGGCCAAATCCCAGGAATGGTTCAAGGACGTGTTTTAATTATCTGACTGCGACTCAAACTGACCAGCCGCAAGACGGCGCCAGTAACTGTTAGTCTGTTAGCTTAGCTATAAACTTTGCCTTTGTCTTGAAGACTTGACCCATGATCAATGATACCGTTAAGACATGTGTCGTCCATTTCGTAACTAATAATTATAATGACAGTGTTAGAATTGTATAAGAAACTATTTGGTTCATGCAAAAATTGGAATGTTATCAAATTCAATATCAAATTATCATGTCGTTTGACTCATTTCAAGTTCTCAGCTAATTTGAAAATTTTCATAATCTAACTCATACTGGAGAGAGACCTTACAAGTGTGATAGATGTGCTAAACCATTTACTTATTAATATAAGCTAGAAACGCATAATCAAACTCATACTGGAGAAAGACCTTACAAGTGTGATAGATGTGCTAAAGCATTTAGTTATTAATAAACAGGCATTTGCAATTTCACAATTTTTTCTTAGGGGGGGACGTGCTTGGTGAAAAATTCTTTAAAATAGGCCCTGAGCTAAAGGAACCGGCTCTGTGTGTGAATAACGATTTAATAATATGTGTCTGACAAACAAAATCTCATGTATTGATTTACTTCTGAATGCTAGCGCAACCGTCACGCTGCGACTTGATGTCACAATAATATTACACAATAAAAGTGAGTTTTCATTTCTACATTCTGTCATTTTCATTTTACATCATTTCAATTGTGAAGCTTAATTATTATGCCACTATCGTCTGAAATCTGAATATTTAGTCGCAAAACGACGGATTCCCTTGGATTTCGGTCCCGTTGACACTCAGATGTTGCAAAGTGGATCGGGATGTAACAAAGATTGAGAACCGCTGGTGTAGAGATTTAAATAACGCCCCTTCATTGTTACTACTCATGAGCAGGAACGCTCACGACTCAAAACATCTATCTGTATGACGTCAGCTATTAATTTTGTTAAGAAAACAATGACGTGACGTTAAGCTTGTTTGACGGAGGCTCAGATTCTGCACTTTGCAGAATCTGATAAAAGCAAGACAAACACTTAATTGACGCTTATTTACTATAATGTATAGGCCTATACGGGTTTTTACAAAGTCCGAGACGGCACAAATAATTATAGTTCATAGAAGCGGAAAAATATGCATGTTATAATTAATGCTCTGGCTCTTTACAATGAATAAATTGTTAAAGGATTTAAATGCAAACTCACTGCAAATCGCATTCGCTTTGCCACTTTGTAGCGTGTCACTTTAATCAGACATGCAGCCTTTCAATTCTTATTTCTCACGCAATCAAACGCTTCGAACAGTTTAGCAACGTTCATATAAGAGCCTGCAAATAGCGCCTGACGTCGCCGAATATCACCTACTCATTATAAGAGTATTCAGCAGTCTTTCTTGTCTGCCAATCACATATGATTACGTCATTAAGGCTATTGATAATAATTGGTAGGACATGCATCATTCCGACGCAAAAGACAACCTCTTTTTTGTAAGCAGTTCATCTGTGAGATGATTTACTCCAAGTTGTCTGTACAAACGTGCTTGGCTATTGCAGCCGGCGACGTGTCCAGGTATGGAAGCTGTCCCTTCTGCAATGTAGAAGCGCATTGTCATTAGTCTACATTAACATTATCGACACACCCATGGCCTGAAAAGTTTTTGCAAAATGTAAGGCCGATCTTTCTGCACTGTATATCTCCAATTCGGCAGGGGTTAAAGTGTGCCTGGACGGTCATGGACGGCGTCCATGCACTTATTTTAAAATCTGAGCGCCGTCCTGCCACTTATTGGCCAGCACTGACTGGAAAGGTAAGGGGCGTCCAGGCACTTCTTTTGGAATGATGAGGGGCGTCCAGGCACTTATTTTCCCACACTTTTAGCACTGCAATTCGGTTATTGTTAGACCTAATAACAATAACTTAGCCTACTGCCAATGTTCTTTGTACTCCTGTCTAGTGTATACCTGTCGAATAGCGTTGTATATAATATTAGAATAAAATTGGTATGTATAAATGAAAATGTCGAATGGTTAGATAGCGAAAAGTGATTAGCCTAATCACGGTTGCCTTCAGCCCAAAGCTCTACGCCGACTTGATACTTTCGGCCGCGGCGCGCCGGTCATTTCTGACCAGTGTCACGGGATATTCTATCCTCCTTAAGGAGGGTTGTATGAGTTGAGTGGACAGACCTGAAACCAGTGGCGGCGCCAGCCGCTTTTTGTAGCCAGGGCATAGCCAGGGCAGTCATACAAGTGACCAGGGCAGAGGGCGAGTCGAGTGCTCCGTAGTACGGGCTTACATAGGCACATAATTTTTGCGCTACCGTGCTTGCCATAAATCATACATCTTACACTATTACATGTAGGGTCGGCTGATCTGAGGATCAGATGGGTGAAGCCCTAAAACCGAACACTTTTTGACATTTGGAAAGTAAATCTTATACAGGGTGGGCCATAAATGGCCATCCCTAAGGTTTTTGTCAAATATCTTGGCCAGAAGTTTTTTTTTAAAAATATATCATTTTTACAGGCCTAAAGACAATTCATATTTACGCACAGTGGCCAGATTTCACCACAATATTCAAACAGAACAAAAGTTACATAATTTTTAGTGAGATCGTCACTGATTGTCAGAGCAAGCGGCGATTATAGCTTTATCTCCAGGACCTTGCTCATGAAGTGTATCAATACAAATTTTGTCTGCCATTGACACATTGGGCGTTTTAATTTGATAGAATTTTCGATTTGATTATTTTAATAACAAAATTATTAAACTGAAAAATTCTTTTATAATTTACCAATTTATCATCTTGCTAAATGATGCCACAGCGACGTGCAGCTATGCTGGTAGGCCTACCTGTTTTTCCTAAATAATAATAATGTTGCTCTCTGAGCTCTCTCTGTCAATAATATGCTTTTTTACACCAATGATTTGAGATGTTACTTAATAAAATCGGTTTTTTGTTACTTTTTACTGGGTCATGTTTCTGAATCGTAAAAAACAGTAGGCGGCAGCTCGCTAAAAGTGATACAACTTTTGTTCTGTTTAAAATATTTTAATAAAATCTGGACATAATGTGTAAATATGAATTGGCCTTAAGCCTATAAAATTTAATTTAAAAATTCCTAATTTTTGGCCAAGGTATTGGTAAGAAACCTAGGGATTTTTTATGGCCTACACTGTAGACTAATCTCACTGACTTGTGAAGCACCGCAAATCCTCTTTCGAGTAGCATTTCGAAAGCAAAAAGTTCAGCAAAAAAGTTACTGAGTCAGGAAGGACTAAGGTCTAAGGAAACGCAATGTTGGGTAAGCAGCCACAAAATTGTTCCCTTCCAGAACTTTTGCCCTGCCAGAATTTTTGCCCAGCCAGAATTTTTGCCTGCCAGAACTTTTTCCCTGTCAAATTGTTGCTCTGTTAGAATTGTGCCCTGTCAAAATGTTTGCACGGCCAGTGCTTTCTCTCCCAGAACTTTTGCCCTGCCAGAATTTTGCCCTGCCAGAACGTTTGCCCTGCCAGAGAGCGGACGGACGGACGTGAACAGTAAGAAGCAATATATACGCCCGAACAAATTCTGGCATGGTAAAATTTCTGGCAGGGCAGCGACCAGGGCAACGACCAGGGCAAAGGCTTTTTTGGCAGGGCATTTGCCCTGCCATGCCCTGGCGTAGCGCCGCCACTGCCTGAAACCAGATTGAAATGGATGGAAAATTGGAGAGCTTGTGATGAGTGGGGAATGGCGATAGTCTAGCAAGTGCAGGTTTCTCTAGAATCTTTGCGAAAGTGTTTAAATTTTTATATCGGCCTTAAGTTTGACAGGTCACATGGGCCAAGACCATACTTCTTAAGCAGTGTGGTGACTTGGGCAGATTTGAAATTTATTGGGAAGCGACCTGATTGAAAAGAGGAGGTAGGCAACAACAGGGCTTTTTTAACGTGCAGTTGTACACAAAATGTGCAGTTCTAAACGAATTTGTGCATTTGTAGAAGCACTTCTGCACAGTTAAAACTAGCAAAAAGGCCGTTGTCCTCCGATTGGAAGTAATTTACCATGAAGGATTGGAAAGAAAAGAAGAGGTTGTTCAGTTCTAAAGATTCCTTAAAAACAGCCCTGGGCAACAAGCGGTACAAAAAAGCCAGGACAGGATTTGAGGATTTGAGTAGGTATATAGGCCTATAGTCAAGTGGTGATGTTTCATGCTTGAGGTTAAGGATTAACTTGAAAACCTCTGTAGTTACGAGGAAAGTTCGGACAGAAGTTGTGGAGTTGATGGCAGCTGAAAGTGAATATCGATGTTGCGGAGAGATTGAAGGCGATCCTGGATTGTGGACATGATTTTTTCAAGTTTATTCTCGAAGAAAGTGGCCATGATCCAATTCAGCTGTATTGCATTGTATTGGCTAACTCTGACTAAGGGGCACTATATATAAATTCTTGAAATGGATGAATGAATGAGTGAATGACTAGCTACATGTAAACGGCTGTTCTTGTTATTGCAGTGCTATTAGCCTAACTTATTATCATCATCATCATCACCATCATCATAACCACTCGTTCAGTCATCAATTAATTTCAGGGATTTATATAGCACCCATTCAAGAAACTTGCTAAGATATGCTCCCTGTTCAACTGCAAATAGGGTTAGTCTTATATGAAATAAGTTGCTTAAGGAGTTAATTGAACGGGAAGAAAAACCATCCTTAGCTAAAAAAAATGCATCTCCAACGGGTGACCATTCCAGACAGAAGGGACACGTTAGCCCTAGTCATACTGCGGAATGACCTACAAGTTCTGGCCTCTGAATGATTCAATAAAAATTCATTGGCTTTAATTCTCGGTATCGAACTTTTATGGCTAAAGGTTAGGGTTCGATAACTTTTTACCCAGTAGGCCTATAGGCATATAGTATGAGAATTGTGGAAAAATAACTAAGAGGGTTAGGCAGATTTCTGTGGAGTTTGGGTAGCAAGGAGGACTCTGCTATCGGGTATTAAGAAAGATTAGGGGATTGAACCCATCAACCCCGGCGGTTCTCTCCCTTTTTTATTCGATTATAATCTGTGTTAAATTGAATTGTTCAACAGGCAATCTATTTGGGCTATTCATTAGCAAGCAATCGGAGATAGCACGCCATCTATGGAATGTGTGGATAACATCTCCATTCTCCATTCCGTAAGTAATGCAAAGCAAAGCCATCCCGGATCGTCTCATAGCCATAATCCCCTCTGATGGATGCTCATAATTTAATTTTGTCAATTAAGTTGCTTACTTTGCCAGTCTCCATTCAAGATTTAAGCTGTTGTGAATGCAGTGATCTCCTGTCTATGAGCTTATGATCAACAACCTTAGGTCCTGATCGTCTATAGGCCTTATGGTAGGTGATCATAGGCCTATCTATAGGCCTATATAAAAAATTATGATCGCCTATCTATAGGCTTATGATCACCTATATGCCTATGATCACCTGTTATAGCCTATATAGGGTAACTAGCTGCACGAATAAACTCCACGCCTAAAAATGGAGACTAAATAATAAAAATGCAGGCCGCACATAATTATAGGCATAATGTTCGACCCATGCGCACCTACCTACATCATCACAACTTCCTAATAGACGATCATGGTAGGCCTAATTATTAGCAACGAAAATAGGAACAATGTTAACAGATTCGTCGCAGAGTTGTCTTTGGACGGTCGAACAAAATAGACAACAATTCTTCTCAAGATTTAAGCACAGATTTCGTATAAGTATTTCTGATCTGGGAAACGTTTCAGCAGACAGTATTTACTGGAAGAATCGATCGTCACAAAGTGGCCCACGAAATGTTTCTTGGTCGTGGAAATGACCAGATGGCAGTAAACGAAGCATTGTTCGTCTAACAGAAGACAATTGAGGTTTGTCTATCGATGTGATTGCTCAGTGCTCACTCGAAGCGTGTCTGATTCACCCGTGTTATCGACAAAACATCCGTTTATCTAATATGGGCGAAAGTTCGGAAGTTCCCTTCAGCTTTGCAACTTCCATTTGGATCGTGTGTCAATGTAAGCGTTGCTTGGGAACGCCACGAAAAGGCTGGCGGCAGAACTTGACCCAGTAAACAAAAGAGTATAAAGTAAAGGTTGGTCATCATGTTCGAAGCACAGGAAGTTTGAACGGTCGACCATCGGAAGCCGTCCTTAGAAAGACAAGCTGAAGAGTCGCTTCTGTAATGGACGCTTTTGTTGGACTGTGTTCTCAAAGATTTTTCGATAAGCGAACATGACACGAAGGACACGCATTGTGTCCTGTCACACATGCCGAACACTTTAGCAATCAACATCAGACTGTTTTTATTTTATCGAATCGCGCCAGACATCTAATGCGATAACACGTAGCGAACATAATCGAATAGCGGTAAAAAAAAAACTAGTGCTGAAATTGCATGTAAATTTCGATTAGCAAAGTTCAAACAGTGTTCATTTTCCTTGAATTTTGTCGGACCGTTGTTTATACAAAGGAACCGTTTTAGTAGGCCTAATAGACAACTAATTGATGCAATCAACCTGTCAACAGCTAGCCCTAAATGATTGTCGCTTGCAAAAACTTGATTGAGAGTTATCAAATTTGCCCTATTCTCAACCTCTGTCGGAATTTATAGGTCGCTATAAAATGTATACGGCGCTATAAAATCGTCTTATTCATTATTATTTCATTCGTAATTATGGAAACGCCTATTTAGTTTACACATGGGAATTATTATTCCTAGGATGAAGCACTCGTTTCGCGCGTTTATTTCAAGCGTTTCCTGGCACAGGGAGAAGAGTTTATTAATAAACTAAGTCTTTTGTGGAAAGAAAATATCAGCTTCGACACAAGAATGTATTCCATGTATTTGCCGGTCGTACTTCTCTACTCGACCCTATTGCAATTAACAGACTCGGTGGCAATTAGCGAATTCTCGTCATACTTGAACGCCAATGGGACTCGGTTATGCCCCATAGATGAGAGACTTAGAGAGACTTAGAGAGACTTAGAGACTTAGAGAGACTTAGAGACTTAGAGACTTAGAGTAACCAGTAGAATAAACTGTGGCTTGAAATGCATAGCCGAACATCGTGCTTGCTCTTCACTTTTCAAAAGATGACCAAGATGTGTCGGATCTATGACTTTCAGCCGAAAGTATTTGACACGGTCAAAGGTTGTTTCAGCTTTGTTGCAAAGGTAAAAGGTTTCTAATAAAGCGTTTCTCTTAAAATGAATTATTGTTTAATAATTGTTTTATAGGCTACACCTAGCTTACTCTTGCATCAATATTGGTGACTTACCAATTATCATAACATCATATACTCAACTTATGAATATGAAAGTGAAATGTTCACTGGTAGGCCTATGCCTACAGCTCTACAGGCGCAAGTATTTGATAATAAAATCAGGAATGTAAATTAAATCGCCATTTCGGAAAATACAAGTTAGTAAGAAGCCGGCAGCTTCCACCCTCTCCCTGCCCCTCATATCTTGAAGAGGGGGCGATGGAGAGAGATACAAACAGGAAAAAAGACAGACATAGAGAGACAAATGGAGACAAAGATACAGAGAGAGAGAGAGAGAGAGAGAGAGAGAGAGACAGACAGACAGACAGACAGACAGACAGACAGACTGACAGACAGACAGACAGACTGACAGACGGATATATAGTAGACAAAATTGCCAGTACAGTAATTGAAATGCTACATTTATAGACATCAGCCACGTCGCCCCCTAGCGTCGTTGTCCTGGAGGTTGGCGACAGCGCCAGACTCATCTGCAGGGGGTCAACTCAAAACATGCGATGGTATTTCACGGGATTCAAATCGCAAACGTCTCTCGTCATCGTTGAAGATTGCCGTGTATTAGATGAGTTCATCGAGTTATACAGCGTTGATAGTTCGGACTTCGGTTGCAGCCTCATGATACCCAACTCAGGCTTCTACCATGCTGGAAAATACACGTGTGAAGAAAAACTCTCGCATACAAATTCTGTGACGTCGGAAGTGACTGTATTGGGTAAGATAGATAATTCTAATTATGCGTCCGGAAAATATACATTAGAGAGGAATCTGAAAGGAATCTTTACAAGGCAATGCTTCCTTTCCATTATAGCATGGATACTAAAAGTTAGGGACTATGTTCCTCTTTGCCTCAACGTATGCAACAACTGGCGGTCAGTCGTAGGCCTAATATTTAATTGAAACTTCTAAAGCACCGCTCAAGATCCACCCGCAGTGCGCCAGGTAATTCTCGAGCGCTCCATCCTCGCATGACCTTCTCACGTATGCCTACAGCGTAATCTCAAAACCGGACGGTAAATGCAAGTTATTTTAGTTTTTGTTTAGCTGCTAACTATGGCAACAAACTTTGAGGTCGTTGTAATCCAATCTGTCTTTATAAAAGATGAATTCATAAACGAATCTCGTAACTCTTTTCGCTTTCAGAGTTTGCGCCGAAATGCGTCGATAGTAATTCCGGATTGTCACTTTATTATGGACAAGATGTAACGTTCCAGTGCGCCGTTACTTTCAAGGGGAACGTATTACCATCGATTAAGTGGACCGACTCTAACGGAACAACTCTAATTAACGCAAAGACAGTAAATGTCGAGAACAGCGCCGATTCCTACCTCATCACTCAAGGATTTGGTTCTGACGTTGGACCATTCCAATGCACAATCACTGCTACCATTGCTTCAACAACTGGTTACGACCCAACAATTCGTAATTTCACTTGCTTTTCGAAACAGTTGTCTGTTAAAGGTACCACCCAGCAATTCGAAATTTTATTTGCTGAATTTGTATGCAGATATTTTTTAGTGTGCAGTGTTATGATATCGGTGCTTAAGATGGGAGTCGCTGTCAACTGAAATTCATCGAAATGATAAGGAAAATACGATGAGGGACCATGATGCGAAGTCTAGTATGTCGCTTGAGTGGGACCATAGACTGTTCTCTATGAGAACTGGCTTTTTCTTTCTCTCTCTTGACTCGTATAATAGTAAATGACACTCGCATAATAGTAAATGACACTCGTATAATAGTAAATGACACTCATATAATAGTAAATGACACTGATTAATACAGACAAGAGTAGCAGATAATAATAATAATAATAATTAAGTTAACTATTGCTAATTGCATGGTCTAAACAGCAAATTGTAGTATGGATTTGGCATGCTCTTTGATCACCTTCTATTAGTTTATTCAACGTTTTAAAATATCTGGATTTATATCATGTGCAAGAGCGCCAGTCTTTCGCTTTGACTCCTTTTTAGTTAATTGAGCAAAGTTTGCTAACTGACAACTGATTTGATCCTAATCACATAGGCCTATGTATGCATATAACATCGGACTGGAGCATGGGCTTTGTAACGAAAGACACTACCAGATTTCAACTTTACTGTATGAGATGATTATTAATAATTATCATAATCTGTAATGATGTTGATTATTCAGATCAAAATCGCTACTTACAATAAGCATTAGTTTTGTGTGTGTTATTTTCTTTAAGTTTTAGAGCCAGTGTGTTCCGAAAATAGCAGTGCAGGAGAGATCGTGTCGGGAGATTACCTAAACCTGACTTGCAGCTTAACTTATATCAGAGGGAGTTTGACACCTTCCCTTCAGTGGTATGACTCCAATGAAAATCCAGTGATCAATGCAACTATCCAATCGAATGATGACCAAATATCGTCGTATATCCTCATTCCCGCGTATCTCCCTACAATAAAGCCATTTACTTTTGTGGCATACGCTCCGGATGCTCAGGCCTGCGATTATAAGTCCTTCTGGACTTCAAAGGAAATCGAAGTTTGTAAGTACTAGTTTTATAATAATAGTAATTATAATAATAATATTATTTTTTATGATTATTATTGTCGAATATTGAGTGCATATGTATAAGGCAACGCATGCAAACTACTGTAACAGTCGTAGGCCTATGCACATTTTTTTTATGGTAGGCCTATTTTGAATCGTAATCGTACGTACTCTCCAAATTTCTAAAGCGACAGTCGAAAGCCAAGCGCAGGGCACCAGTATATTCACGAGCACTAACCTTTCAGATCAGTTTTCCTCAGTCAAGCTGCTATCGACAACATAATCATTTATCATGCACGACATTGTTGAATTTGTCGAGATATCATGCAGTTTAATTTTGTCAGGCCTGCTATTCACCTATATGTTTTGTCCAAAGATTCACTTGATTTTTGTAGTTCAATGTCCACATGGCTTCCTCTATGTCTCTGCTGTCGGCAACTGCTATAGAGTTGCATTCAACTCGTTGACGTGGGACGAGTCCAGACAGAAATGTTCAGAATTGTATCATGGCTCATATCTGTCCATGATAAGAAATTCCACTGAACAGAATGCCATTGCTACTTTTCTTAGCTTGCTATTTATAGGTGAGTCATGACTTCCTGATACTTTCAAAAATAATCAACAGGTAGAGCGGTACAAGGGCGGATACAGAAATTTTCAAAGGGGGGGGGAATTTTCGGTCTTTGGACAGGGGAACAATTTTCGTCTTAGTCGCCGAAAAATCTGGCCGGATTGACCCCCACTCTGGATCCGCCCCTGAATGAGTATGATAAAGATCCACTAATATGGGCTTAATATTTGGCCTACATGTAGATGTTAATATTTAGAATATAAAACGGGGTATTTTGTGACGTCACTTCGATTATGATACAATTCTACAGTTAAATAAGTTCACTGAGAAAGCGAAATTAGGCATCTTGTGACGTCACTTCGACCAGGATACAGATCTGCTATCATATAATTTCATTAATTTTGAGAATACAAAACTATACCCAATTACCCATTAGGACGTCACTATGATTATAATACAATTTTATTATTACATAAGTTCACTTCAAGAATTTTAAAACTTGACCTATTGTGACCTCACTTCGAAAATGATGCAAATGTAATATTATAGAAGAACGTTTTGAAAATATGAACAAGGCCTATTGTGACGTCACTTCGATTATTATACAGATCTTCCAGTATAGATGTTCATTTTGCTAATGCAAAACTGGGCCTTTATGACGTCACTTTGATTTTGATACAATTCTACTATTAAACAAGTTCACTGAGAAAACGAAATTAGGCCTGTTATGGCGTCATTTCGATTATGATACAGATCTACTGTCATATCATTTCATTTTTATAATACAAAACTGGGGCTGTTTTAACGCAGCATCGCTCTGGTTATGATACAAATCTATCATACGCTCAGCTTGGGAATATAAATCTAGGTCAATTGTAACGTCACTTCGATCATGATACAGGACCTACTATTAAAGAAGTTCATTTTGAGAATAAACTATGCCTATTGTGACGTCACTTCGATTATTACATAGATGTACTGTAATAATTATTGAAGTTCATTTTCAGAATCTAAAACGAGGCCTATAATTGTGACGTCACGACGGCTTCAGTACAAATCTACTATTATATAAATTCTGTGAGAATTCGAAATTAGGCTTATTGTGACGTCACACAGATTATGACACAGATCTACTATCGTATAATTTCATTTTGATACAACATAGCTGCAGAGGTGAGCAAGAGACAAAACTATGCCAAGTCGACGAAGTCGATCGAGTCGATCGTCGGCCCAGCCAAGTCGATCGAGTCGTCGAGAGGTCAGCGAGTCGACGAAGTCGATCGAGTCGATCGCCACGCGAGCCAGGTCGGTCGTTGCCCACGACTCGATCGACTGCGGCCTGCGGGTATACCTTGAAGAGGCGCTATGCAAATTCATTTAATGCGTGAAAGAATGAAAGAAAGAAAGAAAGAATGAATGAATGAATGAATGAATGAATGAATGAATGAACGACTAATGACGCTGGTGGTTGAATTACATTTGCGACTTGAAACAAGTTTACAGTGCCATTAGGCCAAGGGCGGATACAGGAATTTTCGAAGGGGGAGCAAAAAATTTTGGTATTGTGAGATGAGACAGTAGAAAAATTTTTTAGTCATCGACCAAATTTTCCGGGAAAAAGATACCAACTTATCCGCCCAAAAAGTTGATGACCTTTTTTTTTTTTTTTTTTAGTCATCAACCAATTTTCCGGGAAAAGGAGATGCCATTTCCGAACGGGGGGCCACGTCCCGTACGATTTTCTAATAGGGGGGGCCAGATGTCCTGTTTTTCTCTCCCACTACATGTTTTTTAAACCAAATGGGGGGCCACGTTCCATGCAATTTTTAAATGGGGGGGGGCCATGGCCGGATTGGCCCCCTGGATCCGCCCCTGCATTAGGCTACTATGACAGATCGTTTGGCTGTGTATTGAGGACTTACAACGTAGCACCAGGCTACCTCTTTCAAATCGAACCCAGAAACTCTGACCTTCACCGAATCTAACCAAAAATTTCGGAACTGGCTCATTCCAATAATTTATATAGCGCCGCTTTAAGAAGTCTGGTAGCATCGCACATAAAATAGTTTAAAGATATAAATTGCATTTTCATTTGTGCTTTAGCGGTGCTACTTCTAAAACGGCATAACCATGACTGGTATCGAAACATAGGTGCGGGTGTTTGGTATTTTGCAGTGACTACAGATGGTGCAGGATCCTGCTCTACTATGTCTGAAGCTGGAAACTCGGTTTGGATCGGTGGCCAGACACTTAATCTACGAAGTTGTGATCCTTTCGTTTGGAAACCGGTCGCAGAAGCAACAATATCAATCTCCTACACAAACTGGGCTGCTAAAGGATTACCTCAGTGCATAGCGACATACCAACACAACTGCATTAGTTTGTGGTCAAGCCAAAACTACCGCTGGGTTGACATACCCTGCAATTACGCAGCATGTGCACTGTGCGAATACGGTCCTTGGTAGAGAATCTTCCCATGTGAATCCCAGATTCATGTACATGCAACTTGGTTGAGAACCTTCAGGAGTGAGTGGAGCAAGTGCTTAATTAAAGACCTGGAACATTGAAAAAGACACGTACAACGTAGTAATGCGATTTCTCTTTGCAAATGCGTTACTTTCTGTTGATTGGGAACAATAACATTTAGCTGTTAAAGCGTATATAGCTGTTTTCTTAGAAGTAGCTTCTATTCATTTATATTTAGTTTATATTAGCCTCTCTTAGAGTCTATTAATTTTTTTCATTTCTAGTAATTTTCATTAGTGAACACGTTTCCTGAGAAGTCTAGAATGTGACATTCTGTTGTCTGCTCTGTTATACTTGCAGTTGCTTCGTTGAAATTGCCCAATGTTAAACAGCGTACCGGTCGGCTATTTATGTAAAATTGTCTTATAATTTCTGAATATTCCTTTTGAATGTGTAAGAAGCGCACTTCGCCAATTTTGCATTTTATGACGCCAGTTTTAGCAACTTGTCAGCACTTGGCACTAGGCCTACTCTTGTAACTTAGCTGTTGGAACTTCGCAAACACTCAAACTTTATTGCACAAGCGACACATCTAAGAAAACCTAACACGAAGTTATGTATATCTACGTTTAATTATGTAGGCCTAGGTTCTTTGAGTAACTGAGCAGAGTGAGCATAGTAAGACTGTAGGGTTTGATAGAAGGCATCGTTAATTTTAGCTGGAAGGCGCATGTTGCGCCAGGGCGACGATCGAGACGGCAGGCTGGTCGTACGTGCAGCATATCGGCCTTCACGTCTTAGGCAACCTGTCGATGAAGAGACGCCAAGCAGTAGTTAATGTCCCTTATCTAAGACACAAAGCACTGTACACCAGTGACAAAGCACTTTACACCAGGGACAACAATGGCAAACCTTTACCACTGACCATGGAAATGATAGGTGGATAGATGAATAGATGGATCGTTATATATATAGGTAGATGGATGAATGGATGCATGGGTAGATGGATAAATGAATGAATGAGTAGATAGATGGATAGATAGATAGATAACTAGGTAAACAGACAGATGAATAGATAGATAGATAAATAGATAGATGAATGGCTGGCTGGATATATAAATAAATAGATAGATAGATAGATAGACAGACAGACAGACAGATAGATAGATAGATAGATAGATAGATAGATAGATAGATAGATAGATAGATAGACAGATAGATAGATAGATAGATAGATAGATAGATAGGCAATAGATAGATAGATAATAGATAGATAGATAGATAGATAGATAGATAGATAAATAAATAAATAGATAGATAGATAGATATATAGATAGATAGATAGATAGATAGATAGATAGATAGATAGATAGATAGATAGATAGATAGATAGATAGATAGATAGATAGATAGATAGATAGATAGATAGATAGATAGATAGATAGATAGATAGATAGATAGATAGATAGATAGATAGATAGATAGATAGATAGATGATGGATGGATGGATTGACAGAGAGACAGAGAGACAGATAGATCGATATCTGACAGACAGAGGGACAGAGATATATAGATTATAGACAGGTACATAGTCAAAAGAATATGTAGACAGACAGTTCGATTTATAAATAGATGAACGTCTAAACGTTGTAAAGAATAAAAAATTTATGCATTAAGCCATCATGTAAAAAGAGAAAGAGAGATGATTGTGTTCTTCACCGGCCAAAGGAAGCTAATGCATGGACGATGATTTTTTTATCGAGAATAGTGTTATGTTCGGTAGGTCTACATGAAAGGCTGTCGGAAGCCATCGACTTCTTAAAAGCGTGCGCAGCTATATTGCTCGTTCTTTTCATGGATTGCACTTTGTCTCAATTCACAAACACACACGTACCAGGATACAACGGATGAACGTCATTTTATGCCATCAAGTCTGCAAGAAGCATTCATGCATTTGAACAGTTTCAACTGTCGCCTGTTTAAGTAAGTTATAGACAAAGGTATAACTGCGGTATAGGGAATATAATATAGGTCTAGTAGTTGGTTTATGGTCGGCGCATTTCTGTGATCTTCAGTTCTTCACTATGGCTGTTCTCGTTCTGCTGGTTGGTGTTGTCTGGGGCCTTGGTCTTCTGGCTACGTCCGAGGCAATATTTTCAAAGGTCTTTTCAATGGACACATATGAAAACGGCACAAAGAAATGCGCTCTGGATCTGCCTTCGGTGGTGGAGTACGACTCCAGCGCTGTACGGTGCGGTGTTTCTTGTGTGGTTCAGCAGACGTGCATTCATTTCAATTACTTCAGGGAAACACTCAGATGCGAGCTATTCAGTTTCACACCGAAGTTTCACAACGCAGTTGATGGCTGTGAGGGTTTCACGATTCTGGTAGGTGTCAACAACATCCTTATGTTGAATAACTCTATACCCGTACTTCATATAGTTCATATTAGGCCTATTATATCAATTCTACTGTTGGTGACATGGATAAAATGTTTACTAGACCCAATTCTGATCATATAGAAAAGCTACTATGACTCATTTACTATCCTGAAAAGTATAGAGAACTTTACGAGAAAAAGAAAAGCGTTAAATTCCATGAACTGCGTCGAACTAAGAAGTAGTCA
This sequence comes from Lumbricus terrestris, assembly GCA_949752735.1. Lineage (NCBI taxonomy): Eukaryota > Metazoa > Annelida > Clitellata > Crassiclitellata > Lumbricidae > Lumbricus > Lumbricus terrestris. Next base: position 87,170,740 of record OX457036.1, read on the forward strand.
ACAATCGGGGTTTCTCTACTTAGGCCCTACAGCCCTGACATTGTAGGCTATTTGCAGCAATTTAGTTCTTCGTAATTATCTAAGTTCAGATTGCAGTGTTTCCTCAACTGTTGCTCTGTGTATTCTGACAGAAACAATAACTAGTTAATCAGTTGAGCAGTTCAGATTTTACTAAAGCAGTTTATTTATTATATTATTGATCTTCCTGCATATATACGTCTGCCTATCAGGCGTCGCAACTGATCTCCATCCATATAATCAGTCTTTATTGTCCCACCACATCCCTATAATCACTAAGTGATTATAGATGGATAGGCCCTATAGGGATGTCTCCAACCAATTTATTCATTGTCTTTCTTCCTCTTGTTCTCTTTCCGTGTTCATCTCCACGATTGATCGAATTCTACTATTTTTATGTAAGAATCACATTATTGTTTCAACCGCTCTTTCCCATTTACTCTAAGTCCTGCTATAAAATAAGGAACTCAGCTTGCTCTGAAGAACGTAAATACTCCAACGGCATTTCTGTCGTAAAGAGCAAAACATAAATCCATGCAAATTGTGATTGAAAGTGTTTATCCTTTGACAAGAAACATGTAATTTGCTGCTGAAATGACTATTTTGTCAAACCTTCATATAATATTATGGAACAAAACTTTCAGCCTACGATTTTTTCCTGTAAACTCTTAGCGACCTTAAGCTTACAATAGCCACAGCACAGCGCAGCACAAAGATAATAGGTAGGCCTATAAGCTTACTTCTACATACTATTCAACTGATATAAACTATAACTAAACATAACATGCCTGATACTTGCTGTGTATAAATGAGTTGGACTGGGAAAACTAGAAATTGTGTACAGTTTCATGAAAGCATCTGTGAATTTTCTACTGATTTCTGGGCAGGCGCCATACGTATCCCCACTGAACACGTCGCAATTGGTTGGAACAGATGTCGTCTTGAACTGCTGTCGTTCGACTCAGTGGGTTCGCTGGATCTTTCTCAAACCCGGATCAACGACTCCAGACATCATCGTGGAACATTGTCAGGTGTTGACCGCTTTCGAGGCTACGTATGCTATTGACAAGACGAGTCTTGGTTGCAACCTTCTGATCAGAAACGCTACTGTTGATCACAGTGGCACCTACGGTTGTCAAGATGAACTGTCTAGTGACGATCGAGCAACAGCGGAACTGAATATTCAAGGTAAATATCGGCAGTGGCTGAAGGCATGACATTTTACATGCCTGTAGACACCGGTTTTCATTTTGAATAGGCCTAATTGTAACCATAATTTTAGCATATGATGGAAACTCAAGTTGAATTATTGATAAGCTACCTAAAAGTATTAAGTTTATATAGGCTAAACGGTATTTTTTTTATATCTGCAGCATAGCACATCTTGTTAATCTTAGAAAAAACCAGTAGACCTAAACGTGTAGTTCATTGATAGGACAAGCGTTTTCTTTGTCTGTAAATACTCAACCGGGCACCCACATTAGAACTGTGGGTATAAGCATACAATAGGACTATGCATTTGAACAGAATAATTATATTGCAAGCCTACATGTAAAAAAATCTTGCCTGAAATTTTTGCACGACTGTCACTAATTCAAACTGCGTTTTATGCCTTAACCTGACCTTGTGAGCGCTGAAGATTTATTTATGTATGCCAATAGGCTATAGACTACTATAGCTGCAATCCACTGGGTACATTTAATAAGGTGACATCTGAAAACGAAATCATACCGCGAATGCGATCAGAAAAAGTAGCCAACAAGAAGCGACCGCGTAAGGTTTCCCGAATGAAGTTCTGAATGAACTTTTATAGAAGTTTTGGTATGCATACAGTTATTTCGATAGTTAATTATTGCCCTTTTGTCAAAGAAATAAACATTTCTACCAGTTTTCATATCGATTGATGTGACCAGATAATTATTTTAAAATAACTCTTTGGTACTCTAGTTGCAGAGTGTAGCGACAACAGCAGCAGTGGGGTGATTGCGGTTGGAGATCATCTAAAGCTAACATGCTCGTTTGCAGTAAACAAGGGCGATGGTGCGACGCCTTACTTTCAGTGGCTCGATTACACTGGAACTCCCGTCACCAACGCAAGCATCCAGCTGATTAATAACATCTTGACTACCTACATCCTGCTGCCTGCCTATTTTCCGTCAATCAGAGAATTTAAATTTACGACATACGCTTCAGATGGTTCGAGTTATAACTACAGCTGGACCTCGAATGAAGTTGAAGTTTGTATGTATCAATAGTGGAATTCCTTCTACTGCATAATTTATTATCATTAGGCTATAAATGTCTGTTGCGCGACGAGACCTTGAGACGTCGCTTAAAGTTTTCGAGGGATGTGCACGGTTAGGGTTTATAGGTTTATGACGTATTGTGCTACAACAAGCACCTGCATCTGCTCAAGTGCAGTTGCGGTGCATTTGGCTATACCATCTTGCGCTTTATAAGTCGCATTCTACTACAACTACAAGTTACTGGTGATGCTACTGCTGCTGCTGCTGCCGCTACTACTACTACTACTACTACTACTACTACTACTACTACTACTACTACTACTACTACTACTACTACTACTACTACTACTACTACTACTACTACTACTACTACTACTACTACTACTACTACTACTACTACTACTACTACTACTACTACTACTACTACTACTACTACTACTACTACTACTACTACTACTACTACTACTACTACTACTACTACTACTACTACTGCAACTACTGCTACTACTGCTGCTGCTGCTGCTACTACTACTACTACTACTACTACTACTACTACTACTACTACTACTCATTAATAGTAATAATAATAATAATAATAATAATTATAATATTAATAATGTTAATAATTACAATGATGATAGCGTATAGGACCTAATATTGGTTCAGATGCAATAAAAGTTTAAATCAATGCTATAAGAAGCTAATATTGAAAAGTTTGATTCCTCTGTCATTCAATTATCTTCAAAGTTACCACACTATGCTTCATTTGATGCTTGAACACTTTGTGAAGGTTTGATAATATCAACCCAACGCAGTAGGCCTACATATAAAATTTAATTAATGATGTTATTCCTCTTACTTACATAATTAGATCTACATGTATATGCTTTTTTGCGTGTTATAGGGCCTACAGCTATGTGTCCTCCAGGTTTCCAGTATCTCTCCGCAGCCGACGGCTGTTATCAGTTTTTGCTTCGGTCCCTGACTTGGAACGAAGCCAGCGGTGTCTGCAGGCAGCTTCACTCCAATTCATATCTGGCCATGATAACCAGTCCCACTGAGCAAAACGCTGTGGCAACTTTTCTTCACGAAGAATTGAACTGTGAGTCAATCTACATCACTTAGTGCACACTGATAGGCTATATAGATTGACTATTTTTTACATTAAACAACGTTGACTGTTGTTGATCCTGTCTGGAATTTTCAATGTCGGATGTCTTACTTAGAAACGGGGACGGTGACGTGCGGAAAAATAGGCTACAAAAAGGTCAAATATAACAGTCTAGTGACTGTCTTGATCTCTTGGAGTTTTATCGACTTCGGATCTAAATCGAAGAAGCAACCGTTTGAAGTCGATTATCGACGGTAGATATCACGACCCCTGGTTTTATTAAATTTGTGAATGTGTGATGGAATTCTCTTATGAATCATGAAGATAACTAGGCTATCATTTCACTTGAATTAAACATCGATTCGGTTTTAGGATCAAGATGCAAATGTATTCGTCTCATTTGAATCTCCCATAGATCTTTTGTCTCAGCCATCTCTAGCCTTGGATGCATTTTTTCTCTGTGCAACGTAATCTGATTGTTCCATTTTCCGTTGGTCCAGCGGTGAAAATGTGCGCTGTCGGGAATAGTGCAGCATAGAAGAAGCAGATGGGTCACCTATAAAAGTGAACTACGTACAGGGGCGGATATGAGCAGTCAGTGGTTTACGTAGAAACGGGAACGGTGACCTGCTGAAATAAATGCAAAAATGTAAAATACGACAAATAATATTATGTCGTCTAGCAACTTAGGACACCGTAACACGAGTTCCTTAGTAGGCCTATTTCAATTTGCTTGCATTTCAACAAACGCCTGCAAGACATTGCCTTTGGACCGTCGCCCCGGTTTTTAAGTCCCAGCGCCTCAGATTCACACTTTGGTGTGACCTTGCGCGCGTTATAAATTTATGTAATAATAATAATAATAATGAACATCTTAGATCCACCACAATTGTATTCAGGTCTAACACGCATAAATTATTACGCTTGAATTTCAGTGCATCCCACTGGAGGAATATGCTTAAATCCTTGGAATCATACTTATGGGAATTTCATCTGGATTGGCGGACAGACACTGACACTGAACATCTGCCAACCGTTTGTATGGAAGCCGAGTGTTGGCAACACAGTAGCATTGAACTACACCAATTGGATTCCAGGAAACCCTGACTGCAAGTCAACAGGCGAACACTGTCTACATATCTGGGAGAACAGGGACTACGCCTGGAACGACTATCCATGTGGAATGGCGTTTTGTGCACTATGCGAATATGGTCCGTGGTATTGATTGGTCAATGCTACCAAAGACTGCCGTAGAATTGTAGTTGTGTTGTAGTTTCGGTCCTAAACATGTTTACGATGTTAATAAATAGATAAGCTTATTCGTTTAAAGACAAAACCAAGTGACATGGCTACATTAATTAAGAGATATGCTATAGAAAAAGTATTGACGTTGTTGCTTTCTAGCCTGTTTGTTGTAGAGTGTAGACCTACCGGCACCCGTTTGGATCGTGATTTAAATCGTCTGGCACAAGAATTAAAATAAACACTGTACGGTCACTTTTAACGTGTCTTTCTGACGACAGGTCATCATGCAGGCCTACATATTTTCAGACGATACCAATTATCTTCTTATCCGGTAAACTCTTCTTTTAGCCTGCAAAATTAATTTTTGCGACCCTCTGAGGGAAAATAATCTAAAACCAGTCAACCAGACATGCTTACGAAAAAAACCAAGGTTCTCAAACATAAAAACATCATCCCTATTTTGAAATGACTGAACTGAGGCTTTTAAATATAAGCCGTTCAAGCATCCTGGCCCTGACTAGCCTGAATACGACCCCTTAGCCTATGGGCATGAGCGCCCGCACATAGGGACAAGAGGGGGCACTTGCCCCCTGAAAAATCGATTCTCCTATTTTTTAACTACTACTTTTGGTTTTTAAACAAATTTCTTCACAAGCGCAAATGTTACTAACGATAGACAAAGTAAAACTGAGAAATTTACAATTAGAAAACTCTGGAAAAAATATTCGTGTTCTTAATATTCTTCTTTGAATTTTCAGCTCTTGCTAAAAATTTAACCGTACCCATTGTTCTTTGCCCCTCCTGGAAAAATTTATGCGGGCGCCCATGCCTATGGGCACTGAAAATAAATACTAATTAGTGTCATTACTACATTGTACCTGTGTCATTACAACATGTACGTTGTTCTTATAACTGCTGTAATAATTATTACTTGTATAATATATGAAGCTGGAAGATTAATAATTAGGCTATGGCCTATGCAGAGCATTGCTCCAGCATTAAATGGGTTACATAAGTCAATAAAACTCTTTCGGACAAGTCTCAAGATATACGAAAACTACAAAATTGTCCTCCGACTCACTCGTCACACGTATGCCTAATGTCAGGACTTGATTGATTGATTGATTTATTGATTAGTAATGCCTTTGGAACACAATTAAACCTGGCAAGGAAGCCTACTGTTGGCAGTACTTGAAATGATTCTATCTGGCAATTAGCTCTTAGTTCCTGCGTTGTCACTTTCCGAAATTCTAGTAAGCATGTCGCAACTAACTATGTTAATTAAGTAATCATAGTTCCAGCTACGATGAGACCTACAGTAAAACAGTGAGACTTAGGCCTACAATTCAACCTCGGCCTATTTTGTCTTCTCATGTCGTGGATCCTACACTTGGGGTAGATTTCTCTGCACTTGCATGCTGTTCATTAAATGCAGGTAATTAGTGCCATAAAATTAATGTCATAATTATTGATTGTGTAACATGATCCTAGTGATGTCGAAGCTGAAAGCAGCATAATTCCAGTTTCCTTGGTAATGCACGTGTTTTTGCCTTTCATCCGCCCGGCGCCTACTAATCAATGCACGCCGGTGTCACGAAATAGAGTATCCCCTAATTATAGTCAATACTGGTATATTCCATCCGGGGATAGATTAATTCAACCTTCGGATAGCTTTTTGGGGACGGAATATCCAGTGACACCGAAGGAGGGAATGTCGGGGATGTCTACAGCTGCTGCGTGGATAAATTATGCTCACCTGAATCTTTCCAATTGAAGTCCTGTCAATTGTAGTATTAGCCTACACTCTACCTAACTCAGCAGCAGATTAGAGAAAGAATCGCCAGACGCATGAGATGAGAAGGCTATGCAAAAGCAATAACAAGAATTTTAATTCAAGGACACTTGGGCCAACATAAATTATAATAGAGAACACAGGCGTCTATTGTCGTGTCTGAAGAATCGGACTCTTACAATTGAAAACGAGGTAAGCATCAGAATATTTCAGATGCCTCGTTTCACAATTGTGACACTGGAGGCTCAAATCTTTAAACTCGCGTGTCTGTTTCTGACCTTTTTATAATTAGTCATAATTATGTTACAAGCTTTAAGATACTTTTCAGAATGAAAATATCGTTTTTCTAATTAAATTTAAACACGACTGACTCTTCATTAGTCCAAACTGAGAAAATTAAGTAAAAGTTGCAGAATATTCAAATCACCAAAGTCCTCAGAAATCACTGTTGAATAATTCTGAAATTTTGCCTGTCAGTAAAGGATAAGAGGTTTAGCCTACGATTTGTAGGCCTATCGTTATGTAGGCCTATGCTTAATTTCTCGTGTGTTAGTTGTACTAAGTCCCTTTAAAATGCATAGAACGTTTATTTTGTAACTTATAGATCTAACTACAAACTCCTGAGAACGTTTGCAACAAATAAGAGACAACAAAGACGATGCATATTAAATTCTGTCCTAGAGGAAGTAGATTTTACGGAGACACAAGCACTTGTGTGAAGGTTTTCGCGCTGTTACTACTGCAACACAGTCTGCTGTCGTCTGCGATCGAAATTGAGAGCAGACGATCGTTTTCACATATGAAATTGGGCGATCTCAATCTCGCCTGCTTGATCAGCATCCATGACATCTCACTGGTAACGGGTGAATGCGACGTACTAAGGTTGGGCAATGCCCTCTGCTTTGAATCGTTTTATATGGCCATCGAAGAAATCAACAGAAGAGACGATCTTTTACCGAATACGTCCCTCGGGTTTGTGGCCATGGACGAATGCCATAACGACATAGCCGCTCTGGAAGGGTCCATCGCTTTGATGCGCTACTCTTCTTCAGCTCCTCGCAGTAACACATCAAACTCCTGCGAATCACCAGACGATAACCAGGACATCCTCGGTGTCATAGGACTTTCGACGAGTCGCGCGGCGGTCATGGCAGCACCGTTTCTCGGCGTATTCCAGATACCAACCCTGTCGCTTGCCGCGACGAGCGACGATCTGAGCGACAAATCTCGCTACGAATACTTTTCCAGGATGATTCCACCAGACCGTTACCACGAACACACACTTCTCCAGATCGCCGTGAAGATGGGATGGACATATCTGTCTCTTGTCTACTCCGAAGGAGCATACGGAGAGAACGCGGCCATTCAGATCAGTCGACTACTACGCAGCAGTGCTGACGACATCTGCCTCGCTGCGACTGTCAAGATCCCATCCGATGCCACGGTCGATGATTTCGATAAGGCGGCCAGACAACTGGCAGTGAACGGTCACGCAAGAGTGGCGCTGGCGTTCATCCAAGAGGAACATCAGCGTGGGCTCTTCGATGCGGTACGGCGACGTATCAGTCGTGACCGAAGAATCCTATGGCTGGCCGGTGATGGGTTGAGCCTTCTTCAGAACGAGCCATACGCCGATGTCATCGAGGGCACCATCTTCACGGACACTCCGTCGAATCTCGTTCCCGGCCTCCAAAGCTACGTGGGATCTCTCTCTCCATGGCACGACGGGTGGTTTTCCGAGGTGTGGGAAACGGTCTTTCAGTGTCGACTGGAAAGCGGTACGAGTGAGAGTCCATCTGGAGGTGATACTCCAGTTCTTTGCCAGCGGAACCAGTCATTTCCAAGTGATCACTCAGGGGTCGACTGGAGTTGGTCGGTGGTAGCAAGGTCCTACGATGCCGCTTATGTTTTTGCACATGCACTGGACAGCCTCATAAGGGATGAATGTCCAGAAGCGTTCAGTGATAAAACCAGGCTGAGAAAATGTATTTCAGGTAAGAGGCTACTCCAGTACGTCAGGAATGTTTCCTTTGACGGGGTCACAGGCAAGATCAGATTCGACAGCGAGGGTAACTTGATCGGAGACCTGTTAATTAAGCAATATCAGAAAATCATATCGGACAATTGCTTTAGTACTAATTGCTACGCGCCCATTACAATTGGAATCTGGAACAGCACCGAAGACTTGATCTATTTCGACATTGATAAAATAAAGTGGACAAGTTTCACGAGCATCAACACGACAGAAAATTCATCTGGTGTTCTGGAGTCTGTCTGCAGCAAACCATGCGAGCAGAATCAGTATGCAGTTCAGCAGGCCGTGAAATGCTGTTGGATTTGTTCCAATTGCCGTTCGAACGAAATTATTGCCAGCAACAGAACGGCTTGTGAACCATGTCCCAAGTTCTCCTGGCCGGATGACGACACAGCAATGAAGTGCACAAAAATTCTTCCAGATCATCTCCAGCTGCACCGCTACCTTTCACTACCATTGCTGTTTCTGGCTGTCATAGGCAGCTCAATCAGTCTGGTTGTGTTTGTCGTCTATTGCATTAAGCGTAAGCATCGTCGGATTAAAGCCACCAGCATACAACTGAGTCTGATCATATTGACTGGAACCGTGTTAGCCAACGTCACCGTGATACTGCTCGTTGCAGAACCCCGTGAGGGACTGTGCGTAGCCAGAAGCATCGGCTTCCACTTGGCAATCAACATCCTCTACGGTCCACTACTCGTCAAGAACATTCGGACGTATCGTATTTTCAGATCAGCGGAGCGTAGCGTTCGAGCACCCACAGGCGTTGGAAGCTTGTCGCAACTGACGTTCGTTCTTATGATAACGACCATTCAGGTATTGGATTTGACTGCCACGCCTAATCATAATAAATACCTCGCTAATTACTACCGGTATCTAAAATATTAATGCACTGTGTCGTAACAACAAACCCGTTTAATAAGACGGTAGATATTATCAGGTTCCAGGTACGGCAATACTTATTAGTAGGTAATATAATTATGCTTACACACTAAGGATACAAAGAGGCCGATTAATTATTAATAATTACGCTAGATGTATTCCAAAGAACACTCACACTACTATCATTATAGAGATGGAAGACGTCAGGACGCATGAACTCAATGAAATTTTTTTAATCAGTCTGCAGAATAGAAGACAATAAAGAGATTCGTGCATCGATCGGCTACGATAATAATAATTATTGTGGGAATCCGTGCAGACCGTGCGATGAGATTACCCGACCGTCGTTCTAACCAGGTCGGTAATCGAGTATGATCACGTGTTACATATCATCTTGCGTTTTTTGATGGATAAGTCACGGCAAAGTCTGAATGTGAAACGGTAATGTGACTATGTGCTTACCTTTCAACGAGATTATTTTAGTTAGCAAAGACGAAGCATGTAGGTAGAACTTAGAAGCGTGGGGCGCGGTGGTGTAGTGGGTATGTTTGTTGCTATGCAGCCGGAGGGTTGCAGGTTCCTCAAGTTGCAGCGCAGGGTCCTTGGGCAAGTCCTTCATTATTGCTGTTATTACTGGTTTTTTAGTCATTTTTTTATTGTCTTCTAGATAGATAGACCTACTCTTGAAAAAAATTTCTAAACGCTCCTTCATATCTAAGTGCAAGGCACAAGCTTATCAGTAAAGGTTGTATAAATATACTAAAGTTGTTTCGTTCTCTTTAAGCTGGTTCTTGTGACGCTATCCGAGCTCTTTGATCAATCAACCGTTGCCCTGCACATGCTGACACCCTACGAAAAGTACGTTGAGATCTACTGCCAGAAATCCGCTCCACTCTTCCTCATACCCCTCAGCTACAACATCGCTCTGATGGCCGTCTGTACCGTCCTAGGATACGTCACTCGTAAGCTGCCAGAGAACTTCAACGAATCCGCCCACATCTTCGTCTCCGTTACAACGACGCTGTTCGCTTGGACCGTCTTCATTCCTGCCTACTTCACGCAGACCAGCTTCTATCTTCAGCCGGCAATACTTGGATTCTGTCTCGTCCTCAATGCTTTCGTTACACTCGCCTGTCTCTTCTTTCGGGTTGTCTACGCGGTGCTCTTCAACGCTCCGAAAACTGATCCAACTGAGATTCAGTCTCGAAGAGATTAGCCTAGCCAGAATGTTATATAGGCCAAATTAGACTGTGTAAAACGTCATTTTATACGACACAATGATCTTATGCTATGAAGCAGAATGTTTGTAAATCTGTGTGCATGTCGGTCGCAAGAAAGGCTCTGAAACCGCATGCATTCGAATGACGACAGATTTTCAAAAATTTTCTTATGCGAATTTGTAGGTCAGCGCGACTAGTTTCAGCTCTCAATCCACTTTAAATCCTGAGTTAATTTATAGACATTTTAAATTTCGATATGGCAACTTACGCGAAATCAAGACGCCATTAACGGTCGTAGCCTTTACATAAATTTATTAGTCCGAAGCCATTCACACTGCCTTTGCGATATTTCATGTCTTTGGACGACGTCATTTTTGACGTCATTTCTGTCTCTGGGTCACGCTCACAGACAGAAATGACCGCACACCGATTTGCAATGATAAATAATAATGATTTTAAAAGTAGACCTAATGATATTATGAACTGACGACAGCAAGGTAAGGAAACAATAATCACAATAACCAGAAATAATTAATGTCGCATCTCGATATTTATCAAGCGCCTATTCAGTGGCGGTCTCAGTGCAGAAACCCCAGGAATGGAGAAAATGCAACGCGTAGGTCTAGATGAGGAGGATACTCCAGACATAAGCACATAGATTAGGCGAAAGTCGCTCAAAGTTCATGGGCATTATTATTATTTTGACCGTGAGAGGGTGGGAAGTGGGTCGGCGTATGGGGCGTGGTGTGATGGGAGGCTGTGGGGGCGAAAAACGACGGCTACCCGAGAGGAGTGGGACGGCGTAGTGCTGGGGGAGGTGGGTGGAGCGAAAAACCAAAATTTCCCCGGGCAACGCCTGGTAACACGGCCAGTCAAGCAATCATTATAAAATCACCCTAATGCATATTGGACCTACGACTGCAATCGGTGTCATGGGGTTCGTTATATTCATTCTCAACTTTTGGTCACTATGGACGTGCGTAGCAAACTATGAATACAATCACTGATAATAGGTTTGTGTCGCATACTTTGAGAAAGATGATTGGTGCATTTGATTTTGTACAGCATGTGCCGCATATTGATGTGTAATAGGCCTATCTTGCATTTGATAATCAGAATAATGTGTGCGGAGCATGAAACATTGGTCGAATGCACGATTGCACGTGTCCAAGTGCCATAAAATCCAAACCACGGGCACGAATAGAACCATAATTCGTCCCTTACTATCGCCAGCACTTGCGTTGATAAAGGAGTGATCGAAACAGATCAATATAATATTTGCTGATGGATGCAAAACGGAATCTTGAAGTGTACAATTTTATCGCATAATAAAATATAGGACCATCACTTGAAGCGGGAATGTATCACAAAATTTAGCCATGCAAGCAAAGGCAGCTCATTTGACTTTGCTTATTTTAAGTAAAACCAGTAAAATTAAACATGTTTGGGGAAATGTAGGCGACATTTGAGTCTCTGTCTATGTAATAATTTTGAGGAAATCCCAAAATTTTTAAAGTCTTTATTGTTTAGAAGCACTTTCTGTGAACGATGGATGGACCAGATTCGTCGTATTCTTCTTTGCTGATCCACATCTGCTGGAAGGTGGAAAGAGAGGCAAGGATGGCACCTCCGATCCAGACGGAGTATTTGCGCTCTGGAGGTGAAATGATTTTGATCCTCATTGTCGCTGGAACCAGAGCCGACATTTCTTTCTGCATACGATCGGCGATGCCTGGGAACATCGTTGAACCGCCGGACAGGACGGTGTTGGCGTACAGATCTTTACGAATATCGACATCGCACTTCATGATGCTGTTGTAGGTGGTTTCATGGATTCCAGACGATTCCATTCCCAGGAAGCTTGGCTGGAGGACCGCTTCCGGACAACGGAATCTTTCGTTGCCGATTGTGATCACCTGACCATCGGGAAGTTCGTAGCTCTTCTCGAGAGATGAGGATGCAGCAGCCGTGTTCATCTCCTGTTCGAAGTCCAATGCAACGTAGCAAAGCTTCTCCTTGATATCACGAACGATTTCCCTCTCGGCTGTTGTTGTGAAGCTGTAGCCTCTCTCTGTGAGGATCTTCATCAGGTAGTCGGTGAGATCTCTGCCTGCCAGATCCAAACGGAGGATGGCGTGTGGAAGGGAATAACCTTCGTAGATTGGGACGGTGTGGGTAACACCATCCCCAGAATCGAGGACGATACCAGTTGTACGACCAGAAGCGTACAGAGACAGGACAGCCTGGATGGCGACGTACATGGCTGGCGAGTTGAACGTTTCGAACATGATCTATTAGCCAGAAAACCATTTTCCTCTGTGTTAGGAATTTTATGAACTTTGGAATAGATCCTGACTTTCCATGAAACTGATTAAGTGAAAATTGACTAAAACTATCCAAAGGAGATTGCTTATCCGAGCTTGTCGTATATTATTGTGGACGAAAAATAATACCAGACCAATTTATGCTGAGCACCACAAGTTTGTGCAGCAATATCGACCAACCTGAAATAAAGCATAGGGCCGTGATAAGTACAATCTCGCCATGTCATTCTTGGCAACCTGCACTTACTCGTGTCTTATAATGCCACGCTGCGAATCGATTTCAATACTAAGTGAAGAATTTTTCATTATTCATAATCCAAAATATCTGAATTGGCGGTCGATCCCATCGAGCCAAGATTGACACGAATGCCTACTAGGTTTCCATGTTCATGATCTACATGTAGGCGTCACACTTCGATTTTCATACCATGTCAACCATGTCTCTCGAACATACCTTTATCATGTACATCAAATCCGCACTATCCGTTACTCGGCATCGCCTCACGCGGTCAGCCATCTTGTCCATGCACTCATTATTAATCGATGGTTGAATTCCATAACTCAATTTATGCCGATCACATTTAATTAAACCCTTTTAAACTTCAGTAAATGCTTCACTGTCTGTCAGCCTCATTGTGTCCCCCCGAAGTTTGCTCACGTAGCCTATGTACCTTAATTCTGGAAACTGTGAACTGGCCTCATGCACCACAGTGCGTATAGTTTCAAATTATGAACTTAAGCCCAACTCTTTGGTCAAGGTATACCTCCTTCACACTTTTAGACCTTAGGTACCTCGGTCTCCTCAGCCCTTTGTTCCTCCGCTCTACTGCAGAGGCCTTTTGGTTGTTTCCCCATATTCCTATGCCTGGTGCTACTGCTCAATCTAGAATCGTTTAATATGTCTGCCACTCTACTGGATTCTAGGTGTGCACGACCGATGCTTTTTTAAAGGAGCCACATTGTATAGAGTAATGTTCAGATACACACTCAGATCAGGATTTTGAAAATGAAACGCTGTTCTGTGGCGCGTATAGTTGGATGATTGGATAATAATAATAACTCACAAAGACTGTGATATAGGCCTACATGTGGATTATGTTCATTAACTTACCTGTGTCATCTTTTCTCTGTTGGCTTTTGGGTTGAGTGGAGCTTCTGTGAGCAGAACGGGATGTTCTTCTGGAGCAACACGGAGTTCGTTGTAGAACGTGTGATGCCAGATCTTCTCCATATCATCCCAGTTGGTGACGATTCCGTGTTCGATCGGGTACTTCAGCGTAAGGATACCTCTCTTGCTCTGGGCTTCATCACCGACATAGCTGTCCTTATGACCCATGCCAACCATCACACCCTAAATCGACAAATCGATGATCATGATTTATTAGCAAGTGAAAATACACACAATTGTCCAATTCTAACATGCAAATAGTTCACTGCAACTTGAAATCGTTGGAGCACTGCGAATTCTGATATATATATAAAGGAACAAGCTTACAAGACATGTAGACTATTGGTATGTTGGCTTACCTGATGTCTTGGTCGACCAACGATTGATGGAAAGACGGCTCTTGGTGCATCGTCTCCAGCGATTCCAGCCTTACACATTCCAGACCCGTTGTCGATGACAAGGGAAGCAGCATCATCATTGGCCATCTTACCTGCAAGAAAGGGCAGAAACTCATTGGCAAAATTTCACATTAGGCAAGAAATAGAATTGCAAATATTGTGATCCAACCTTTTACCAAAAAGTTGGTTTCATTTTTTCAACGACATGTTTATTTCCTAGTTTTCATAAATCGTAGACAAAGTATTGTTCTTTAATCTTCAGCATTATGATCGAGGCGCTAAATTATTAAAAAAGTGCAAGGTATGAAAACAGACGGAGTCAAAGCAATTCCGTAGCAGATTTCCAAATGACAAATCACTTCATGCCAACAGTCTGTCAGTGTCGGCGCCAGGTTTTCAGTTTTGGAGGAATGAAGCACCCCCCGAGAAAATTTGACATTTAGCTTAGGCCTACACCCGCCGAATTTCTGACTACCCTTTTTTAGTCATCGGCCGAAACTCGTGGAATTTCAATGTAAAAAAAATCGGCTGGCCTTTTTAGGGGGGGGCTTAGCCTCTTATAGGGGGCTTAGCCCCCCTAGATCTCCCTAGCGCCGCCATTGTCTCCTGTCCTGCGAGCGGCTAATTCAGTTGACTCCATAAATCTGGACTCAAGACTTAATATTTCTTTGCAAGGCTTGTCCTGCTGTGATTTTTTCAAATATGGTCTCAAAACTTATTTATTTTGTAAGGTGTTGAGTGGCCACAAGACTAAGGCCTATTTTTTTCTAAAGTCTGGACTCACGACTTATTTATCTTGTAAGGCCTATCCTGCTGTTGAAAGCATGTGAGACACCCTTTTTACGGCGCCATATAAATCGCCATTGTTGTTACCATACATGATCGTTTTAAAACAACAGAGGTAGGCTAATAGTACCGTAATTGATAATATATACCTGATTACAATATCCTTCAGAAAGGCTAAGCGTAACAACCGAACTGTTTAGTAATAACAGCTTACATGTAGCTTTCGAAAGTAGTAACCAAACTGCCTGTGTCTTATAAACAACGTGCACAGCTGTCCATGTTGACCGCACACTGATAAAGTGAACTTTGCCACGTTGCCAAATTCGGTTAAGCCCACTTCGCGATCCGAGTTTTCATTATTTAAGAACAGGTCCTTATAAGGTAAGTGTAGCGACAATCGTCTTAGCAATTAGCGATCTTTAACCCTTTATCGACTGAGGGCATGGGAATCACATACCATTTACTGCACATTGGTCGGTAAAGTGTTAACAAGAAGATTAAATAAAGCGAAAGCAAAATTACAGACTGAAGAGATCTTGATCGACAGCTTCGCTTTTGATCAGTGCATCGCGGTGTGCCAGCATTAGTGCATCTACAGGGTGGCTCAAAAAAAAACGTACCACCGGGGAAAATGCGATATCTTCGCAGCCGATTGAGTTTTTTCTGCGAAAATTTTCCAATTTGAAGAGGAATGAATATCCAACAATCCCTGAAAGTTTCATTTGAAACTTTTCATGTTTGCAAAAGTTACAGCTGTTCAAACTTAAAATTTTGTTTTTTCAATTATTCGGAGAATCATGCTCCAATACATGTGATTTCATTAATATATTTTGGCAAATTACAACACACAAATTGATGATGATGTCATACGACCTCACTATGAGCTTTAAAGAAGCTGTTTTTGAAGCAATCTGCTGGTATTTGGTGATATTTTATAGATTAAGGTCTCAATTCCTGAACCCATAACTGAACGTCACGGGCAAAGTTTCTGCGAAAGATAAAATGGGAACTCGGACTTTGCATGAACAGAGACTGGGGCATCGCGTGATCATAGCAAAATACCCAGTGAAAAATGGAGCCTGAGCACTTTGAAGGCTATCTGCAAACATGTTTATGTAACGAAGATCAGATGTCGGAAGAAAGGCAGGAAGTGGTCGCATGGCCTGATGAAAAAAACACGATTTTCAAGAAATTCGCTTGGTAATCGAAAGGGTCAAGTTTGCAAAGCACATCGTGGTTTCGACTTCAGATATGCTGGCGTGTGTTACGGCTGCAAGAAAAGACTGCATTTAATCCCACTCAGTTGGTTAGATGTCAAACTCATCTATGAACTCTCTTACCCAGACTCATTGAAGACCAGGTGTGCTCTAACATCTGGTTTTATTTTCCAGCAGGATGGTGCGTCTGCTTGTTCGCACGGCAAGGCTGATTATGATGGCGCTACCTTATTGCCATCAACTGAAGTAAATGCATTGGCAAAGATGACTAACAAACTCGCCAGACCTTAGCCCTCTTGCTTATCATGTCTGGGGAGCTATGCTGGAACGCTGCTAGACATTTAATCCCAAGTTGGAGAACATTGGCCAGCTGAAGCAAGTCTTGCTGCTAATGTGGGGTCAGTTGCCGCAGGACCCGACCAGCAAGGCCATACTGAACTTCACAAAAAGAATTTGAGCTTGTGTTAAGGCAGGGAGTGGACACTCTCATTATACCTTACAATAAACTGCAAAACGGAATTCTGAGGTCGTAGTGAAAAGTGATATCATTTGACATGGAAATCTACAAGTGACGTCAATTTTCCGCGGATATTTGAAAAAACGAAACTTTAAGTTTGAACAGCTGTAACTTTTGCAAATATGAAAAGTTTCAAATGAAACTTTCAGGGATTGTTGGAAATTCATTCCACTACAAATTGGGAAATTTTCGCAGAAAAAGTTCAATCGGCTGCGAAGATATCGCATTTTCCCCGGTGGTACGTTTTTTTTTGAGCCACCCTGTACATGACATTGTATGATAAGACTCCACTCAGATTTTGGGACTAATGCTCAAGTGGAAGAGATAGCATAAACTTGTGGCGACCTAGACCTACCTTAACTGCTCGAGATATAATTTGTGCGACGTATTTATAGCTATTGAATCATCCGTCTGTTTATCATAATGATCAATACTAAGTAAGTCTATTAATTATATAATTATATGTGGGGCGCGGTGGTGCAGTGCAGCAGTGGGCATATGTTCGTTGCTTGTTCGTTCCAGGTTCGAATCCACCTCAAGTTGCCGCGGAAAGTGTAGAGACCATCGTCTTAGCGATTAGTGGTCGTTAAGAAGACGGTGAAATAAAGCGAAAGAAAGACGACAAATTTATGAGCAGTTTGAATAAAGAGTTATACTGTAGGCCTAATAAAATGACAGATTGAAGAGAGATCTTGACCACAGAGTTTCGCTACTGATCAGTGCGTCGCCGTCTGCCTACACTATTAATTTTTATTTCACCTACGGTAAGACCCCGCTCAGATATTGGGCCTAATGTTCAAGTGGAAAGAACTAAAAAAAACTACTTGCGACCAGCCTTAATTTCGGGAACGAAACTAAATCGAGAACGAAAACAATAGGCAAACGTTCATGAATACGAAAACGATAGGCAATTGTTCATGAATACGAAAACGATAGGCAATCGTTCATGAAAACGAAAACGATAGGCAATCGTTCATGAAAACGAAAACGATTAGGTAATCGTTCATGAAAAAAAGAAAACGAGAAATAGATAGAAACTATTAACTGAAACCAAATAAAAACGAAAACGTTAGGCCCCTATATATAGAACGTGATAAAAACGAGAACGATATTGAATTCTTGAACGAAAACTTTAGAAGAATCCAAGTATCTGGGTCGACTTTGCTAGAATTAGAGTCTACTTTGCTAGAATTTTCGAACGCGACGCATTTGTACGATGCGCATGAATAGGTGGTCCTAAATTACTGTCACCCTACCCCTACTCGTCTTTCTAAGACACAAACAGGCGATTATTCATTTTATGGTTCAGCTTGCTAATTCCTCTTTAATTAACATCAGCACGTGTAAATTCTAATTTATGTAGGCCAATAATAAAATCATAATAATTATTGTTATTGAACCTTCGATTGCACATAATTTTTATTAGTTTGGGGTACGTTCTCTATGCCTCCAATTAATGACAGACATTCTTATGTTCACAATGCTTTTGTCGTTGCTGATGTTTAATGTGCTTTGACGTGTAACTGGGTGCGGTGTGTCACCTGGATTTGTCTCTTTTCTAATTAAACGAAGATTATTATTACGTTAGGGCCTATAGTCATTCAAAACCTGTGCACTTTGGGCCACCATGGGTGTAGTCTAAGTGGAAAGCTATGAATGGGCCTTCAGTCATTTCTCCTCAGAACGCAACGTATGGGGTATACCTACGGCCTACCGGATGACTCTCCCCGCATATCGGACTTGGCTAAAGACGCCGACGATAGATTTATTAGAGGATGTAAAAAACCTATTTCACGTACTGAGGAGTTTCTTCTCTCCGGTTATTAAGCGTCGATACAGCCTTCGACCTCGCCCCATGGGCGGAGACCTGGACGGAGACTGGGGGGGGGGGGGGAAAGACGCGAGATATTTTTGACGGACGAGTGGCTGAGTGTCGCCGAAAAATTTCCATCTTTTGTCGGCCAAAATTTCTGACGACCTTTTCTTTTTCTTTTTTTTAGTCATCCGACGAAATCTCGAGACGAAATTTTCTATTTTCGCCGCCAAAAAGTTGATGACCTTTCTTTCTTTTTTTAGTCATCCGACGAAACCTCTACGAAATTTTCAATTTTCGCCGCCAAAAAAGTTGATGACCCTTTTTTGTTTTTTTTAGTCGTGACGCTCAGCGATGGGGGGGGGGGCAAATGCATGGGCCATCCCCCCAACGCCTCCATTGGGGGACCGTCCCTCTGTTCCCCTTGGTCTCCGCCCAAGCCTCGCCCACATGACTTTGAATTACCACTGAAAGACGATAGAAAAAACTTCAACCTTATAGCTCTCCATAATTCCATTCTCAAGATGCGCTCGTGTAACATGTAGATTGTAGAACTAGTCACTTTCTTGTAACTGAGTTGCGGTTTTGCAAACTGTTTTTCTCATTAAACGAATATATATAATAGGCGACATATGATGGGCGCCCACAGAAATTTTTGCAGGAGGGGGCAAAACACGATGGTCATGGTTAAAACAATCTGTACCAAGCGGTCAAAAAATGCACAGCAGGAAATTAAGAGCATGCAAGGGAATTTTTCATAGAGGTTTCCTAGGTGTAAATTTCTCAGTTTCACTTTAAAAGTTTTTAAAATATGAATTTTTTTATTGCGAAGAAATTTGTTAAAAATCGAAAAGTATTAGTTAAAAGTAGGCTAGGTTTCTGAATGTGCACAATAAGTCCATAGAATGAATGAATAAATGAATTAAAAATAGGTGTCAGTTTTCCTGGGGCGTGCTTTTTCTAGCTACATTAATGTAATTTATCGATAACCTTTTGTGCAATTGTGAAAAGGTGCATTACAGCGAGATTTTAATCAAAAAGGCTATAATAAATATTTGCATGGGTGCCGGTGGGAGGGTTAAAACCCAAATGTTATGGTTACAGTTTTAGCAAGAGCTTAGAAAATGCAAGGCAGAAAATTAAAAGCATATTTATTTTTATGGAGATTTCTTAACGTAGATGTCTTAGTTCTACTTTGTGCATTGGTATAATTAATTCTCTAAAACAAAGAAATGTGTTAAACCTTTAAAAGAAGTAGTCAGAAAAATAGGTGTCAATTTTCCATGGGGGCAAGTGCCCCCTCTTGCCACTATGTGCGGGCGCCCATGCTGCATAGGCCTATATTGCTATAGGTTTGTGTCGCAGACTCTGGCCGACTCAACCACTGAGGAAGGTGACGTTGATTCTGTACAGCACGTGCCACATAATATTATTATTGATGTGTCACATTTGGCATTTAGCAGTTAGAATACGTATACAGAGCAAAGGAACATTGGCTGTATGTGTGTCCAAGTGCCTAAAAATTAAAACCACGACCACGAGTAGAACCATTGCATGTCCAATACAATCGCTAGCACTTGCGCTAATAAAGGAAATGGTGGAAACAGATTAATAAATGGAATTATGAATGCAAAGCGGAGTCTTGGAGTGCGCAATTTATTGCAATCTATATAAATAAAGAGAAGATTCTGTGTGTCTGTCTGTTTGACGGGGATGCATTTCGACAGTTTAGCACCTTTTCACTCCAAACATTCACTACTGTGTCCGTCTCGGCATCGGACGCGTAGTCGAGGGGTTCGCGAATCTCTGCCACAATGGGGGCCAGGGTGGCGGGGGGGGGTGGGAGCAAAAACCCTAATTTTTCCTGTTGGACCTTGCCCTTTCAGGCTTATGACAGAACTTTTCTTTCGGGTCCCATACGTAATACGTATTAAAGCAGCGGTTGAAACCGCTTTAGAGGTGTTTAAGGACAGCTCTTTTGCCAATACGGATTTCACGGGTCGCGAACCGGTGGAGGCGGGGCGGGTGAGGTGGGTGGGTTGGGGATAGTTGGGTGGAGGGGTGGGGCGGTGGGGTGGGGTGGGGTGGAATGGGGGGGGGGGTCGAGGGGTGGGTGATGGAAGGGTTGGGATGGGGATGAGGGGGTGGGGTGGGGTGTTGGAATGGGGTGGGGTCGAGAGGTGGGAGTTGGGGGTGGGGTGGGGTGTTGGTGGCGGGTGGGGGTTTGGGGTGGTGGAGGAGGGAATGGGGTGGGAAAGGAGGGGTGGGGGTAGAGGGGGTGGGGTGGAAAATGGGGGTGATGGTGGAGAGGGTTGGGGTGGAGGGGTGCGGTGGAGGGAGTGGGGGTGGGATGGGATGGAAATTTTCCTGAAACCTAAATTTCTCGGGTGGCGTACCGGTAGAGATCGGAGTGTGGTGGGGTGTTGTGTGGTGGGGTTATGGCCGGAGTGGGTCGAATCCTAAATTTCCCGGAAAACGCCGGGTACCCCAGCTAGTATGAAATAGAACCATAAGTTGAGACAAGAATGTATCACAAAAATTATACCTCCAAAAAATTAGACATGCAAAACAAAGACTCAATTGTGTTTTTCTAATTCAAGCCACACCAGTCAAATATAAAATTTTTGGGTAAAACGTAGGCATCATGTGAATCTCTGTCTGTGTAATAATTTTGAGGAAAATTCCACAAAAGTCTCTTTTATTTAGAAGCATTTCCTGTGAACGATGGATGGGCCAGACTCCTTGTATTCTTGTTTACTGATCCATAGCTGATGAAAGGTGGAAAGAGAGCCAAGGATGGAACCTCCGATCCAGACGGAGTATTTGCGCTCTGGAGGTGCAATGATTTTGATCTTCGTTGTCTCTGGAGCCAGGGCCGTGATTTCCTTCTGCATACGATCGGCGATGCCTGGGAACATCGTTGAACCGCCGGATATGACGGTGTTGGCGTACATATCTCTACGGATATCGACATCACACTTCATGATGCTGTTGTATGTTGTTTCATGAATTCCACACGATTCCATTCCCAAGAAGCCTGGCTGGAACAGAGCCTCTGGGCATCGGAATCCCTCGTTGCCGATTGTGATCACTTGACCATCGGGAAGGTCGTAGCTCTTCTCGAGAGATGAGGATGCAGCAGCCGTGTTCATCTCCTGTTCGAAGTCCAAGGCAACGTAGCAAAGCTTCTCCTTGATATCACGAACGATTTCCCTCTCGGCTGTTGTTGTGAAGCTGTAGCCTCTTTCTGTGAGGATCTTCATCAGGTAGTCGGTGAGATCTCTGCCTGCCAGATCCAAGCGGAGGATGGTGTGTTGAACCGCATAGCCCTCGTAGATTGGGACGGTGTGGGTAACGCCATCACCAGAATCGAGGACGATACCAGTTGTACGGCCAGAAGCATAGAGAGACAGGACAGGCTGTATGGCGACGTACATGGCTGGCGAGTTGAACGTTTCGAACATGATCTGTTGGCAACAAAGCCATTATATGCCTATGCCTGAATTAAGAAGTTCATGGACTTTAGAAAAGACCACAACTACCATACCCATAAAACTGAATGAAGTGAAAATTAGCTTAAGATCGATCTGAAAACTAATATTATGCCTCCTTGTCACATATTACGGTGCAGCAAAAATATGCATGACCAGCATGCATGAGTTTATGCATGCAAATCCGACAGCCCTCAATTAAGCCATGTAGACCTATCTGAAAATCCACACCATCCGTCACTCGGCACCACGTCACGCGATAAACACTCGTCCATTCTGACACTTATGTGCAACACTGTGATCGGAGCTAGGTGACTCCTTCACACCTTAAGACCCTATGCACCCCGGTCTTATCCCTACATGGTGGCACCGGATGCCTAGTGCTACTGCTCAACCTCGATTCATTGTATTTGTAGGACGGGACCATGATCAACCATCCTCCGCAAGAACCTGGACTTGAGCGCCACAGCTTCCTTCTGCTTATGAAACGCCTGAAGACAATCTTATTTGTTAGTGACAGCACTGACTTGGGTCGGAAGGGGTCTCCCTCCCAATCTCTGAATATAAAAATAATGTTCGATTACAATGACAAAATAGCTAAGAATTAAAGCACAATGCGTGGAAAGAAATATAAGTGTAACACTCAAGGTTTTCCCATAGTCACTTCGTGGTCTGGATCCTGCTAATTTTTCAATTGATTGATCTTACGAGATTCAAAGCTACAGTTTGCTGTCCGTTTGGACCCGCGCTTAAAGTGTGCAAAAAATTAGTGCCTTGACGACCCTTACCTTTCCAAAAGAAGTGCCTGGACGCCCCTCGTATACCTTTCCAGGCTGTGCTGGCAAGTAAGTGACAGGACGGCGTTCAGATTTTAAAATAAGTGCATGGATGCCGTCCATGGCCGTCCAGCCACACTTTAAGCCCTGGTTTGGACGGATATTAAGCCATTTGAGGTCTCAGTGCACCAACCATTCTAACTCGAATCCATATCCATAAAAGTCATATCTTGTGCAGATTCTAGTTGAGCGAGATCAATGCTTTGCGAAGTGCTTTGTTAATTAGGCTACATGTGCCACATTGTATAGTAACCATTGTCAGATATCAACATACATAGGCTACATAGTATTACATACGTTGATCAGAATCTTGGAAATGAAACACTACTCTGTGACGCGTGTAGTTGGATCATATGTTTAGCCTAATAACAATTTATAAAGACTGATAATTATATGCCTACATGGATCATGTACATACACCGACCTGGGTCATCTTTTCTCTGTTGGCTTTTGGGTTGAGTGGAGCTTCTGTGAGCAGTACGGGGTGCTCTGCTGGATCAACACGGAGTTCGTTGTAGAACGTGTGATGCCAGATCTTCTCCATATCATCCCAGTTGGTGACGATTCCGTGTTCGATCGGGTACTTCAGCGTAAGGATACCTCTCTTGCTCTGGGCCTCATCACCGACATAGCTGTCCTTTTGACCCATTCCAACCATCACACTCTAAATCGACAAATGGATGATTTTTTGCACAGGTGAATATACACAATGCACAATATGACACATTGCCAAATTCTAACATGAATACATTTTGCAAGTTGATTGCAAATTGAAATCGTTGATTCGTTGAAACGCTTTAAAGTCATGTAAGCTTATAGCTTAAAGGATCAATCTGACAAGGTATGCAGACCATCGGTATGGTGACCTACATTTACATGATGCTTAGGTGTTCCAACGATTGATGGGAAGACGGCTCTTGGAGCATCGTCTCCAGCGATTCCAGCCTTGCACATTCCAGATCCACTGTCGATGACAAGGACAGCAACTTCATCATTGGCCATCTTACCTGCAACAAAATGGGAGAAACTCATTGGCAAAATTTTGGCGTGAAGCGGTATTACAATCATTGTGATCTAACCTTTTTGCCAAAAGTTGAAGCTTCACTTTTCAATGCCATGTTCATTTCGTAGTTTACATTAATCGTATCCAATAATTAATCCAAAGTATCGCTATTTAGTCTTCAGCATTATGACCGAGGCGCTGAAGTATTAAAAAAAGTGCAAGGCATGTAACACGGTGTCACAACTCGTCTACAGACAACTCGTCTACAGACAACTCGTCTACAGACAAGTCGTCTATCGACAAGTGGTCTCCGGACAATTCGTCTAACGACAACTGGTCTACAGACAACTGATCCAGCGCTTTAGAAATGGAAGCTGGATGAAAGTTTTTTACAGGTAAAATGGAGATTGGATTGATGAAAAACGCAAGAGAAATGGAATCTGGATGATGGTTCTTTTACAGGTGAAATACATGCTGGATTGATGAAAATAACGCATGAGAAATAAAAGCTGAATGAAGGTATTTTTATGTCTGAAGTAGAAGCTGAATGCATGTTGAAATACATGAAAGAAAATCATCAATCCAGCTTACATTTAAACTAAAAACCCATTTTCATAATTCAGCTTCCATTTCATCAATACGAGTCGTCCGTAGACGAGTTGTCGGTAGACCAATTGCCGTGGAACGTGTAATATTAATCGATCGTTTTAAAGCAAAAGTGCAGAGGTTAATTATATTTACCTGATTACAGTATCTTTCAGAAAGGCAAAGCGTAACAACGGAACTGCTTAGTAATTACAGCTTAGCTTTCTAATATAGTAACTTGACCGTCTGTCAGTCTTACTTAGGGGAGAGTGCTACAAGATGCCCAGGGCGAGTAAGATGCCCACCCCCCTTTAAAACGGATTCAAAGATAGATATTCGTATTTTAGCTGTCTCATTGCATGCAGCGACATCTTGTGAACCTTCCATAATAGTAATGTTTCAGTATTCGAGGTATTGACGCGATAAATCAGTTTTTTAGATTTTCACCACTTTTTTGTAAGTACACATTAACGAATCTGTTTAATTTTCTCTTTGGCCTTATGCAGTACAAATTCGCGCATTTCAACGTTTATAGTTGTTTTCATGGTTTTACCTAACTAGTAAACATTGGCCTCGTTAAATGAATGGCGCCAGTAGAGAGGGACTGCAAAATTACAAGAAGCTCATGGGCGTCTTGAATGCATAGGTAGCATAGAGATTACAAGAAGCCCATGGGCGTTTTGAATGTATAGGTAGCCTATAGATTACAAGACGCCCATGAGCGTCTTTGATACTATGAGCAGATGCCAAGAATTGGTGCCTACCATGACACCACCTTCTACTCATAAAAAACGGGGCCCATATACAACTTTATCAGTGTTTATTGAACCTATTTCATCCTTGCCCAAAACTTCAGCGAAATGGAAAGAATGCAGTACGTGTAAAAGTTGATGTCATGCAGAATGTACAGACGAAGAGACATCCAAAGAATTCGGGTGTGACTGTTGTCGCTAGTCTGTGATCAAAGTGATAATGATTATAATGACTTACAACATGGGATTGGATTTTTGCTTCTCATGTTTTGTATCTTTAGGATCTTTTAGTTTCGTTCAATTTGCTTTCTCTCATGCATTTTAGTCTAAAATGCATGATTGCAATGCTACGGTACTTGTTTTAGTAAATTTCCATTGCTTCAAGATGCCCATCCTATGGACGTCTTGTAGTATAGGGTTCCTAAGACGCCCAGTTTGGAGTTTAATTTTTTTTACACAATTGATCTTATTGAATTAAGTTCTATAGTTGCTGCTATTGCTTTATCAATGATCACTCTTTACATTAGGATCAAACATGTACTTCTCTTGGAGCCCACAAGGAAGAAAAGCGCAATTTTCCTTAGCATGGGCGTCTTGGAGCACTCTCCCCTATATACAGCGTGCCCAGCTCTTCATGTGGACCACACACTGATAAAGTGAACCTTGCCACGTTGCCATAATTATTCGGTTAGACCCACTTCACGATCCGAGTCTTCATTTAGAACAGGTCCATAATTTATACGGTAGATCTAAGTGTAGCGGCAGTGACTGTCGTCTTAGCAATATAATTATGATCTTTAACGAACAGTTTCAATAAAGCGAAAGCAAAATTACAGACTGAAGAGAGATCTTGATCGACAGAGTTTCGCTTTTGAGCAGTGCATCGCGGTGTGCCATCATTAGGCCTAGTGCATCTACATGTATGATAAGACTCCACTCAGATATATGGCCCAATGTTCAAGTGGAAAAGAATTCCAAAACTAGTGGCGACCAGTGTTAATATCGGGAACGAAACTGAAGCGAAAACGAAAACGATTAAGCAATAGTTCATGAAGACGAAAACGAGAATTAGAAACAAATAATCATTGACTCCAGGGCCGGTGACACGAAACGGAGTATCCCCCTGAAAGCTATCCGAGGGGATGAATTAATCTATCCCCCCGGATGGAATTAACCGGTCTATACTATCCGGGAGGATAAACCATTCTATCCCCCTTTTTTAAATGCGCATAATAAAAAATTATGCTGTAATAAATTTTTTTTAAATGACTCTAATTTGTTTTAAGTGTCCTTAGCAATGCTCAGATAAGGGCAACTCGAATATATTTAGTGACTCTGAGTGTTCTTAAGTGTTTTTAAATGTTTTAAGTGCTCTAAAAACATGGCAAAGCAAATTATCTAGTAGAAATAAACAGACCTGTTAGTGTCATTGCAAATAGGACATATCTATTTTGCTAGAACTTTCGAAACCGAATCAGTTGAACGATGCGTATGAGTAGGCCTAGGTCCTAAATTACTGTCACATTAAACCTCGACTCGCCTTTCTAAGAGAGAAGCAAGCGATTGATGGAAGGCAATATTGGCTTTTTGACATCGATTAGGCTATTCATTAGCCTATATGGTTCAGCGTGCTAATTTCTCTTTAATTACATGTAGCATCAATGCTTGTAAGTTCCATCTTATATGCCTAACTCGGCCCCCTCACACTTTAATTGCACTCATCAATCTTTCCCTTCAAGCTCGGATCAATCCCTCTTGGGCGAGCGGGTTAGCCTACTGCAAATTTGAATGGTTTCCATATAACATAACTGTCGTCCTACCCCACTCGTCTCTTAAAGGCATTAGAATCGAGTGAGAGATGGTGGTTCTTTCGACACGAATATTAACCCTATAGGGTTACTAAAGGCAGGGTGGTATCCACTTCTCTTAGGTTTTTTCAAAATTCAACTTGTTTCGTATGCAATAAAATTTTGAAATTTTAAGTGCCTTTCGGGGGTTAATTTACACACATTTTGAGGTACGATTTGTGATGATAGCCTACTCCATACCGTTCAAACGTTATACCCAATAAACCCGAGGTGCCAAGGGATGAAAGCCACCCACTTAGATTATCGATTAGTATATTATCTTATCCGTGATTTATTATGAAAGAAAAACAATTATGACATTCTATAGAGTAAATGTGGGGCTACATCGCCATGCTAAAAAATTGTCTTTTCGTAACCGGAAGTGCTCAGAATAAGTTAAAATGTGTGAAAATGGGTGACTTTTCCTAAGATTTCCATAGCGAGAATTTTGTAACTTGCTCAATCATTTTCACCTTGGCGTAGCCAGAAAATAATTAAGGGGCTGCCATTTCGCGGTATTTCCAATGAAAACCATCGCAAAATATACAGAATATACACCTAGTTAGATAAAAAAAAAACTTCGGAAGTTACATATTTCGGAGGTTGAACCCTAAAGCCCATGAAATATCTAATTTTTTTCACGACAAATAGGCTACGTAAACGATGTTTTTCTTTCCTATGGCAACATAAGTTGTAGTACTCACTGCACAATGCACTATTTTGTCTTGTGATCGACAGAATGCGGACTGATGCCTGACATTTTAATCCTTAGCGTAGTAGCCTATAAGTTGAGATCTTTTAGAGCGAGCTTGACGTTGACTGGAGATTGCTCATTCGACAAATTATATAGTTCCGCATGAACCAACCTTTCAGCCAATTACACCAAGAAGAGATGTCGCCTGTGTTTTTTTCTTGTGATATTCCGGATGCTAGATGCGGAAAACGACATATGCGGCCATTTCTGCTGTATCGATGATGTTGAGAAAAATGCGACGGGTTTTACAGGTATAGGCCTACAGACAAATTAGTGGTCGAAGTCAACAAGTCCAGATTTGGCCCAATTGTGTCACGGTGTAGGTCTGTTCTCGGGCTTGTTGCAACTTGCAACTCCGATTCGCGCAGCCTGGAAGGCACAGTTGAGACGTTCAAGCACTCACTTTTAATTCTTAACGCCGTCCAGCACAGACTGGAAAGGCATTGGGAACCAGGTAGACTTAGTTCTACCTTTTCTTGACACTTTAAACACTGGTTAAGCACATATGCATATAAACAGACCTTGGAGTATTCCAGATACCAACCCCTCTCCGCGTAGGATGATGATTGGTCGGTGAGAGTAACGGCAAAAGGATACAATAGGTCTAATCCTGCACTAGGGACGGGGTGTGACGGGGGTTATGGGGCGATAAACGACGGCTGCCCGAGGTGAGTGGAACAGGGGTGGTGCTGGGTATGGCGGCTTGGTTTGCGGACGGAGTGAAGACGCAGGGTTTGGCCGGAGGTTGGTCGAGGTAGGACGTAGTGGGGGCGGGGTGGGGGGGCAGAGTTGGGTGGGGTGGGGGGTCGTGGGCGGGAGGGGCGGGGTAGTGCGAAATTGGATTGAGGGCGGAGCGGGGTTTCGGGCGGATAGGGATGTGCGGTATGGGTGGCGCGAGGAGCGGGTAGGGTAGGGTTCATGGATGAGGCGAGGTGGGGAGGGGCAACAATGCGAACCTTGCCAGGGAACGCTGGGTGAGGCTGGGCGGTGCGAAAGCCAAAATGTTCCCGGTCAACGCTGGATACCAGAGCTAGCAATAATTATAAAATCAGATTAATTGTTATTGACAATGATCGCAGTTCTATTAGTTGGGGGTCCGTTGCTAGCGTTGGTCATTCACAACCAGTGCGCTTTTGGTTACTATGGATGTAAGTGGAAAACTATGAAAACAGTCACCGATATTATAATAGGTTTGTGTCGCAGACTCTGGCTGATTCAAACACTGAGAAAGATGATTGGTGCCATTGACTATGTACAGCATGTGCCACATATTGATATGCTGTATTTGGCATTTAATAATCAGAAGATGTATAATGTATATGAAGGATAAGAACTGTATATTGGTTGTATGTGGGCTCAAATGCCATAACATCCAAACCACGGGCACGAGTAGAACCGTAACTTGTCCCATAATAGCGTTAGCATTTGCGTTAATAAAGAAAAGTTTTCGAAACAGGTCAATGTAATAATGATTATGAATGCGAAATGGAGTCTTGAAGTGCACAATTTATTGCAAAATGAAATATAGAACCATCACTTGAAGCGGGAATGTAGCCTATTACACAAAATTAGCCAAACAAAGCCAAAGCAGCTCATTTGACTTTTGCTTATTTAAGTAAAACCAGTCAAATAGAAAAAAAATGGGGAAAATGTAGGCGACATGCGAGTCTCTGTCTGTGTAATAGGCCTAATTTTGAGGAAATCCGATAAATTATAAAGTCTTAATTGTTTAGAAGCATTTTCGGTGGACAATGGATGGGCCAGACTCATCGTATTCATGCTTGCTGATCCACATCTGCTGGAAGGTGGAAAGAGAGGCAAGGATGGAACCTCCGATCCAGACGGAGTATTTGCGCTCTGGAGGTGCAATGATTTTGATTTTCATTGTGGCTGGAGCCAGGGCCGTTATTTCTTTCTGCATACGATCGGCGATGCCTGGGAACATCGTTGAACCGCCGGACAGGACGGTGTTGGCGTACAGATCTTTACGAATATCGACGTCACACTTCATGATGCTGTTGTAGGTTGTTTCGTGGATTCCACACGATTCCATTCCCAGGAAGCTTGGCTGGAGGACCGCTTCCGGACAACGGAACCTTTCGTTGCCGATTGTGATCACCTGACCATCGGGAAGTTCGTAGCTCTTCTCCAGAGCAGAAGACAGAGCAGCTGTGTGCATCTCCTGTTCGAAGTCCAAGGCAACGTAGCAAAGCTTCTCCTTGATATCACGAACGATTTCCCTCTCGGCTGTTGTGTTGAAACTGTAGCCTCTTTCTGTGAGGATCTTCATCAGGTAGTCGGTGAGATCTCTGCCTGCCAGATCCAAACGGAGGATGGCGTGTGGAAGGGCATAACCTTCGTAGATTGGGACAGTGTGAGTCACACCATCCCCAGAATCGAGGACGATACCAGTTGTACGACCAGAAGCGTACAGAGACAGGACAGCCTGGATGGCGACGTACATGGCTGGCGAGTTGAACGTTTCGAACATGATCTGTTAGCAAGAAAACCATATGCCTGTGTTAGGAATTTTACTAACTTTGGAAAAGACCCAGACTTTCCATGAAATTGATTAGGTTAAAATTGGCCTAAAACCTATCCAAAGGAGATTGCCTAAATGCGACTTGTCATATATTAATGTGGACGAAACATTACACCAGGCCAATGAATGATTAGCACCACAAGTTTGTGCAGCAAAAACTGACCAACCTTAAATAAAGCATTATGGCTGTGAGCCTGTGATAGGTGCAATCTCACCCACCCATTATTGGCAACCTGCACTTATTCATGGCTTATACTGCCACGCTGCGAATCAATTACATAACAGTTATACTAAGTTAAGAATTTTGCAATATTCATAACCCATTTTATCAGAATTGTCGGTCGAGCCCATCTAGCCAAGATTGACATGAAACTAACTACTCCGCTCTAAGTTTCAAAGGTAGTAATCTAGGCGTCAGACTGGATCGATATCTCGGATTTTCAGACATGTCAGCTATGTCTCTCAAACAAGCCCTTATCATCCACATCAAATTTCGACTCTTCGTCACTTGACATCTCCTCACGTGGCCAACACTCTCCTTCATACACTGATTTTCAATCTACTGTTGAAGTGCATAACGCCATCTTTGCTGGTCAGTTGCTGTGCCCTTCTAAGCTTCAGTCAATACTTAATGTTGCTGCTCGCCTTATTGTGTCCCCGAAGTTTGCTCACGTTGAAAGCAGTGTACCTTCATTAGGCAAACTCTGCACTGGCGTCATGTACCACAGTACATTCAGTTAAAAATTCTGACACTTATGTGCAATTCTGGAGTTGGAGTAGCTTCCTCACACTACCAGACCCTAAACGCCTTGTCCTCCTCACACCCTGATAGCTTCTGCTCTCCCCCGGGGTCCTTTCGGTTGCTCCCCCCATTATGTTCCTGCTCCATATAGAATCGTTGAATGTGTCTGCTTCTCTAGTTGGAACCATCTTCTGCAGAAACCTCGGCTTAAGCTTCACTACTTTCCACTGTTTCTGAAACGCCTGGAGTCCTGGACTTTTTTTATTATAATCATTAGTGACATCAGTCATTTGGATCGGGAATCTCTG
The DNA here is from genome assembly GCA_949752735.1 of Lumbricus terrestris. Taxonomy (NCBI): domain Eukaryota; kingdom Metazoa; phylum Annelida; class Clitellata; order Crassiclitellata; family Lumbricidae; genus Lumbricus; species Lumbricus terrestris. The sequence goes on from OX457036.1 coordinate 87,202,372, forward strand.
AACGGCTCTTTTCAACTGTTCGGTTACAAGTACAATATAAAGAGTTCAAGCACACTCAGGGTCTTCTCATAGTGACCTTGTGGTGAGGATCATCCTAATTTTTCATTCTTGCAGGATCCAAAGCTACATGTAAGTGTTCTGTCCACTTGAACGGACCGCATGCCATTTTAGGTCTGCGTGCACGAACCGCCATATCTCGGATTCACAGGCCTATCTCTAAAATAATTCATTTCTTATGCAGATTCTTTGTAAACGCGACCAGCGCTTTTGTGGAGTGCTTATAAGAGCCACAGTGTGTAGTATAGTGTTCTATATAATACAAGCATGCATAGACTACATATTAGGCTGCATACGCTGTTCAGGATCTTGAAAATGAAACACTATTCTGTGGCGCGTAAATTTGGATCGTAAGAATGATTTCTAGTGACTGTGATGTGCACGTGAATAATGTAGACCTTCAGTAGCGTACCTGTGTCATCTTTTCCCTGTTGGCTTTTGGGTTGAGTGGAGCTTCTGTGAGCAGAACGGGATGTTCTTCTGGAGCAACACGGAGTTCGTTGTAGAACGTGTGATGCCAGATCTTCTCCATATCATCCCAGTTGGTGACGATTCCGTGTTCGATCGGGTACTTCAGCGTAAGAATACCTCTCTTGCTCTGGGCCTCATCACCCACATAGCTGTCCTTCTGACCCATTCCAACCATCACACCCTACATCGATAAATGGATGATTTATTAGCAAATGAAAACACACACTGTCCAATTCTAACATGTAAATAGATTTATTAGCAAGTGAATATTCACATTTTCCTATTTTAACATGAACACAATTTGCCCGCTCACTGCAAATAAAAATCGTTGGAACACTTCAAATTCTGATACAAAGGAACAAGCTAACAAGACTTGTAAACTATTGGTATGCTGGCTTACCTGATGTCTTGGTCGACCAACGATCGATGGAAAGACGGCTCTTGGAGCATCGTCTCCAGCGAATCCAGCCTTGCACATTCCAGACCCGTTGTCGACAACAAGGGCAGCAACATCATCATCATCGGCCATCTTATCTGTAAGAAACGGACAGGAACTCATTTGCAAAATTGCACATTAGGTAGAATCACAATTATTAGCCTACAGATATTGTATTCTAGCCTTTGACCAAAAAGTTGAAGTTTCACTTCTCAATGCGGTAGGCTATTTCATTGTTTCCATAGATCGTAGACAATGTAGGCTATTGCTAATTAATCTTCAGCATTATGATCGAGGTGCCAAAGTATTAAAAAAAGTGCAAGGCATTTAACACAGACGGAGTCAAATCAATTCCAAAGCAGATTTCCAAATGGCATATAACTTCATGCAAAACAGTCTTCGTCCAGCCCTGTGAGCGGTTTATTCAGTTTACTCCTTCAAATGAGAACGCAAGACCTATTATGCCTAATTTGTTAAGGCCTGTCCTGCTGTTAGTAGTAGGCCAATGTGCGGCACCCTTGTAACGGCATGTTTTTGTGTCGGCGCAATATAAACCGTCATTTTTTAAATTAATATCGATGCTCGTTTTAAGAACAAGTGATTGCACAGTAATTGATAATATTTACCTAATTGTAGTATCCTTCAGAAAGACTCAACGTAACAACCGAACTGTTTGGTAATTACAGTTGAGCTTAGCTTACGCACGTAGTAACCAGACTGCCTGTCAGTCTAACTTATATACGACTTGCACAGTTCTTCATGTTGACCGCACACTGATAAAGTGAACCTTGCTACGTTGCCATATTCGGTTAGACACACTTCTCGATCCGAGGCTTCATTTAGAACAGGTCCATATAAGGTAAGTGTAGCGACAATGGTCTTAGCGATTACTGATCTTTAACGAGCAGTTTAAATAAAGAGTAAGAAAAATGACAAATTGAAGAGAGATCTTGACCAGCGTAGCCTTGTATCGATCACTGCGCAGCGGTCTGCCTACACTAACCTTGCACCAATGATAAGGCTCCACTCAGATAATTATTAGGACTAATGTTCAAGTGGAAGAGATAGCACAAACCGGTGGCGACCTGCTCTAAACTGCTCCTCAAACAATGATTTATGTGACTTATTCATAGCCATTGAATCGTCCGTCTTTTAAACATAATGATCATTACTGGGTATAAATATTATATAATAACTCATCCATATCTTGATAATTTATTACATCCACATTGCATAACACAGGGCTCATTCTAACGTACAGCTGGACACAGTTAGGCTACGTTTTGCCTAATTGCATGAACCATCAAAAAGTTAGTGGTTAAAACTAAAACGTTAGACAGAAACATATCCGATACGATAGTAACTCAGAGTGAACACCTCTAAGGCGGTTTATTTGGGTATTATCTGTGCTCAGGAAAAGAGTAGGCCTAATGAAATTTGGCATGAATTATAGAAATGGCGATTACATAATTATGCAGTTCTGAAGACAAGTACAAGGCCGATTTGGCGAAGGTTACCCGTGTGCATGACGTAAGAGCGGGAAATGGGTGACGTGTTCGAAGAGACGAAGAATGCAATTAAGGTTCTGCTAAAAGTCACATCTAGGCTGCTGCAGACAAAAGAATTTCCAGTAGGTGTATGGGTGGATGCAGATTCGAGTGTATAGGACATTATCCCCATGGCCATTATCTCACGGAATTATCTGCCCGGACAAAAGCCCCCGGACATATTCCTCCGACGTACGACATTACCCCCCTCCCCCACCGGACAAAATCCATACTCTGTGCAATTAGCCTGTTCCTTCATTTCATTGATGATGGCGAGTCGTTCGCAGTGTGAACTTGTTAATGCCGTAACCCAGCGGTTCTCAACCTTTTTAGTGCGGCGACCCCTTGGTAACATTTTTAATGTTGTGGCGACCCCCAACGACAAGATTGCTTGAGTTAATCCCCACCCGTGGTCACTGCATTTTTTAACCATTGCCTATTGTCATGCATTTTCACTTCATAATTTGAAAGCTACTTTTGGCAATCACTGTTTCAGGTTTCCTGGTTCTTGCGATTCTGAGAGCTAGGCCTACCTATTCGGCAGTTGAATCTCAAAAGTCTATTCGTTTTGTAAAATTTCAATAGCTGTCACGTGCTGCTGCTGGAACTCCCGGTTTGTGCCTTCTTGGCGTCATCAGCTTTGTTCTAAAATACTGGTCATGCTTTTCTGCATCGTTAGGTCGTTTAGCATCTGAATGGCGCCTCTCTTTATTTGTTGGATTTTATGATAATCGAATCGGTACAAATAAGACACTTTAGCTTCTCTATTTAGCTGCAACTTTTAAAGTCATAGGCTACTCTAAAAATTGGTCAATAAATAGTTATTTTCTTTACACTTATTTCACTCAGCTGATTTATTTTTGGAGGCTATCAGCCTATCAATTTCATAGACTCTAATAAATTATTGTGTTCTCAATGAATGCTCCTAGCATGGGAAGGGACTTGGAAAGAAATGTGTCCCTCCCCATTATCGATATTTTGGAATTTCCACGCTGCAATGGTAGTATTTCAGGCTATCAAAATTGCTCATTATTTCAGCTCTGATAGTCGTGGTTTAAGACGTCCAGAGTATCGCCTCCCATTATTTAATTTTTTAAATCCTACACTGCAATGGTCGTCATCTGAAGTTCTGAACAAATATTTCCCATAATTTCAATGCAGAAAGACATGACTTAAGACTCCAATAAGTCACCCACCCATTGCTTTTATTTTATTTGCACACTAGTGATAATTGATAATCGACACCATCGATCACAATCTTCTTCTTAACCGTCTCTCTTCTTCTTTTGGCGTCTCTGGCACTGCTCTACTTTGGTTCCAGTCATATCTCTCTTCCAGATCCTTCTCTGTTAAAGCCTCCAGTCACTGTTCACAACCCCTTCCACTATCTTGTGGCGTTCCACAAGGCTCCGTCCTTGGTCCGTTGCTCTTCATTCTCTACACCACTCCTTTAAGCCATCTCATAAAATCCTCGTCTGTTGACCACCATCTCTACGCAGACGACACTCAACTCTTCATTTCCTTCTCCCCAGGCTCTTTTTCCACCTCCATTGCTCAACTTCTCAATGTGGTCAATCTAATCTCTAAATGGATGTCTTCCAACCTCCTCTGCCTCAACCCCTCCAAAACAGAGTTCATCATTCTTGGACTTCCTGACCAAATCAAGAAAATCCCAGACCCTTCAATACACCTATCGACTAACTCTTCGTCTCTTACCTTTACTTCTGATGCTCCTGTCCGCAATCTTGGTGTAATGTTTGATTCGCATCTCTCCTTCTCTAACCACATCTCCAACCTATCGCGTTCCTGCTTCATGCACATCCGGGACCTCCGTCGCATCCGACCCATGCTCGATTTCAAAACTGCCTCTACCATTGCGACGTCCATCGTCCACTCAAAACTTGACTATTGCAACTCTCTGTTCTTAAGCCTTGACTCCTCACAACTTAAGCGCCTCCAACTCATTCAAATTTCTCTAGCTAGAGCCGTCACCAGAACACCCAGACATCATCACATCACCCCCATCCTCAAATCACTTCACTGGTTGAAAATCCCAGAGCGAATCCACTTCAAAGTTCTCTCCTTAACCTACAACTCCTTGCAATGCTCTCAGCCAAGTTATCTTCGCGAACTCTTCACCATCCAACCTACCCGTTCTACCCGATCATCCGCCTGCCTTACACTTTCTCGACCGCCGGTCACAAGTCATCTCAAGTTCTCCAACCGAGCCATATCCATCTCAGCACCACGCCTTTGGAATGAACTGCCTCCTGAATTCCGATCCTTTTCAGTCCATCCGCCATCATTACTAATCACACACCATCACCTTCCTCAGGCTCCTCTATCCATCACACCTCGGGCTTTTCATTCAAAACTCAAGACACTCCTTTTCACGAACTCTTACCCTGTCTCATCTGATCCTCCACCGTCCAATTCCCGGCCCAAACGACACCCGCCTTAATAGCTGTTCCGCCCCTCTGATCCTATGGAATTTCGACCCTGACCACCACGGACTACTCTCACGGACAACCCTTCTAACTCAACGCATTTGATCCTGATCTTATGGTAACTCGACCCGGACCACCACGGACTACTCTCACGGACAACCCTTCTAACTCAACGCAGCGCTCGTGAATAAGCTGGTGCCCCGCGCTTGGCTTTCGAGTGGCGCTTTAGAAATTTCGAGTTTACGATTACGATTACGATTACGATTAGTGATAGCACTTTAAGCTGTCATCTTAGTAAAATTACTCATGATTTCAGTGCTCATAGACGTGGTTTAAGACTTCAACGAAATATTCCCTCCCCATTGTTCAATTTTTTTAACTTTACACACGGTAATGATAATAGGCTTTCTTCAACTGACATTTTAATAAAATTGCTCACTATAAACTTTTTACATTTTTACTAAATATTTCTGAAACATTTGGATATTGGCAGCGCGGCCACACCACAAATTTCGGGGAACGTCCCCTGTCACTCAAAGTATCCGCCCGTGTAGGCTATAGGCCTCACTAGCAGAGAGCATAGATTCTTTGAGCAAGCCGAGTACCGGGTATTGCTACATTTTTTTGGAAGAATGGTAACAGTGGAATTTACATTTTAAAACCCCAAAAAATTAAATTAGCTGCCGCGTTCCAACGAATAAATCATAACAAAAGTATAAGTACAAATTTATTCTGTATTATAAGTTGCTATAGTGTAGCGTTGCAATTGCTAGTGCATGAACATTTGTGCATCTATTGAAAATTTCTGAAGACCCCAGGCGACCCCTGGGAAATCGTCAGGCGACCCCCGTGGGGGTCGCGACCCACAGGTTGAGAACCGCTGCCGTAACCGATAAGACTTGCTACTGCCGCGACTCAGTCACTTATTAGGCCAGCCCATGGCAGACAGGATAGGTAAGGAGCATAGAGGCACTTCCATCTTGGCACTTTAAGCACTGGTTAAATACATGGGCATAAATACGCGTATATAATTATATACACACAATTAAAGGCTATAATTGTTTCATAAGACTCGGGGTATTTCTTCAACCCCTGCTTTTGAATGCTACATGGGCGCCTTGGATAATTATGTAAGTCAACCGGAGGGAATACGCGACATAGAGCGTCGCAATCTAATTCACATTTAACCTTATAGGAATTAAAATAAATGATAATTAATGAGAAGTAAAGAAACGTTAGTGACCATCAGTGTTGAGAAATAATTTGAATTTTCTGTTCAGCACGCTTATGATTGTCTAGCTTGCATAGAGTGCCTACTGTTCACTGAGAGGTCAGAGTTCACATCTTGACGAGGCCTGCTTGTTTATGTAGCTCAAATGTCGGTTCCCCTTGCGCCACCTGGTCAACTCAGCTGTCACGAGGACCCTGACAGTAGGTGTTGTCATTGTAAGTATCAGACGGCGGCGTCAGATCTCTATAGTCTACAGGGTGGGTCATAAAAAAGTAACCCCATACGAATTTTAGCCCATATCTTGGCCAAAAATAAGAATTTCAAAATGAAATTGACAGTAGGCGTTGTCATTGTAAGTATCAGACGGCGTCAGATCTCTAGGCTATGGCCTATACTGACACTCGTTATATTAATCCGCCACTACGGCAAATGTAACCGATAGACCTTCAGACGAATGCCTCTTGGTGCTTGATTACGATGTGCACACACTGTGTGTGCTCCAAGTTGTCCCGACGCCGCACCGTAAAGAGACAAGTAGGTCCACACAAGCAACGCACGTTTTAGTCGATACGGCACAGCCCAGGAAGTCCGTGCAACACGTCGCGATGCTGTGCTGGGATGTGATCATATTTTATAAACATCTGAAATTTGATCTACCACAAACTGTTCTCGTCGTCAGGCTTTCGAGACACAACACTGCTCCAACAATCTCTGAAGGACAAAGACGGTATGAGATTCCATTAGGCTAACTGCAAGTCATTGTTTAACTGCGCTATATCTGCCCTCATAGCTTTAACGACGTCAGGAACCGTTTATGCGCTGTTCATCGATTAACAGGAACTTCTGTGCATGTCAATTTGTCTAAAACAGCTTATTTCTGAAAACTTCTTTTCAAAGTGTAGGCCTAATCATTTAGGCCTATTTATTCAGTGTACAGTCTAAACACAAAACATTGTGCGTATTAAAGTTAAACGAATAGTAGGCTAATTGTTGTCAATGATCTACAATTTGTGGTCTATCGAAAGCTTTCAAGTCACCTTGTCAGCAGTGATGTTTTCGTTGTAAGCCTCTAATAGCCTACGGTGTAGGAAATATACAAGAATCAAACAAAAGGTTTTTGCTCTAATTTAAAGGAATCGTGTGGGGTATCAGTAGCCATGCTAGGTGCATGCGCCATGTAGCCTACCTTAACTGCCACCTAAGGAATGAAAGAAGAGCTAAATCCAAAGGGTCTGCGGGATTCGAACCACCGGAGTGCTAGCCATTTTACTAACCCACATTTCCAGGACCAGTGGCGTAGCCAGGAATTTTATGATGGTGTTTGTGGGTTTATGGCCTGGAGGCCCTGGCTGGATGCCCTTTCTGACACCAACCTAACAGTATTACTGCAAATAAAAAGGGAATAAAGTAGCAAATGGAATAAAGTAAAAAAACAATTGTTACTACAAGAAATTGTTTTTCTTATTTAACTGGATAAATAACTTCAAAATACTTTTCCCCTAGGCCAGTGCTGTCCAACCTTTTTGGTACCGCGGGCCGCAAAAGGAAGATTCTTGAAGACGAGGGCCGCAACAGATACTCAAATGCAGTCGCTAAAATTTATTGATAATATATAATGTTAACATTGAAACGAGTAGCCTATTAAAATTTAATATGGAATGATAATAATCTATCAATCTATCGATTTACATATGAAATTTATTTACCGCCCTAACAGCCGGTTCAAGATACCTGATCAGAGATGCTCCCGATCCAGCAATGGCCAAGGAAAATGTCTTGAGCAGTTGATGGAAGAGTTGGAGAAGTCCCACAGGAATAATAATAATGAATAATGGCTAGCATCTGGACTACACAAACCACGATTGTCATGCTTCACAATACACGTAGGCTAGTTGAGCAACAGAATGTGCAAGGATGGCGTTTATCCCAGCCTTGCACTCAGTTTCGTCGCCCATACAGTTTAGCCAGCTCAGCTCTTCATTACGTCGAGCAGTCAATTTTTAGGTTAAGATCCACTTTATGACTGTGGCGAATTTCCATCCTCCTGCTCTAGCTTTCATAAAAATTCGTCGAAGCCACAATCCCCATCTAAACAGCTAGCAGTCATAGTCATCGACACGTCGGACCAGAAAGTGCAAAGACATCGTCATTCGGTCGGCCCTTGTGTCTCTATTTGATTGTTTATGTCTAATCCTTAGAATTATAACTCGACTATCTCTCGAAAGAACGGTCGCAGTCATTTGCAGACGTGCTGTGACTCTGTTGCCGACACATCCCATGCAGGGACTGACTAGAAGTTAACGGTTTGTGAGAGTTTGCGAAGTCCGTTTCCAGGTCGTGAGCTTGTAGACGTCGGATCCAGGTCGCCACATAATAATTATCTCCCTCACCTTACAGTAATAAGAGTTGTCAAAACCAGAAGTCGTGTGTCAATCTCCAGATGGACTACGGAAACCTAACCCCAGGAAAAGAAAGAAGAAATTTAGTTTTCGGATTGGCCTTTCTGGTAGCGTTGCAAATCGGTAACTGCCACAACTATAGCAAATAAACGCTCAAGTCGACCAATGACTTTATCCTTTACTTCATTTTACACGAAGTGCAAAAATTTAGTGAGACCCTGCGGGCCACTTGAAATCACCTCGCGGGCCGCATGCGGACAGCACTGCCCTAGGCCAATTGAGGGGGGGGGGAGGTTTAACCTCCGAAACTCCTCCTGTCTACGCCACTGTCCAGGACCACGAACATTGATCGCCAAAACCATAAAATTTATTGTGCTCTATTTGAACCAAACGTGGATCTTTAGAGACGGTTCCACATCACTCACTTCTGTAAGCACAAATTGTATAAATCCATCACTTTTTATCAATGTATAGTTATATATAATGATAGCAGTAGGCTACATCTTTCCCAATTGTAGGCTTATAATAGAGATTCGCCGTCTTTGCAAGAACCTCCGACCAGACAAGAATGTATACAATTATACCGGTAATTACGGACGCCGGAAATGAATTACTGCTTTTATTAGAAGACGTCAACATTTTTAAGCACTCAGAGGTCGCAAACTACACGGAGACATATTATGCAAATGAATGGACATTATATTAATATCGTGCCAAATAACAGCGTGCAGCAGAAGAATTCTACCCGTCAACAGAAAATCAGAGACCAGAGTTGTTTTGTGACGTTTGCTGTTGGCTTTTAAAGATCTGCGTATACGACCTAGCCTCTCTGCTAAGCATCGCAATTGGCCTAAATATTGATTTTCATAGACATAAAACCAGACAACCACTTTTGGTTTATGTCAGTCGAAGTTGAGACAATAGCCTACTTAATTCGATTGACCCTTTGTTCCTAGGACTACATAGGACTAGCAATAGTTCACAGTCTTCGCATCAACGACGCAAACGGTATCATTAGGCACCCGCTTTTAAAATTATTTATTATTTTAAGCCAATAATCGCAACAAACATTTGAGCAGAATAGCAAAACAACTGAGGCCTACATTCCAATTTTATGGCACGAGGCATATTTACAATAGACCTAGTTAAATAGTGGAATTGTCTGTTCATAACATTACTTTTTTGAAGAATTTATAGGCCCAATTTATTTTCTGCACCTGTAACATTGGCCTATCATGTACGTGACAGCTAAATTTACATGCCATTGTCTGACCTCTGTAATCTGTATGTCGCGAATTTAATCTATGACTCCTTTGATCAAAAACGTTATTTAGTCACATATTTAGGCATACAATAGGCCTATTATGTATTCTGATGTCTATCGAAATTTGTTGAATCGTTTTCCTTGAAAGTACTGTAGGCCTATGCCATAGAATAAGACCGCGCGGCTCGTGCATTTGTTTGGAAAAGTAGGCACAGACCTTTCAAAGGTAATGCATTTTGCTTTCAGATCGAATTGTGGTCATTGTGACAGGCTTCAAGCCGGTTGCGACATCATCCACAATTTTTGTCACTAATTAGGCCTCTATGGCATTTTAAAATTTTCTTTTTTACTTGTCTTTCATCATCGCCTGTTGATTCTGACATTGATGTTGACGTCCATTAGGCCTATACGAGTCAATGAGTCGTGTCGCACTTACAAGTAGTTGGCAAGTATGCTATATCGTCTATTTTTCTATTGTAGGCCTATGTGCAAACGTCTCACGACAAGCGATTAGACAAGCAGCACCCACAAAAGCGGTGACAGTAGCAATCACGTACAGACGTTTCACTATTTAGTCTTCGATGCGCTAAAACAGTGGCAGCGACAGCAACACAATTTTTGCGTTAGGGCCATCGGAGTTATTGAACAGGTCGAACAATTAAATGCAAAGAAGATATTAAAATTCCAGTGATTTTTTGACAGGTCATAAGGCAGGTCAAGAGTAAAATAGGCAGGTAAAATGACCTATCGCTTTTGTGGGCGCTTAGAAATTCTCGAAGATTTATCGCGACCTATGGTAGAGCCGCCACTGGCGCTAAAGACAACTTCAACAAACGCTGACAGAAACCACTTATATTTATGGGGAACTTCGATTACCAATTGGGTTTTTGAAAATATCTTGACAAAAACACCTAAAATGACATTTTAAAAATCAGATAATTTCTTTATGATATCCTCGAGGATAAAAATGAAATGCTATACTGTGTTGTAGAATAGCCTACTGACGAGAAATGCATCTTTCAATTATACACATAGTTTCTCTTGCCTTCAATATCATTTGCATCAAGTACTCTGATGCAGCTGTGGGGAAAGCGTTTTCTCTGGTTATTCCGGATGGCAATGATGGAAGGTCGTGCGCTATTGACGTTTCATCCAAAGAAGAATTTCGTTCTGACTTCATCCAATGCGGGGCTTCATGCACAACGGAACCTTCGTGCATTTACTTCAGCTACACAGAGGAAACGCAGAGATGTCTGAGCTTCGATTCTTCGCCTACAACATTTGCATCAGTCGATTCCTGCAACACATACAGAGTTTTGGTTAGTATCGCTTATCAGTTCCATTATCTGATAGACTCTTCACAATTAAGTATAAATTATTCAGCACTACAGTAAATGTTTCTCGCAAAAATGATCGTATGCATGTAATAGAGTTACACATGACACTCTCTTATGATCAAGACTAATAATAAGTCAACATGTTACCTGCCTCCACGTTCCCAGAAACGTGCCTTACATCTTTGAAGAGTAGTCTATCGCAAGTATGACATCCTGTAATTGGCTGTCTTTCCAAAAAGTGTTTCACTAAAACCTAATCCTTGCTGAGACGAAAATCAATAGTTACGAAAAAGTATATAAATAGAAAGTCAGAGTTGCTTTTCGACTCGTTCTCAGAAATTTGCTCTATAAATACGATACGGTACTCATATTAAATGCAGAGCCAATTTTTAGCATTCTGTAATCGTTATATTGAAATTTCTTAAGCACCTCTCGATTTGGATGATGAAGGAGGACATACCTGGCTGAAGAAGAGAGCTGTGCAATGTGACCAATGACACCTTTGGATGTACGAACCTGCCTAGAAAGGCATGGGACAAAACGAAGAGGAGAGAGAAGACTAACGTTCAATCAATAAGTTTACATAACGTTTATCTAACTTGCTGCGTTTCGTTAAAATTACAATCATTGATGGGCATGGACACCAAATTAGCTGATTATTGAATATTCGCATAAGGAATTGCGCTAGCTGTCATGGAGCAGTTAGTTGAAAGTATTGGCATCATATTAAATGCAAAATTGGCATCAGTAGCCTAGGTCTGTCTATAGTTATGGCCTACACAATGTACACATTAATGCAGCATCTAGGCTTATACTGTTTATGAAGGCCTATGTCCTAACTTAGCTCTCAAAAACGACCTAACCAGGAAGTCATTGGCTAAAATTGCTAACTACTATTATTTTTCATCACTATTGACGATATGAGCATCGCAAACAGTTTGTAATAACAACTCAAGGCTTCCTTGTAATTCAACAGTTGATGTTACTTTATATTGGGAATAACTCAATAACACGAGTTTCCCAAACAATTATGGTCTTGCTTCTAGGGAATTGATACCCATGGGCGGAGTTTCGTTTCCGTTCTTGGAGGGCTAAAGCCTTCTGGCTAAACCAGGGAAAAGATGCAATTTACACGGTAAAAATGAATCTGGGTTTTCTTGAGGGGGGCTTAGCCTCCCCCTAGCCCCTGATAAATCCCGCCCATGTTGATACCCGACATGATTCAATTCTGGATTCTCAACCGGTCTTGAACCAAATTGTGGTCTTGATCTTAAACTCCAAACATGCATGCATTCTTGGTCATGATCTTCGTCTTTTAATAATTATTCTGGTCTGGCTTCCGATGCTGGCTGTAAATCACATTTTCAAATTGTAGATACTCGAAATCTCTCCGCAAGATGTCACAGCATTCGTTGGATCCCCAACAAGACTTGAATGTAGAAGATCCTCGCAACTGGTGCAATGGACGCATGCGGATGGGATCAATGCAACATCAAAGGTCATCGTGGAGCGATGCGAAGTGTTGGACGAATATACCGACCTGTATGCAGTCGATAGAAGTGATCTCAGTTGCAATCTAATCATCAACAATGTTACAATTAACCATGGAGGATTGTACGCCTGCAGAGATCAACTTTCAATGGAAACACCATCTACAGCAGAAGTTCTTGGTAAATTTAGTTCTACGCATATTCCTAAAAATACACATTCATAAATTTAGGTTCAGAAAATTTAGGTTGTAGAATTGAGAATTGCATAGGGTTTTGACCGCTTTGTGTATTAAAACCCCAGTTTTCTTAGGACCCATACTCAGATCTTCTTTGTATACCCAAACTCCACGTGCATCATAATTATTATAGTCTGACCTCAGTTATTTTTTCGCAATTTTTATGCTGGTAGGCTTTCATTAATTTTTTGTGCGAATGAACCTGCTAAGAAACAAAAGAATATAGGCCTTCAAGTTGAAACATGGAGGCAATTGCGCCTCCTGAGTCCTGCCCCTATGTTCGGGCGCCAATGTAAGTCCACATGTGGGCCTATATCGTATTAAAATACGGTATTGGCAAGAAATCAATGCAGCAAGTTTTTATTTGAGTTCCCGCTCATCGCTTGCTGCCTTGGGCCCCGCACACCCTAAGACCGGGCCTGTCTGTACTCACAGTCGCTGATCCAAGTCTTGTTAAGTATTGCCTAGTATTTTCATCAGGGTAGAGTGAAAAAAGTGAAATTTCTAGAATCTGAAGGGAATAAGTGACAATTCGTTGCCTTTTGGTATAGTTAGATATCATGCAAAATATTTCTTTAAAATTCGTTCTTGAAGATGCGCCCCATCGAGCTTTAAAATTTGAATTTTTTTTATTTGTTTATTTTATTTATTTATTTCTCCATTTCTATAGCGCCCACTCAAGCTCTCCCTTCAGAGGCGCTCCAGACTACCGCGCAGACACTGCAATCTGAGTTTCACGCTAAGTGCCTTAGCAATTTCGAGTGAAGGACTTACTCAAGGTTCCTGCACGGCGGCTTGAGATGGATTCGAACCTGCAACCGTCTGGATGCAAGGCAACGAATATACCCACTACACCACCGCGCTCTACTATAGGTCATCCTAGCCAGATTGGAATCATGAAAACTAATGCCTTTCTTCAATACCAGAGAAGAATTTCAATCGGAGCTTTAGAATCATAAAATTACCCTTAACCTACTTAACGATGACAAAATCTGTATTGTTTTGGACTGGTGGGTTTCGTTTGTTAATGCTTAGTTTCGTATTTGCTGCTTAATATTGTCGACTTACCATCATCTAATATAATTTATTTGAAACGTTATTACAAATGAACCGTAAGCCCCCTACTAATAATTATAAATTGGAATGTTTTAATTAGGCTATTTTTATTTTTTTGCAATTTTCAAAATTCAAAGCTCCTTGGGGCACATCTTCGAGAACGATTTTTAAAGAAGTATTTTGCATGATAGCCAAATATACCAAAAGACAATGAATAGTATTGTTTCTATTCTGTTTAGATTCTAGATATTTTACCTTTTTAACTCCACCCTAATGTCCATGTCTTTCAGTAGGCTACACATCTGTCGTCTTCGTTTATCCAGCGATGGCAATTCAAGATGGAAACCTCACTACAGGAAATGTGGATGGCGTCCATTTTTGATAAATTGAAGCCTGCGCAACTAATAAATAAAGCACTATTGAAACTTATCTTATTCTTGAATACACAAGTCCACCCCATCAGAACTATTCAAGTCCTCATTATGACCTTTTACCCAACATAATTTGTTCACTTCTGTTATGTAGTTTCAGCCCCGAGCTGCAATACAAGTGCTTCTAATGGTACCATACTGAACGGAGTATCCCTGAAGTTGACATGCATCGTGAACTACGTTGGCAGCCTGGTGCCATCTATTGATTGGAAGGATTTTATGAACCAAGTTGTCTTAAACGCAACAACGAATGTTACGGCTTCTAATGTCACATCAAGTATTTCAATACCTGCGTTTCTACCAGTTGTCAAAGAGTTCACGTTCGTAACATATATGTCAACTGCGCCAACTTACTCCTACACGTGGATATCCAACGATACTGCGGTCTGTAAGAAGCCTACTTTTCATCCCTGATACAAGACGTAAAACCAATTATTTACGTCATCCAGGTGGAATTGAAAGTTAGAGATGGTTTCGGAAATGGTTCTGATCAGCTAAATAATAATTATTGTATGATTATTGTATTGCAAATGTTGCCTGCTTAAGCAAACCTGATTAATTCATCCATTTTATCGTTCATTTATTAGTTCAACTGTCAACTCCTGTAGTTACCAGTACATCAAGTCTCTAACAACTTTCTGTTAGGTTAATTGATGATTTGGTAGCTGATCATTATTTTTAATGAACAGCTTAGTATTTGTATGGATGTCATCGACTAACCTTGTTTCACTTATCCATTCACTCATTAAGTTAGCCTACTTAGTTACTTTATTCACTCGATTATTCCCTTTTGCTCTCATTAGGATAAACAGGTATTCACTTTCATTCAGTGTGTCCGCAGGGTTTCCAGCAGTTGCCCGGATCTAATACATGTTATCAAGCGATGATGTTTAATGTTGGCGGCTGGAAAACAGCCGGTCAAGTGTGCGACACGTTGTTCAAAGGATCCTATTCAGCCATCCTCACTAGCCACGACGAAAGCATCGCAATAGCCGCATATTTGGCGAAGAAAATTAAAGGTAATAGCCTAATGCTTACGTCTTGATTTCCACGCACACCAATTTTAAAGTTACCAGTATTCACTTATTAAATTCAATGTGCTTCCGATCCACACTGCGTAGGCCAGGGGTTCTCAAACTGTGGTACGCGTACCCCTGGGGGTACGCCAGGCGCCGGTACGGGGTACGCGAAACATTCCAGAAATATAAATCTTCTTTAAGTTTATAGACGTTGTGTCCATCTTTCTTTGATCAGCAATGATTTTAACGTTGTAACATAGGCTATAACAGCATCGTCATTTATTTCTTTCACATCCTATAGCCTAAGCTTATTTAGACTTAAATACTATACAGTGCATGCAACACATTTATGTTTGGGCCGATTAGGCCTACTATAATTTGAAGCAAATAATGTCGGCCTATAAATGGTTGAAAGTAACAAAGCCAGAAATTCTCAGCCAAAATAGAGCTCAAATAGCGGAGATCTGAAATGGCCTAAGGATTAATTTCTGGTCGAGTTCTAAATTTTGTGATTCCTTTCAGCACGTCATATCTGGGTGAAGCAGGTTGTTAAACTATTCTTGCTATCAAAAACAATCATGGGGCAAATTTGCGTTTGAAATTGACAAATATTAAACCAGATTTGAAAACTTTGCTAGCCTAAACAAGCCCACAGCACTCTAGGTTGGCTCTTTAATTACATGGCTTTTTTAAAGTGCAGTTCTACACAAAATGTGCAGTTCTAAATTTATTTGTGCATCTGTAGAAGCACTTCTCTGCCGTAAAAACTAGTTTTAAAAGGGAATTTTCCACCGTTTTGGAATAATTTACAATGGAGGATGGTAAAAGAAATAATGGGTTGAGCAATTCTAAAAATTACTTTAAAACAGCCCTGCTTTATTACTTGGGTTTTAGACCAAATTTCCCTTTTAAATTTGTTGATAAGATATATGATTCATATTAAATGTTGCTCCCTATAATTATACAACTGTAATAAACGATATCACCAATGATCAAATGGACTTAATTAGTTGTCACTGCAAGGGGACCTCGCAATCGCGTTAATTTTTGTATACGATCTGACCATGCTGGGGGTACGCCATTATCCAATCTTTTGCTTGGGGGTACAATAAAAATAAAGTTACTAATCACACACCATCACCTTCCTCAGGCTCCTCTATCCATCACACCTCGGGCTTTTCATTCAAAACTCAAGACACTCCTTTTCACGAACTCTTACCCTGTCTCATCTGATCCTCCACCGTCCAATTCCCGGCCCAAACGACACCCGCCTTAATAGCTGTTCCGCCCCTCTGATCCTATGGAATTTCGACCCTGACCACCACGGACTACTCTCACGGACAACCCTTCTAACTCAACGCATTTGATCCTGATCTTATGGTAACTCGACCCGGACCACCACGGACTACTCTCACGGACAACCCTTCTAACTCAACGCAGCGCTCGTGAATAAGCTGGTGCCCCGCGCTTGGCTTTCGAGTGGCGCTTTAGAAATTTCGAGTTTACGATTACGATTACGATTACGATTACGAAAGTGTGAGAATCTCCTGGCGTAGGCCTAAGTGATATTTCTTTCTAAGACGTAGGCTACGCACGGTACAGGTCCGTTGCTTTGGCGTACATTGAGTATGCCGGGGCAAGTTGGAGGAAGGGGCAAGGCGATTGTTGCGCTATAAAATTATGATTTGGGGACGTTTCGTCCGCGGACGATTCGTCAAGGACTGTTCATCATGGACTGTTCGTCAAGTGGACGATTCGTCAAAGTACGTTTCGTCACGTGGACGACCCGTCACGTTGACGTCTCGTCATGGGGCTGTTCGTCGGTTATCTCGGGATTCGCAATTTCGCATGCTTAGTTTAAAGTCAATTTAATCTTCAAAGCAGAATTAAGCTTTGAATGTATACAGGGCTGTACTCAAGGGTATACGGCGGTATACAGCGTATACTCACCTCCGGAGAAAAATGACAGCGCGTACTCACCTCTAAAAACGATGGTACACGCCGGTATACATAATACAGCGTATACTCCGTATAGCTTACTAAACTCAGAAAGGCCAAGTGGGTAGGCCTATACGCAGAGGTTTTTGACGTCAGCGTGTACTCACAAAAAAATTATAATATGATATAACCTATATAAATGTGAACTAGCCGATAATAATTATGATTTAACCAACATAATTAGTATCTAGCCGATAAAGCTATGAATTAACGAATAGATCTATAATTATGATCCAAGCGATATAATTAGGCCTGCGACTTAACCGATTATTTATAATCTAACTGATATAATAATGATCTATTCCATAACTATGACCTAGCCGATATTATTATGATCTAACCGATATGATTTTGATGTAACCGACATAATTAGGCCTACGATATAACTGATATAATAATGATATAAAAATTATGATCTAAAAGATATAAAATAATATGAACTAACCGATATTATTATGATTTGATCGACATTATTATCATCCAACCGATATAGCTATGACTAAACCGATATAAATGCGATTTAACCCCTATAAATTATGACCTAACCGATATAATCATGATCTAACCGATATAATCATGATCTAACCGATATAATCATGATCTAACCGATATAATTATGATCTAACCGATGTAATCATGATCTAGTCAAAGCTATGACCTAACCAATATTAGTATGATCTAACCGATATAAATTGATTATGATCTAACATAGAGGTTCCCAACCTTTTTCTGCGCGCGACACACCTAAGCTCACAAACAAATTTGGCGAAACACCATGCAATCGTCATATAGATGCAGGCATTGCAGGCCTATCTGTAAAATTAAAACAGGTCTTCGTAAAGTTTAGCATAGCTTAGGCTATCCATTTAAAATTGCTAAAAATTCTAGAATGATCGAAAATATTGACCTTGAATGCTTTTTAGTTTCTTATTATTCTGAAATTCTATATTTCACCGATTCAAATCTGCGATTCTAGTAGGCCTAATTCTAGGATACGTCGTTTTATGATTCTACGTAAATAATGTTTGATCTAACAGGTTCAAGAGATTTTTGCTCCTAGATTTTCTTTTGGATTGTAAGAAGCTCGAGGATCGACAGGTTTTGTGAGTGCAATACCCGTAGATTCATACAGTTGTCCAGCACAGAGGTTCTCAACTTTT
Source organism: Lumbricus terrestris (assembly GCA_949752735.1). NCBI lineage: Eukaryota > Metazoa > Annelida > Clitellata > Crassiclitellata > Lumbricidae > Lumbricus > Lumbricus terrestris. Next base: position 87,220,951 of record OX457036.1, read on the forward strand.
TTCTGCGCGCGACACACCTAAACTCACATAGGCCTACAGATTTGGCGACAATCGTCATAGATGTATCTGTAAAATGAGAAAATCGTGCTTTTGCTACTTTTTGTTGCGCTACGTTTTTGAATTGTGAGAAAACGGTGGGTGGCCTCTCTAAAAGTGATATAACTTTTGTTCTGTTTGAAATATTTTGATGAAGTCTGGCCATGATCTGTAAATATAAATTGCCTATAAAGCTGTAAAATTTCATCTCGAAATTCCTAATTTTGGTCAAGATATTGGCAAAACATCGTAAGGGGGCGGGGTCTTTTTTGCCTACCCTGTGTATATTAATGATTTACCTAATGTGTCGCCTTCTATGTATTTTGTGCCATTTGCTGATGATTCTAACCTATTTCATACTGATAAATCTATTGATGTCCTATTCAAAACTGTTAGCCTAATTCTGAGCTTCACCGAGTGGTTGATTGGTTTCGATCAAATAAACTTACACTAAATTTGGATAAAACCAACTACATCCTCTTCAGGTCCCATAAGAAAAAATATCCCGATGAATTTCCTATTCTACTTATTGAAGGGACTACTATCACCCAAGTGGCATCCCAAAAATGTTTGGACGTATTCATTGACCAGCATCAAATTGGAATGAGCAGATCAATAATATCTATAGCAAAATTGCTAAGACTATTGGTGTGCTATTTCGCTGATCTAGACTGATTCCTATCTCTATACCGTCTATACTATACTATTTTCTTATTTGTCTTTATTTAACCTACTATAATTTAATTCGAACGTCTACTTAGGCCTACAAATCTAATCTTGTGAGACTAGCCACCCTTCAAAAATATGCAATCAGATTTATAACTAATGTTCCTCGCCCAGCCCACGCGGCAATGTACTTCCAGGAATTTGGATTATCAAAAATCGATCAAAGAACTTAGAACTTATAGTCCTTCCTGTGCATGCCTACACATCGGGCGACGCATCTCCTCCGCTCCTCTCTATCTATCGCCAGCTCCTCCGCCTCCTCCCATGTCCCAAATTAGGCACTTGCAAATAGGAGAGTTTATGTACCTCGATAACCATGGTCTTTTACCACTTGTATTTAATGATTTCTATAATATTACCTTTGATATCCACTCTTATTCAACTAGAAAATTAACTGTTTATGACCCTCCCTATCCACATACTGACACTCGACTATTCTCTATACAATGTACTGGCTCCCAATGTTGGAACTCTTCCTACATATCTTCATTCCCAACCTAATACTAGATTCTTTAAGCATATACTTTGCCTATATCTACTCAAAACACCTCCTGATATTCAATAGTTAGGGTTTTTTGCTCGGTGGTTTCGCCAGGCCCTTAGTTAATTCATTAGTTAAGAGTTAATTTTCTTGTTGATTTAGTTGCTTTGTACTCTATTTGTCAATAAAAAATCATTGCATATTAATCAATTATTTTTCTCAACCTAATTATCTTTCTATTCCTGCATTTGAATGTGCTGTCATGTGCTATTTTATTTTTTAAAAATATTTTACATGATTAATGGGTGGCCCTAATACCGGATATGTCATGCCTTCTGGATCTCCCCTTCTTAATCATTATGTAAAAGTATTATGTTCACCGCCATACTTGTATTTTGTTCTTTTGGTTCAGAAAAAAATAAAGAAAATAAAAATAAATTATTATTTTAATTGTCTGTTTGATGATATAAAGTTAGCCTGTCGATGATTGATTTTCCGCAGTTCCAGCATAAATCCTTGTTGTTATGTTGTGACATGCCTCTGTAAGTTTGGCTATGATGCTGTTCCGATCTTGTAGAAAATACAACCGCTTGGAGCCCAGTCCAACAAAAAATCTTCTGGACGAGTGGCCAACGTCTGACGAACTGTAACAGTCCATTCACCTGGAAGCCAAAGTCCAACGTTGCAGTGATTCCGTTTGTGTACCTCAACTGGGCAGCATCCCAACCGGACTGCGCCGGCAACTCAGAATTTTGTGTTGGCTTCGCTCCAATCCGCAATTACACCTGGAACGACTACCCCTGCTCGTTGTCTTGCTGCGTTTTATGCGAGTACGGACCGTTCTAGGAATACAGTCGGATCCGTTGCTTTAGCTGATCATTCGGTATATTTATATATACACATTTATATATAATGTATGTAACTATGTAATTATATATAAGCGCCTTCTGGATGATCGTTAGTTCATCTCTCACTGATGATAAACATTAGAAAATAGGAGTGTTACTTGCGATAATTTCCCTCAATTTACTCTGAAGGACAATGCTGCATATAGTGTTTCAGACTTTGCCTTCTTGCTAGACGGGCATAATACTCTGCTGAATATCCCCAACATAGAAAATGATCCCCTTTCATGACAGAATATAATCATTGTTATATTTCGTATGGTTGTGGTTTCGGCTCACAAGTTATCTCTGTAATTATATTATAGTTAGGTTAGTTAATAAATGCCGCCTTTTCAATGTCGTTCTTTACGCTGGCAAACCGTAGGCAATGTCTAAGTCATCAATCTAGCTTCCACTTCAGAAGAATCTTTCTTCATTAATCCAGATTCTATTTAAGGAAGAATTATTTTCATAAATCCATCTCATGATATTGAAGCAAGGAATTATTTCCACCAATCCAACTTCTATTCGATTTAAGCAGAATCTAGGCCTACTCATCGATCCAACTTCTATTTTCGCAAGAATTAGAATTGCTGGTTCCATAGTTTATTTCTTTAGAAGTTGCCTTGCCTCTGGAGCAGAAATTCGAAGCATCATCTCACTGTTTAAAAAATTCAACACCGAACCTCTGAAATCCCAGACCAGCGCTCTGGCAGAGGCAATATACAGCAGCACGACCCTGATGATGTCACAACATTCAACTCAAAGAGGAATTAATCGATTAAAAAAGTAACTACTGTTGTACATGAATAGGCGTCGAGTTGACCCGAAGAGTGTGAGTGCTCAAAGGAATGTGAATGAAATCCGCGCTCTGGCAGAGGCAATATACAGCAGCACGACCCTGATGATGTCACAACATTCAACTCAAAGAGGAATTAATCGATTAAAAAAGTAACTACTGTTGTACATGAATAGGCGTCGAGTTGACCCGAAGAGTGTGAGTGCTCAAAGGAATGTGAATGAAATCCGCGCGTTAGCGCGCGAAAATGTTTTTGAGCCTTTTTTGATAGGAGAGTTATTGAAATTACCTCTGCTCATAGGTGGAGACTTGTTCATGGTTTTAGGGGACGAACGTGCGGTCGAAGGACGATAGCCTAGCAGGGAAGGGCCGAAGGGACTTTGGGGGGATATGCTCCTAACCATTTTCGACACCAACCCAACAATATTACAGTAAATAAAAAGGGAATAAAGTAACAAAGGGTATAAAGTAAGAAAAACAATTGTTACTACAAGCAATTGTTTTGTTTTTATTATTTAAGTGGATAAATAACCTTAAAAGAACGTTTTTCCTAGGCCAATGGGAGGTTGAACCCTCGAAACCCCTGTCAAAGCCCACACAACAGTGCGGTCGCTCCCTTCCTGAGCAGGCGCTTCTAGTAGGCAACCGGTCGGCAACAATTTCTCCTAAGGGAGGTGGGAAATTAGAGGCGGTTGGAACTTTGAAGGAGGGGCGAACCGTTACAATACTGGACATCACATGCACTGATTCAATGAATTTCAAGACAAAACATGAGACAGTATGAGTGAATGTCGTGGTACTGCTTGATAATCTAGCCAAAAAAATGAATTTTATGACAAATGATACGTGCTTTGCATCCTTAGACTCTAAGCATGTAAAGTACCGCTTAACTACTAGCGCACCCTCCCAGGGTGCACCACTTTGGCACCAGTTTTTTCCCCGGAGGTACCTACAATTAATTTTTTAAACCTGGTTCCCATGTATACATGCAAGGGTATGTTGAAAAATGTTAGTGTTCCTCAAGAAAAAAGTTGGTAGTTAATGGGTTTATGTAGACAGAATTTTTTGATTTCTTGTGCAAAATTTGAGTCAAAACCCCCATCATAAATTCCTGGCTACGCCACAGTGACTGCCATCGCAGTGTGGCAAGAAAATAAATTCGAAAATGGTTAGGAGCATATCCCCTAATTAGGGGAGAGTGCTCCAAGATGCCCCTGCCAATGAAGATTGTTCTTTTCTTCTGTGTGGATTTCAGGAGAAGTACATGTTGACTCAAAGAGTGATCAAATTTTTCTAAGCAATTGAGAAGAGCATTATTTTATTGAAGTCGTAAATCATATCTTTAAACAATGAAATAATGGGAATTTTGACTAGATAACAGCTTAAAATGTCACTATTTCATGTTGCGTGGAAATTGTTTTAAACAACGGCAGGGATGCTTTCAAGTCTTAAACCACAATAATTTCGTAACAATGACATCCTAAGAAGCTACCATCGCACAGTGACGTAGACAGGGGTTTCAGGGGTTCAACCCCCCATTGGCCTAGGAAAAACGTTCTTTTAAAGTTATTTATCCACTTAAATAATAAAAACAAAACAATTGCTTGTAGTAACAATTGTTTTTCTTACTTTATACCCTTTGTTACTTTATTCCCTTTTTATTTACTGTAATATTGTTGGGTTTTTGTCGAAAATGGTTAGGAGCATATCCCCCCAAAGTCCCTTCAGCCCTTCCCTGCTAGGCTATCGTCCTTCGACCGCACGTTCGTCCCCTAAAACCATGAACAAGCCTCCACCTATGAACAGAGGTAATTTCAATAACTCTCCTATCAAAAAAGGCTCAAAAATTTTTTCACGCGCTAACGCGCGGATTTCTTTCACATTCCTTTGGGCACTCACACTCTTCGGGTCAACTCGGCGCGTATGGCTGTGGTGTGATGTGATCATATTTTATAAACATCTGCAATTTGATCTACCACAAACTGTTCTCGTCGTCAGGCTTTCGAGACACAGCACTGCTCCAACAATGTCTGAAGAACAAAGACGGTATGAGATTCCATTAGGCTAACTGCAAGTCATTGTTTAACTGCGCTATGTCTGCCCTCATAGCTTTAACGATGTCAGGAACCGTTTATGCGCTGTTAATCGATTGAGAGGAACTTCTGTGCATGTCAATTTGTCTAAAACTGCTTTTTTTCTGAAAACGTCTTTTCAATGTGTAGGCCTAATAGGCCTATTTCTTCAGTGTAAAGTCTAAGCACAAAAACATTGTGCGTAAGTTAAACGAATAGTAATTGTTGTCAATAATCTACAATTTTGTGGTCTATTGAAAGCTTTCAAGTCACCTTGTCAGCAGTGATGTTTTCGTTGTAGGCCTCTAATAGCTTTCTGTGTAGAAAATATACAAGAATCAAACAAAAGGTTTTTGCTCTAATTTAAAGGAATCGTGTGGGGTGTCAGTAGCCATGCTAGGTGCATGCTCCATGTAGCCTACCTTAACTGCCACGTAAGGAATGAAAGAAGAGCTAAATCCAAAGGGTCTGCGGGATTCGAACCACCGGAGTGCTAGCCATTATACTAACCCACTTTTCCAGGACCAGTGGCGTAGCCAGGAATTTTATGATGGTGTTTGTGGGTTTTATGGCCTGGAGGCCCTGGCTGGATGCCCTTTCTGACACCAACCTAACAGTATTACTGTAAATAAAAAGGGAATAAAGTAGCAAATAGAATAAAGTAAAAAAACAATTGTTACTACAAGAAATTGTTTTTCTTATTTAACTGGATAAATAACTTCAAAATACTTTTCCCCTAGGCCAATTGGGGGGGAGGAGGTTTAACCTCCGAAACTCCTCTTGTCTACGCCACTGTCCAGGACCACGAACATTGATCGCCAAAACCATAAAATTTATTGTGCTCTATTTGAACCAGACGTGGATCTTTAGAGACGGTTCCCTATCACTCACTTCTGTAAGCACAAATTGTATAAATCCATCACTTTTTATCAATGTATAGTTATATATAACGATAGCAGTAGGCTACATCTTTGCCAATTGTAGGCTTATAATAGAGATTCGCCGTCTTTGCAAGAAACTCCGAACAGACAAGAATGTATACAATTATACCGGTAATTACGAACGCCGGAAATGAATTACTGCTTTTATTGGAAGACGTCAACATTTTTAAGCACTCAAAGGTCGCAAACTATACGGAGACCGGCGCAAACGAATGGACATTATATTAATGTCGTGCCAAATAACAGCGTGCAGCAGAAGAATTCTACCCGTCAACAGAAAATCAGAGACCAGAGTTGTTTTGCGGCGTTTGCTGTTGGCTTTTAAAGATCTGCGTATACGACCTAGCCTCTCTGCTAAGCATCGCAATTGGCCTAAATATTGATTTTCATAGACATAAAACCAGACAACCACTTTTGGTTTATGTCAGTCGAAGTTGAGACAATACTTAATTCGATTGACCCTTTGTTCCTAGGACTACATAGGACTAGAAATAGTTCACAGTCTTCGCATCAACGACGCAAACGGTATCATTAGGCACCCGCTTTCAAAATTATTCATTATTTTAAGTCAAAAACGTTATTTAGTCACATATTTAGGCATACAATAGGCCTATTATGTATTCTGATGTCTATAGAAATTTGTTGAATCGTTTTCCTTGAAAGTACTGTAGGCCTATGCCATAGAATAAGACCGCGCGGCTCGTGCATTTGTTTGGAAAAGTAGGCACAGACCTTTCAAAGGTAATGCATTTTGCTTTCAGATCGAATTGTGGTCATTGTGACAGGCTTCAAGCCGGTTGCGACATCATCCACAATTTTTGTCACTAATTAGGCCTCTATGGCATTTTAAAAATTTCTTTTTTACTTGTCTTTCATCACCGCCTGTTGATTCTGACATTGATGTTGACGTCCATTAGGCCTATACGAGTCAATGAGTCGTGTCGCACTTACAAGTAGTTGGCAAGTATGCTATATCGTCTATTTTTCTATTGTAGGCCTATGTGCAAACGTCTCACGACAAGCGATTAGACAAGCAGCACCCACAAAAGCGGTGACAGTAGCATTCATGTACAAACGTTTCACTCAAGTTTAGGCTTTGATGTGCTAAAACAGTGGCAGCGTCAGCTACACAATTTTGGCAGGTTGCGTTAGGGCCATCGGAGTTATTGAACAGGTCGAACAATTAAATGCAAAGAAGATATTAAAATTCCAGTGATTTTTTGACAGGTCATAAGGCAGGTCAAGAGTAAAATAGGCAGGTAAAATGACCTATCGCTTTTGTGGGCGCTTAGAAATTCTCGAAGATTTATCGCGACCTATGGTAGAGCCGCCACTGGCGCTAAACACAACTTCAACAAACGCTGACAGAAACCACTTATATTTAGGGGGAACTTCGATTACCAATTGGGTTTTTGAAAATACCTTGACAAAAACACTTAAAATGACATTTTAAAAATCAGATAATTTCTTTATGATATCCTCGAGGATTTTATAAATGAAATGCTATAGGTCTACTGTGTTGTAGAATACTGACGGAAAATGCATCTTTCAATCATGCCCATAGTTTCTCTTGCCTTCAATATCATTTGCATCAAGTACTCTGATGCTGCTGTGGGGAAAGCGTTTTCTCTGGTTATTCCGGATGGTAATGATGGAAGGTCGTGCGCTATTGACGTTCACTCCACAGAAGAATTTCGCTCTGACGTCATCCAATGCGGGGCTTCATGCACAACGGAACCTTCGTGCATTTACTTCAGCTACACAGAGGAAACGCAGAGATGTCTGAGCTTCGATTCTTCGCCTACAACATTTGCATCAGTCGATTCCTGCAACACATACAGAGTTTTGGTTAGTATCGCTTATCAGTTCCATTATCTGATAGACTCTTCACAATTAAGTATAAATTATTCAGCACTACATTAAATGTTTCTCGCAAAAATGATCGTATACATGTAATAGAGTTACACATGACACTCTCTTATGATCAAGACTAATAATAAGTCAACATGTTACGTGCCCCCACGTTCCCAGAAACGTGCCTTACATCTTTGAAGAGTAGTCTATCGCAAGTATGACATCCTGTAATTGGCTGTCTTTTCAAAACGTGTTTCACTAAAACCTAATCCTTGCTGAGACGAAAATCAATAGTTACGAAAAATTATATAGATAGAAAGTCAGAGTTGCTTTTCGACTCGTTCTCTGAAATTTGCTTTATAAATACGATACGGTACTCATATTAAATGCAGAGCCAATTTTTAGCATTCTGTAATCGTTATATTGAAATTTCTTAAGCACCTCTCGATTTGGATGATGAAGGAGGACATAAGGCTGAAGAAGAGAGCTGTGCAATATGACCAATGACACCTTTGGATGTACGAACCTGTCTAGAAAGTCAGATGACAAAACGAAGAGGAGAGTGAAGACTAACGTTCAATAAGCTTACATAACCTTTATCTAACTTGCTGAGTTTCGTTAAAATTACAATCATTGATGGGCATGGACACCAAATTAGCTGATTATTGAATATTCGCATAAGGAATTGCGCTAGCTGTCATGGAGCAGTTAGTTGAAAGTATTGGCATCATATTAAATGCAAAATTGGCATCAGTAGCCTAGGTCTGCCTATAGTTATGGCCTACACAATGTACACATTAATGCAGCATCTAGGCTTAATACTGTTTATGATGGCCTATGTCCTAACTTAGCTCTCAAAAACGACCTAACCAGGAAGTCATTGGCTAAAATTGCTAACTACTATTATTTTTCATCACTATTGACGATATGAGCATCGCAAACAGTTTGTAATAACAACTCAAGGCTTCCTTGTAATTCAAAAGTTGATGTTACTTTATATTGGGAATAACACAATAACACGAGTTTCCCAAACAATTATGGTCTTGCTTCTAGGGAATTGATACCCATGGGCGGAGTTTCGTTTCCGTTCTTGGAGGGCTAAAGCCTTCTGGCTAAACCAGGGAAAAGATGCAATTTACACGGTACAAAATGAATCTGGGTTTTCTTGAGGGGGGCTTAGCCTCCCTCTAGCCCCTGATAAACCCCGCTCATGTTGATACCCGACCTGATTCAATCCTGGATTCTCAACCGATCTTGAACCAAATTGTGGTCTTGATCTTAAACTCCAAACATGCATGCATTCTTGGTCATGATCTTCGTCTTTTAATAATTATTCTGGTCTGGCTTCCGATGCTGGCTGTAAATCACATTTTCAAATTGTAGATACTCGAAGTCTCTCCGCAAGATGTCACAGCATTCGTTGGATCCCCAACAAGACTTGAATGTCGAAGATCATCACAACTGGTGCAATGGACGCATGCTGAAGGGAGCAATGCAACATCAAAGGTCATCGTGGAGCGATGCGAAGTGTTGGACGAATATACCGACCTGTATGCAGTCGATAGAAGTGACCTCAGTTGCAATCTAATCATCAACAATATTACAATTAACCATGGTGGATTGTACGCCTGCAGAGATCAACTTTCAACGGAAACACCATCTACAGCAGAAGTTCTTGGTAAATTTAGTTCTACGCATATTCCTAAAAATACACATTCATAAATTTAGGTTCAGAAAATTTAGGTTGTAGAATTGAGAATTGCATAGGGTTTTGACCGCTTTGTGTATTAAAACCCCAGTTTTCTTAGGACCCATACTCAGATCTTCTTTGTATACCCAAACTCCACGTGGATCATAATTATTATAGTCTGACCTCAGTTATTTTTTCGCAATTCTTATGCTGGTAGGCTTTCAATAATTTTTTGTGCGAATGAACCTGCTAAGAAACAAAAGAATATAGGCCTTCAAGTTGAAACATGGAGGCAATTGCGCCTTCTGAGTCCTGCCCCTATGTTCGGGCGCCAATGTAAGTCCACATGTGGGCCTATATCGTATGAAAATACGGTATTGGCAAGAAATCAATGCAGCAAGTTTTTATTTGAGTTCCCGCTCATCGCTTGCTGCCTTGGGCCCCGCACACCCTAAGACCGGGCCTGTCTGTACTCACAGTCGCTGATCCAAGTCTTGTTAAGTATTGCCTAGTATTTTCATCAGGGTAGAGTGAAAAAAGTGAAATTTCTAGAATCTGAAGGGAATAAGTGACAATTCGTTGCCTTTTGGTATAGTTAGTTATCATGCAAAATATTTCTTTAAAATTCGTTCTTGAAGATGCGCCCCATCGAGCTTTAAAATTTGAATTTTTTTTATTTGTTTATTTTATTTATTTATTTCTCCATTTCTATAGCGCCCACTCAAGCTCTCCCTTCAGAGGCGCTCCAGACTACCGCGCAGACACTGCAATCTGAGTTTCACGCTAAGTGCCTTAGCAATTTCGAGTGAAGGACTTACTCAAGGTTCCTGCACGGCGGCTTGAGATGGATTCGAACCTGCAACCGTCTGGATGCAAGGCAACGAATATACCCACTACACCACCGCGCTCTACTATAGGTCATCCTAGCCAGATTGGAATCATGAAAACTAATGCCTTTCTTCAATACCAGAGCAGAATTTCAATCGGAGCTTTAGAATCATAAAATTACCCTTAACCTACTTAACGATGACAAAATCTGTATTGTTTTGGACTGGTGGGTTTCGTTTGTTAATGCTTAGTTTCGTATTTGCTGCTTAATATTGTCGACTTACCATCATCTAATATAATTTATTTGAAACGTTATTACAAATGAACCGTAAGCCCCCTACTAATAATTATAAATTGGAATGTTTTAATTAGGCTATTTTTATTTTTTTGCAATTTTCAAAATTCAAAGCTCCTTGGGGCACATCTTCGAGAACGATTTTTAAAGAAGTATTTTGCATGATAGCCAAATATACCAAAAGACAATGAATAGTATTGTTTCTATTCTGTTTAGATTCTAGATATTTTACCTTTTTAACTCCACCCTAATGTCCATGTCTTTCAGTAGGCTACACATCTGTCGTCTTCGTTTATCCAGCGATGGCAATTCAAGATGGAAACCTCACTACAGGAAATGTGGATGGCGTCCATTTTTGATAAATTGAAGCCTGCGCAACTAATAAATAAAGCACTATTGAAACTTATCTTATTCTTGAATACACAAGTCCACCCCATCAGAACTATTCAAGTCCTCATTATGACCTTTTACCCAACATAATTTGTTCACTTCTGTTATGTAGTTTCAGCCCCGAGCTGCAATACAAGTGCTTCTAATGGTACCATACTGAACGGAGTATCCCTGAAGTTGACATGCATCGTGAACTACGTTGGCAGCCTGGTGCCATCTATTGATTGGAAGGATTTTATGAACCAAGTTGTCTTAAACGCAACAACGAATGTTACGGCTTCTAATGTCACATCAAGTATTTCAATACCTGCGTTTCTACCAGTTGTCAAAGAGTTCACGTTCGTAACATATATGTCAACTGCGCCAACTTACTCCTACACGTGGATATCCAACGATACTGCGGTCTGTAAGAAGCCTACTTTTCATCCCTGATACAAGACGTAAAACCAATTATTTACGTCATCCAGGTGGAATTGAAAGTTAGAGATGGTTTCGGAAATGGTTCTGATCAGCTAAATAATAATTATTGTATGATTATTGTATTGCAAATGTTGCCTGCTTAAGCAAACCTGATTAATTCATCCATTTTATCGTTCATTTATTAGTTCAACTGTCAACTCCTGTAGTTACCAGTACATCAAGTCTCTAACAACTTTCTGTTAGGTTAATTGATGATTTGGTAGCTGATCATTATTTTTAATGAACAGCTTAGTATTTGTATGGATGTCATCGACTAACCTTGTTTCACTTATCCATTCACTCATTAAGTTAGCCTACTTAGTTACTTTATTCACTCGATTATTCCCTTTTGCTCTCATTAGGATAAACAGGTATTCACTTTCATTCAGTGTGTCCGCAGGGTTTCCAGCAGTTGCCCGGATCTAATACATGTTATCAAGCGATGATGTTTAATGTTGGCGGCTGGAAAACAGCCGGTCAAGTGTGCGACACGTTGTTCAAAGGATCCTATTCAGCCATCCTCACTAGCCACGACGAAAGCATCGCAATAGCCGCATATTTGGCGAAGAAAATTAAAGGTAATAGCCTAATGCTTACGTCTTGATTTCCACGCACACCAATTTTAAAGTTACCAGTATTCACTTATTAAATTCAATGTGCTTCCGATCCACACTGCGTAGGCCAGGGGTTCTCAAACTGTGGTACGCGTACCCCTGGGGGTACGCCAGGCGCCGGTACGGGGTACGCGAAACATTCCAGAAATATAAATCTTCTTTAAGTTTATAGACGTTGTGTCCATCTTTCTTTGATCAGCAATGATTTTAACGTTGTAACATAGGCTATAACAGCATCGTCATTTATTTCTTTCACATCCTATAGCCTAAGCTTATTTAGACTTAAATACTATACAGTGCATGCAACACATTTATGTTTGGGCCGATTAGGCCTACTATAATTTGAAGCAAATAATGTCGGCCTATAAATGGTTGAAAGTAACAAAGCCAGAAATTCTCAGCCAAAATAGAGCTCAAATAGCGGAGATCTGAAATGGCCTAAGGATTAATTTCTGGTCGAGTTCTAAATTTTGTGATTCCTTTCAGCACGTCATATCTGGGTGAAGCAGGTTGTTAAACTATTCTTGCTATCAAAAACAATCATGGGGCAAATTTGCGTTTGAAATTGACAAATATTAAACCAGATTTGAAAACTTTGCTAGCCTAAACAAGCCCACAGCACTCTAGGTTGGCTCTTTAATTACATGGCTTTTTTAAAGTGCAGTTCTACACAAAATGTGCAGTTCTAAATTTATTTGTGCATCTGTAGAAGCACTTCTCTGCCGTAAAAACTAGTTTTAAAAGGGAATTTTCCACCGTTTTGGAATAATTTACAATGGAGGATGGTAAAAGAAATAATGGGTTGAGCAATTCTAAAAATTACTTTAAAACAGCCCTGCTTTATTACTTGGGTTTTAGACCAAATTTCCCTTTTAAATTTGTTGATAAGATATATGATTCATATTAAATGTTGCTCCCTATAATTATACAACTGTAATAAACGATATCACCAATGATCAAATGGACTTAATTAGTTGTCACTGCAAGGGGACCTCGCAATCGCGTTAATTTTTGTATACGATCTGACCATGCTGGGGGTACGCCATTATCCAATCTTTTGCTTGGGGGTACAATAAAAATAAAGTTACTAATCACACACCATCACCTTCCTCAGGCTCCTCTATCCATCACACCTCGGGCTTTTCATTCAAAACTCAAGACACTCCTTTTCACGAACTCTTACCCTGTCTCATCTGATCCTCCACCGTCCAATTCCCGGCCCAAACGACACCCGCCTTAATAGCTGTTCCGCCCCTCTGATCCTATGGAATTTCGACCCTGACCACCACGGACTACTCTCACGGACAACCCTTCTAACTCAACGCATTTGATCCTGATCTTATGGTAACTCGACCCGGACCACCACGGACTACTCTCACGGACAACCCTTCTAACTCAACGCAGCGCTCGTGAATAAGCTGGTGCCCCGCGCTTGGCTTTCGAGTGGCGCTTTAGAAATTTCGAGTTTACGATTACGATTACGATTACGATTACGAAAGTGTGAGAATCTCCTGGCGTAGGCCTAAGTGATATTTCTTTCTAAGACGTAGGCTACGCACGGTACAGGTCCGTTGCTTTGGCGTACATTGAGTATGCCGGGGCAAGTTGGAGGAAGGGGCAAGGCGATTGTTGCGCTATAAAATTATGATTTGGGGACGTTTCGTCCGCGGACGATTCGTCAAGGACTGTTCATCATGGACTGTTCGTCAAGTGGACGATTCGTCAAAGTACGTTTCGTCACGTGGACGACCCGTCACGTTGACGTCTCGTCATGGGGCTGTTCGTCGGTTATCTCGGGATTCGCAATTTCGCATGCTTAGTTTAAAGTCAATTTAATCTTCAAAGCAGAATTAAGCTTTGAATGTATACAGGGCTGTACTCAAGGGTATACGGCGGTATACAGCGTATACTCACCTCCGGAGAAAAATGACAGCGCGTACTCACCTCTAAAAACGATGGTACACGCCGGTATACATAATACAGCGTATACTCCGTATAGCTTACTAAACTCAGAAAGGCCAAGTGGGTAGGCCTATACGCAGAGGTTTTTGACGTCAGCGTGTACTCACAAAAAAATTATAATATGATATAACCTATATAAATGTGAACTAGCCGATAATAATTATGATTTAACCAACATAATTATTATCTAGCCGATAAAGCTATGAATTAACGAATAGATCTATAATTATGATCCAAGCGATATAATTAGGCCTGCGACTTAACCGATTATTTATAATCTAACTGATATAATAATGATCTATTCCATAACTATGACCTAGCCGATATTATTATGATCTAACCGATATGATTTTGATGTAACCGACATAATTAGGCCTACGATATAACTGATATAATAATGATATAAAAATTATGATCTAAAAGATATAAAATAATATGAACTAACCGATATTATTATGATTTGATCGACATTATTATCATCCAACCGATATAGCTATGACTAAACCGATATAAATGCGATTTAACCCCTATAAATTATGACCTAACCGATATAATCATGATCTAACCGATATAATCATGATCTAACCGATATAATCATGATCTAACCGATATAATTATGATCTAACCGATGTAATCATGATCTAGTCAAAGCTATGACCTAACCAATATTAGTATGATCTAACCGATATAAATTGATTATGATCTAACATAGAGGTTCCCAACCTTTTTCTGCGCGCGACACACCTAAGCTCACAAACAAATTTGGCGAAACACCATGCAATCGTCATATAGATGCAGGCATTGCAGGCCTATCTGTAAAATTAAAACAGGTCTTCGTAAAGTTTAGCATAGCTTAGGCTATCCATTTAAAATTGCTAAAAATTCTAGAATGATCGAAAATATTGACCTTGAATGCTTTTTAGTTTCTTATTATTCTGAAATTCTATATTTCACCGATTCAAATCTGCGATTCTAGTAGGCCTAATTCTAGGATACGTCGTTTTATGATTCTACGTAAATAATGTTTGATCTAACAGGTTCAAGAGATTTTTGCTCCTAGATTTTCTTTTGGATTGTAAGAAGCTCGAGGATCGACAGGTTTTGTGAGTGCAATACCCGTAGATTCATACAGTTGTCCAGCACAGAGGTTCTCAACTTTTTTCTGCGCGCGACACACCTAAACTCACATAGGCCTACAGATTTGGCGACAATCGTCATAGATGTATCTGTAAAATGAGAAAATCGTGCTTTTGCTACTTTTTGTTGCGCTACGTTTTTGAATTGTGAGAAAACGGTGGGTGGCCTCTCTAAAAGTGATATAACTTTTGTTCTGTTTGAAATATTTTGATGAAGTCTGGCCATGATCTGTAAATATAAATTGCCTATAAAGCTGTAAAATTTCATCTCGAAATTCCTAATTTTGGTCAAGATATTGGCAAAACATCGTAAGGGGGCGGGGTCTTTTTTGCCTACCCTGTGTATATTAATGATTTACCTAATGTGTCGCCTTCTATGTATTTTGTGCCATTTGCTGATGATTCTAACCTATTTCATACTGATAAATCTATTGATGTCCTATTCAAAACTGTTAGCCTAATTCTGAGCTTCACCGAGTGGTTGATTGGTTTCGATCAAATAAACTTACACTAAATTTGGATAAAACCAACTACATCCTCTTCAGGTCCCATAAGAAAAAATATCCCGATGAATTTCCTATTCTACTTATTGAAGGGACTACTATCACCCAAGTGGCATCCCAAAAATGTTTGGACGTATTCATTGACCAGCATCAAATTGGAATGAGCAGATCAATAATATCTATAGCAAAATTGCTAAGACTATTGGTGTGCTATTTCGCTGATCTAGACTGATTCCTATCTCTATACCGTCTATACTATACTATTTTCTTATTTGTCTTTATTTAACCTACTATAATTTAATTCGAACGTCTACTTAGGCCTACAAATCTAATCTTGTGAGACTAGCCACCCTTCAAAAATATGCAATCAGATTTATAACTAATGTTCCTCGCCCAGCCCACGCGGCAATGTACTTCCAGGAATTTGGATTATCAAAAATCGATCAAAGAACTTAGAACTTATAGTCCTTCCTGTGCATGCCTACACATCGGGCGACGCATCTCCTCCGCTCCTCTCTATCTATCGCCAGCTCCTCCGCCTCCTCCCATGTCCCAAATTAGGCACTTGCAAATAGGAGAGTTTATGTACCTCGATAACCATGGTCTTTTACCACTTGTATTTAATGATTTCTATAATATTACCTTTGATATCCACTCTTATTCAACTAGAAAATTAACTGTTTATGACCCTCCCTATCCACATACTGACACTCGACTATTCTCTATACAATGTACTGGCTCCCAATGTTGGAACTCTTCCTACATATCTTCATTCCCAACCTAATACTAGATTCTTTAAGCATATACTTTGCCTATATCTACTCAAAACACCTCCTGATATTCAATAGTTAGGGTTTTTTGCTCGGTGGTTTCGCCAGGCCCTTAGTTAATTCATTAGTTAAGAGTTAATTTTCTTGTTGATTTAGTTGCTTTGTACTCTATTTGTCAATAAAAAATCATTGCATATTAATCAATTATTTTTCTCAACCTAATTATCTTTCTATTCCTGCATTTGAATGTGCTGTCATGTGCTATTTTATTTTTTAAAAATATTTTACATGATTAATGGGTGGCCCTAATACCGGATATGTCATGCCTTCTGGATCTCCCCTTCTTAATCATTATGTAAAAGTATTATGTTCACCGCCATACTTGTATTTTGTTCTTTTGGTTCAGAAAAAAATAAAGAAAATAAAAATAAATTATTATTTTAATTGTCTGTTTGATGATATAAAGTTAGCCTGTCGATGATTGATTTTCCGCAGTTCCAGCATAAATCCTTGTTGTTATGTTGTGACATGCCTCTGTAAGTTTGGCTATGATGCTGTTCCGATCTTGTAGAAAATACAACCGCTTGGAGCCCAGTCCAACAAAAAATCTTCTGGACGAGTGGCCAACGTCTGACGAACTGTAACAGTCCATTCACCTGGAAGCCAAAGTCCAACGTTGCAGTGATTCCGTTTGTGTACCTCAACTGGGCAGCATCCCAACCGGACTGCGCCGGCAACTCAGAATTTTGTGTTGGCTTCGCTCCAATCCGCAATTACACCTGGAACGACTACCCCTGCTCGTTGTCTTGCTGCGTTTTATGCGAGTACGGACCGTTCTAGGAATACAGTCGGATCCGTTGCTTTAGCTGATCATTCGGTATATTTATATATACACATTTATATATAATGTATGTAACTATGTAATTATATATAAGCGCCTTCTGGATGATCGTTAGTTCATCTCTCACTGATGATAAACATTAGAAAATAGGAGTGTTACTTGCGATAATTTCCCTCAATTTACTCTGAAGGACAATGCTGCATATAGTGTTTCAGACTTTGCCTTCTTGCTAGACGGGCATAATACTCTGCTGAATATCCCCAACATAGAAAATGATCCCCTTTCATGACAGAATATAATCATTGTTATATTTCGTATGGTTGTGGTTTCGGCTCACAAGTTATCTCTGTAATTATATTATAGTTAGGTTAGTTAATAAATGCCGCCTTTTCAATGTCGTTCTTTACGCTGGCAAACCGTAGGCAATGTCTAAGTCATCAATCTAGCTTCCACTTCAGAAGAATCTTTCTTCATTAATCCAGATTCTATTTAAGGAAGAATTATTTTCATAAATCCATCTCATGATATTGAAGCAAGGAATTATTTCCACCAATCCAACTTCCGCTCGATTTAAGCAGAATCTATTCATCGATCCAACTTCTATTTTCGCAAGAATTAGAATTGCTGGTTCCATAGTTTATTTCTTTAGAAGATGCTTTGCCTCTGGAGCAGAAACTCAGAGCATCATCTCACTGTTTAAAAACTTCAAAACCAAACCTCTGAAATCCCAGACCAGCGCTCTGACAAAGGCAATATAGCGCGACCCTGATGATGTCACAACATTCAACTCAAAGAGGAATTAATCGATCACAAAAAGTAACCACCGTTGTACATGTATACCTTATAAAGTAGCGAAGTAGTCCTACTAAGGGAATGGCGGTTAGGACCCCACTTAGTGACTGACATAATTGTAAATTTATGCATTCACTCACGCCACTTTTAATTAATTGTAGCAGCGGGATTGGACAATGGGCATTAGAGTGGTCCACGAGACAGTGGTAAAAAAAATCATCTTTATCAGAACTAGTCTCCACAAGTCTAAATCTGTTCTACTTCTTTTAAGTGAGATGTGGACCAAATTTAAAGCAGATTGGAGGATTTTTAGAGGGCGCTCATGGTAAAACAATCTATGCAAAATAGGGTCTTCCATGTCAGGTCAACAAGACCTTCCCACCTACAATTTTAATTTTTGCTGAGAATTTACCATCTGTTTGTCCACCATTTTGAGGCACAGATACAAAATTTTATTGAGATATTTGGAAAACTGACTTAGATATCTATATAAATAAAGAGAAGATTCTGTCTGTCTGTGTGTCTGTTTGACCGGGATGCATTTTCACAGTTTTTGAGCTTTTCACTCCAAAACTTCACTACTGTTTAGGTCTCGGCATGAGACACCCCAACGAGGGGTTGGCGATTTTCTACGACCACGGGGGCCAGGCTGGGGGGCGAAACCCACCAAAAATTTTCACTTTTTTTCAGCAAATCCTCTGAAACTTTGCACCTAGACAGAGGACCATCAGAGCCACCCGGTGGAGTGGTTGGCGAATCTCTACCACCATGGAGGCCACGGTGGGGTTGCGAAAACCATAATTTTCGCTATAAATTTTCATTCCCTTGCCATAGTTTTACAGTTAGACAGATTTTTCGCGGGCCACCTCGTCTCTACTCAGCCCACACCTCGGCCCGCAGGGCCCGGGTGGGGCATGGGTGGGGGTGGGGGGGGCGTGGGGCGGTGGAATAGAAATTTTTCCAGAAAACCGAAATTTCACGGGTGGCGTACCGGTCGAGGTCGGAGCGTGGTGTGGTGGGTGGGATGGGATGGGGTGGGGTGGGGGATGGTGGTGGGGGGAATTTTCAGAATCCTCAAATTTCACGGGTGGCGTACCTGTGGAGGTCGGAGTGTAGTGTGGTGTGATGGGGGTCGGGGGTGGTGGGTGGGGATGAAGGGTGGAGGTGGGGACGGGTGGGGTGGGTTGGGCTGAGGTGGGGTGGGGTGAGGGATGGAGAGTGGTGGGTGGGGTGTGAGGGGAGTGTGTGGGGGTGGGATTTGGGGAGGGGTGGGGTGGCGGGTGGGGGTGGGGTGGGGTGGTGGGCGGGGTGGGGTGGGTGGGGAGGAGTGGAGTGGAGAGTGTCAAGAAGTGGGCGGTGGGGTGGGGAGGGTAAGGATGGGGTGGGTGGGAAGTGGGTGTGGAGGGGTGGGGCTGGGGGCGAAGGTGGGGAGGGGTGTGGGATATGGGGGGATTGGAGGTGGGGTGGGTGTGGGGGAAATTTTTTCGAAAGCCCATATTTTACGGGTGGCATATTGGTGGAGGTCGGAGTGCAGTGGGGTGTTGTGGGGTGGGGTGTGATGCGGTGGAGTGTGGTGTGGTTGTGGCCGGGAGCGGGTCGTATCCTAAATTTCCCGGGCAACACCAGGTACCCCAGCTAGAACCATATAAATGGGAGCAGCTAGGTGAAAATTTGCATCGAATTGAACGAAATGTTTTCTGGAGCCACATTCAACATGAAATAACTCAAGAAGTGGAGCAGATAGAAGCACGAGGTTCCCACTGCTGCTGCAGAAAGTTGGTGGTGACCAACAAGCCCATTATAATGACTGTCTTCTGAATATAGACTTTGCAGGAGAGCTGCCAATATGCCTTATCATAACTCGAAAACTGCATTTTCTTGAATTTACCTTACCGATATGAGAAACAGCAACTGCAATAAATGTGCCATGGTGCCTGTTCATATTCGGATGTCGCAAGTAATTGGCTACTGCTGGATGCACTTGACTTTGGTGTTTAATTGCAAATGAAGTGATACGGACGTGCCTAACTTTGTTCAACTGGTGATCGGGAGTCAATTTTGCCGTTGCTCAGTGGATATTGTTGTAATATTGGCAAAGACAATTAAGACGTACTTGTTTAGAACTGTCCGGGACCTATGCCAACTCACTCTCTACGGAGCTGTTAGTTTATGGGAAGAGCATGGAGTGCGGAATTATAGACATTCCAGATGTCAATGTTGTACGACGCTTGTAACATGTATAACGACACTGCCATATTATCAAAGATGCTTAGTGTCGCCCTCCTCCTTTATCCAGGCTTGGGACTTGCACTAGCAGAGAACAACCAGTGGCGGGGTTATGTTGTACAGCGGATTGCTCCGTCCGTCCACGTAAACGGTACGTGCGTATTTCCTTTTCATGTAAGCCTATGAACATGAACAATTCATGTAGGCGTATACCGTTGTATTGAACCATTGCGAACGTTTGATGTTCGTCCCTTTGCATGATTGTCGCCCTTTTGTTTGCTCGCTTATTTGATCGGCGCCATTTTGAACAGGAGTTTTTATTATCGACGCCCTTTTGAAATCGTCCTTTTTATGGTCGCCCTTTTGATAGTGAATCGTCCCGACGCTGCACCGCGTGAAGAGACCTGCACACAAGAAACGCAGTTCTTTAGTCGATACGAAGTCAGTGCAGGAACTCAGTGCAGCACTTCACAACGCAGTGTGATCGGGCATTCAACGGCTTCCTTTTGATCTCTCACAAATCACTGTTCTCGTCGTCAGACTTTCGAGACTCAACGCCCTAACACTGCTCCGACCAATCTCTGAGGTGACAATGACGGTGCAGGATTCCACCAGCAGTCTATATATATATATTCTCCAAGTCAATGTTTAACTGCGCTATTATAGGCTATCTGCCGACATGGCTTTGACATTGTCAGGAACCGCGCTAATGCAGTGTCAATCGATTAGCGGAAACTTCTGTGCATGTCAATTTTCTTAAACAGCTTTCCCCTAAAAACATTTCTTCAAAATTTAATGGTTTATTTCTTTTCAATATAACGTTTAAACAGAAAAAATCGGACGCTAATTTAACAAATTGCTGTTGACAATTGTTATAATAAGAACTTAATAAGAACTTATAAGTACCATGTTGCATAGGTCTATTATAGTCGGGCAGTTTTCAAGTCACATTGTTTTCGACGTTGTTTTCGTTGCAGGTCCCTAATAGGCCTACTGTGCTGGAATAATACAAGAATTGAACAGAAGTTTCGCTCCAATTTAAAGGCATCGTGTGGTGTCTGAGTGCGATGCATTAACAGAATTGTTTGCATGGATCAATTTACCAAGATGAACATTACCAGTTTCAAACAATTCATAAGAACACAAATAACAGAAAACATAAATCACAAGGTTGCAACCGTGCCAGACGCATGCTCAGACGCATGCTCAGGCGCATGCTCAGGCTCAGGCGCATGCTCAGGCGCATGCTTAGGCGCATGCTCAGGCGCATGCTCTGTGTACTTTAGCTGCTACCTAGAAAATGTAGGAAGAGCTAAACCCACGGGGCTCTACGGTATTCGAACCGTGTACCGTAAGCACTTCAAGTCAGACTTCAAGTCAAGTCATTATACTAATGATGTCCAGCCCATGAGCACGAACATTGATCGTTAAACCCTACTGTGCCCTATTTTTTTACCAAACGTGGATCTGTAGAGACGGTCCACTTACACGCACAAGTCAATACCTCCTCTCCTAACAAATAATCACAGCCGTAGTCGTCATCTTTCCAAATTGTGTAGAGATTCGCCGTCAACAGACAACATTATTATTAGGCTACAGGGACGCCGTAAATTACTGCTTTGTTGGAAGACGTCAACATTTTTATCTCCACAAAGGTCGCAAACTAGGCCTACACGGAGACCGGCGCACACAGCAGGAAGGACATCATAACAACGAAGTGCGAAATAATTGCATGCAGCAGAAGAATTCAAGCCGTCAAGAGTTGTTTTGTGACGTTTGCTGTTGGTTTTTAATGATTCGGCGAAAGAGACTTAGCCTCTCCTCTACGCATCGCAATTGACCTAAATAATTATTCTCATAGACATAAAACCAGCCACTCATTTTTGGTTTATGTCATTCGAAATTGTGATAGCACTTAATTTGGTAGACCATTTAGTTCAAACATAGCTATAACTCACAGTCTTCGTAGCCGCATCGACAACGTTTACGGTATGCACACGCTTTTAAAATTATATAGGGCCTAGGCCTTTTTTGACTGTAGGCCTGTAACCGCAAAAACCATTTGAGCGGAATGACAACTGCGTAGTCCAATTTTATGGCACTAGGCAACCTTATAGTAGTTAAATACTGGGATTGTCTTTTCATAACATTAATTTTGGAAGAATTTATAGGCCCAGTTGATTTTTGCAACTGCCACAGGATATTAGGCTTATGAGCGTGATTAGCTACGTGACATCAAATTTACATGTCAATGTCGGACTCGGCTTGTGACTTATTTAATCTACAATTATTCCTTTGATCGAAAATATTATTTAGCCATAATATTAACAATATGTACTTTAATATGCTATCGAAATTTGTCTGTGTAATTTGAAAGTTTCCTAGGGATAATGGCACAAACAGCATAGATTAAGATAGCGTGGCTCGTACTTTTGTTTTTAAAAGTAGCACAAACCTCTCAAAGGTATCCCAATGTATTTTGTTCTCAGATCGGATTGTGGTCATTGTGACAGGCTTCATTATCCATAATGTTTTGTCGCTAATGGATGACGTTTTGTCAATTTCTTTCTGACTTGTCTTTCATCACCGCCAGTGGCTGTTGACGCTGATATTGACGTTGAAGTATTTAGGCCTATTGTATGAGTCAATGATTCGTGCTGCGCTTGCAAGCAGTCGGATGTCTACCGTCAGTTATTCAGTAGTGTCTCTGCAAAGGTTCTCACGACAAGCGACTTGACAACCAACTCCAACACATTCACTGATTTATTGATTCATCTCAAAATTTTGTATAGCGCCTCTTCAGGAAGGCTACTTAGAGGCGCTCCCAGCCCAGTCACGGCTAACAAGATTGGCCTTGAGCAACTGATAGGAAACAACACAAATTATTCCAAGGTAGTAAGCGCAGTGCAAGCGGGAGTCCATTCCACGTGGACGGGCTGCGGTTATGCGGTCACAGTATATCGACCATGTAAAAAGTCTCACTGTGTAGACTTCGATGCGCTAAAAACAGCCAGTTATACACTTATTTTGACAGGTGGCGTTAGGGTCATCGGAGTTATTGAACAAGTCGAACAAAGTAAAGAAGATAATAAAATTTTAATGATTTTTGTAGGTCAGTGTTTTTTTAACGTGCAGTTCTACACAAAATATGCAGCTCTAAATGGATTTGTTCAGTTTTAGAAGCACTTCTGTCACAAGTTCTGTGCAGTTAAAACTAGCAAAAAAGGTCATTGTCATCCGATTGAAAGTAATATAGCCTACCATGGAGGATGGGAAGGGAAAGAAGGGGTTGTGCAGTTCTAAAAATTCCTTTAAAACAGCCCTGTTGTAGGTTATAAGACAGGTCCAGAGTAAATAGGTAGATGAAGGATTCAGCTTTTCCGGAGAAAATTTCAGAGATTGGATCGCGTGCGTCAGCGACCAAGGGAATTGGTCAAGACGAGATTGAGATTTTAGCCAGACAGAGAGGACAGATTTGCCATCGGTGATAAGGCACGAGAACCATGTTGTCCGGAGTTTAGTTCCGGCAGAGAGTGAAAAATCAATAGCAATTTTCGCCCCAACCGAATATTTTAAGCTTCCAAGGAAAGACGATAAAACTATAATAGGAAGAGTTTTATATAGAAACCAGCAAGGAAACCTTTCTCATAAGAACAATTTTTACTAGCAAACAATATTATTTTATGTAACCAGTAGGCTTACCTGGATGCATTGTGACATCCATGCATAAGAATTGTCAGCAAACGAGGATACGTTACCATAAATATTATTATAGATATAACAAATGACCTGTACGACCTAGAGTCCTTCAACTGCACATCGCCGTTGGCAGAATAGCCTAACATTTAATATTAATGAAGAACTTCGATTTCTACATGGTCTCCTCACAATACATCGAGAGAAATACTTAAAATAACATAAATTTCAGATAGCGTCAATTTCCTTAGGATGTCGTAGAGACGTAGATGATAACGTGAAATGCTACACTGTGTTGTAGAATACTGACGGGGCAATGCATCTTTTAATCATGCCCATAGTTTCTCTTGCCTTCAATGTCATTTGCATCAAGTATTCTGATGCAGCTGTGGGGAAAGCGTTTTCTCTGGTTATTCCGGATGGTAATGATGGAAGGACGTGCGCTATTGACGTTCCATCCAAAGAAGAATTTCGTTCTGACTTCATCCAATGCGGGGCTTCATGCACAGTGGAACCTACCTGCATTTACTTCAGCTACACAGAGGAAACGCAGAGGTGTCTGATCTTCGATTCTTTGCCTACAACATTTGCATTAGTTGATTCCTGCAACACATACAGATTCTTGGTCAGTATCGCTTATCAGTTACATAACTTACATTATCTGATAGCCTCTCACAATAGGCATAAATTATTCAGCACTGCATTGAATGCTCCTCGCAAAAGATAAAGTATAATACAGTGTTAAATGCCACTATCTTATGAGCAGGTCTACTAATATGTCAACACGTTACTTGCCCCACGTTTCCAGAAACGTGTCTTGTAGGCCTGTTTTTAAAGAGTAGCCTATTATAGGCCTGCTTATAGCCTACATAATATTAATGCAGCATATAAGTTTATAATAGCCTATTTATGGAAATATTGTATATCCTAACTTAGCTCTCAAACACAACCTAACCAGAAAGTTATTGGCTAAAATAATCGCTAGTTACTATTATTTTCCATCACTATAATTGTCGAAGTCAGGATCGCAAGCAGTTTGCATAAACAACTCAAGGCTTCGTATAGTGAATCAAAATTTATTTTAAATTGCTGTATATTAGGAATAACACAACGACACGAGTTCCACAAAAATCATGGTTTTGCTTCTATGGAATTGGATACCCGATCTAACTGAATCCTCGATTCTCAATCGGTCTAGAACTCTAGGTCTTAGTATTCAACCATGCGTTCGTGGTCATTATCTTCGTCTTAAAATTCCGGTCTTGCTTCCCGCACTGGCTGTTTATTACATCTTGTAGATACCAGAAATCTCTCCGCAAGATGTCGAAGCATTCGTCGGATTCCATACAAAACTTGAATGTCGGAGATCATCGCTACTGGCTGAATGGACGCATGCGGACGCGGGCAATACAACATTGAAAGTCATAGTCACACGCTGCCAGGTGGTGGACGAATATACCGACCTGTATGCAGTCGATAGAAGTGACCTCAGTTGCAATCTAATCATCAACAATATTACAATGGAACATGGAGGATTGTACGCCTGCAGAGATCAAATGTCAACAGAAGCACCATCGACAGCAGAAGTTTTTGGTAAATTTAGGTCTACGCATAATTCTAAATCTGCACAGTCATACACTGAATTGCTTTTAGACCAGGATAAATTTAGGTTCACGTCGTAAAGAGAACAAGATTATTGTAGACTTCTGGTGCCTCATATTGACCATTTTGTGATGTAAAAGATGTACCAGTAATTTGAAACTTGAAATATCGCCGCTCACAGCAATGACCATTAAGTAACGCGTCCAGTATGAAAAACGCAAAAGAAGAAAATGTTTTGACGAGAGACAGAGATGCAGAAATAGAGAAGAGAGATTGGAAAGCGTGAAGGAGCTGCCCATGCCATTCCATGGGTTGATCAATGGTGGTACATAATCTTGTTTTGGCCAAAGTGGTTCTTGATCGCGGTATACAAAGACATCATTCCGGTTTTAAAGGAGAAGCAACAGAATGAAGAGAGCGAATGAGTAATCAGTTTCTGAATGGTCTTGACAATTTATCAGGGTCTCAGAGGTCTTGGAGTGATTACATTAAGATGAATTGACTTAGGCGTGATTGATAATAATGATGAACTGGGAACAATCTGATGTAAAGTCTATTTTTAGATACAACTTACAAGAGTAATATGGGAATATAACATCGATGACTTTAGGTAACATATTTAACCAAGCCAGGGATTTAATTTCAAGTGGTGGATCTCAAATGTGGGGTGCGGTGGTGTAGTGGTGGCGTCGTCGCCTTGAATCCGGAAGGTTCGAGGTTCAAATCCACCTCAAGTCGCCGCGTAGGAACCCTGGGCAAGTCCTTCGCTCACAATTGCTCAGCGCTTCGCGTGAAACTCCGATCCAGTGCCCGCTCTGCAGTGGGGAGCGCCTCTGTGTAGAGTGCTTGAAGGGGCGCTATAACAAGTGCACAAACAAACAAAACAAATCCGACTGGATTCAGGCCTACTTGAATTTGTTTGAACACTGCGATTGTCTAATTAGGCAATTTTTGGCTTCGACGGTTTTAGCGATTATTTCGCTTAAATTGGGAGCAAATTGTTAAAGCACCACCACCTAGGCTATATAATAATGGAATAGAAACATGCTTTGATATCTTTCTCAGCAGGAATCCAAAGATTCAATTTTACATGAAGGAACGATGAAAACTGTATGTACTCACAGTAGCTGATCAAAGTCTTGTAAAATTATTATTGTCTAGTATGTCTATGTATATTCAGTACACATCAGATCTGTCGTCTTCTTTTATCCAGCGATGGTGATTCAAGATGGAAGTCTCACTACAGGAAATGTGGATGGCGTCTATTTTTTTGATGAATTAAATCTTACACAACTGCAAAATAAAGCACTATTGAAACTTATCTTATTCTTGAATACATAAGTCCACTCCATTAGAACCATTCAGGTCCTCATTATGATCTTTTACTCAATATAATTTGCTAGCTTCTGCTATGTAGTTTTAGCCCCGAGCTGCAATACAAGTGCTTCTAATGGTACCATGCTGATTGGAGCATCCGTGAAGTTGACGTGCACCGTGAACTACTTTAGCAACCTGGTGCCATCTGTTGAATGGAGGGATTTCATGAACCAAGTTGTCATGAACGCAACAACGAATGTTACAGCCTCGAATATCACATCAAGCATTTCAATGCTTGCGTTTGTTCCAGTTGTCAAAGGGTTCACGTTCGTAACGTATATGTCAACTGCACCAACTTACAAGTACATGTGGACATCCAGCAATGTTATGGTCCGTAAGTTGCCAACATCATCCATCTTGCGCTATATTCTATTTGCAGATGATTCCAATGTATTCTTATCGCACGCCTCCTATGACCAGCTTCTCCAGCTGGTCAATCGTGAATTAATATAAGATAGTGATTGGTTTAAGGCAATACATTTTCGTTGAACCTATCTCAAACTAATTATAATATATTTCGTTCAAATTGAAACTAATACCTATAACAGATAATGAGCTGCTTACTGACAACAAGATTATTCCTTAAGTCTACATGACAAAATTCCTTGGCGTTCATATTGACCAGCATCTGATATGGAATGTACATATAGATTAAATAAGTTTTGAAAAGTTGAAAAAGCATGGGCATTATAATGAGAGTCTCTTACTTGCTTCCCTCTCATGTATTACTTAACTTATATTTCACTCTAGTCTATCCTTACCTTACTCACTGTAATTTAATTTGGACTTCTACCTACGATACCATTCCCAGTGCTTTAAGGAGACTGCAGAAAGTAATTCGAGTAACCCAATCACTAAATCCTCTGGAAACTGTCATACTGGTCCCCTATTTGCGGATTAAAAACTCCTAAATATTAAGCAGAGTAGATTTGAACAGATAATCAATATGTTCCTATACATCAATAGCCTTCTCCCTTCTTCCTTCGCTTCCTACTTCTCTCCTACATTGCATCCTGGACTCACTAGAGTGACTATAGAGGCTATTGAGAATTCAGTGTTAGTTTTGCCAAAAAAAAATTCGGAAATTCTCCATTAAATTCTAAGGCCCTGATTTACGGAATAAACTCCCAATAGACATTCGAAAGACTAACTAGCTTCACTTGTGTCAAACATCTTTTACGTGTGCATACAATATGCTATGTTTTCTGATGATGACATGAGGGGTTACTCAAGCTATTGCTGGTTTATCTTTAATCCTTTTTTCTCTTTCATGAGTTTATTTTTGCGTGTTTTTCTGAGTTTTTACTGTTGTGTTTGCTACTGTATGCTAAAATTGTCTGTCTGCTTCTTAGTTCAGTAAAATCAGATGCATTCCAATGTTCCCTACAGCTTTTACTAGCTAGGTGACTAGGTCTACTGGCCGTCGCCTTATTACACTTCTCAATGGTAATTAGGACCTATATACTCAGCGGGACTTGTCCCTTGTGGTGTGCCTATTGCTCCCCAATGTTCTTCTGCTTAGGTTACTCTGTACGAAGATTTACTTATTGCTGATTATGTTGATAGGCTACTTAGTTAAGTAGGCTATGTATGTATAATTGAATTGGGATCAATATTAATAATGTCTGTGTCTAACTTTTCATATCTGATAAAAGACGTAAAAATAATTATTTGCTTCATCCAGATGGCATTGAAAGTTAGAGATGCCTTCGGAAATGACTTTGATCTGCTAAGTCATTATTGTATGATATTGTATTGCAGATGCATTTAAGCATATCTTCATTAACTCACTCATTCCATTTCTCATCCGTTTGTTCAACTGTCATCCTAGACTTTGCATCACACTCTCTAACTACATGTACTTTATTTTCTGATAATTGATGATTCTGTAGTTGATCATTATTTTAATCAACTAGTATGACATATTGATGTCATCGTTTTCACTTATCCATGTGCTCGTTGCTTAGTTACTTATCCATTCACTCATTAGGCCTACTTAGTTACTTATCCATTCTCACATTACTTAGTTGCTTTATTCACTCGATTATTCCCTTTTGCTCTCATTAGGATAAACACTTAGGCCTATTCGCTTTTGTTCAGTGTGTCCGGAGGGTTTCCAGCAGTCGCCCGGATCTAATACATGTTATCAAGCGATGATGTATAATGTTGGCAACTGGAAAACAGCCGGTCAAGTTTGCGACACGTTGTTCAACGGATCCTACTCAGCCATCCTCACTAGCCACGACGAAAGCATCGCAATAGCCGCATATTTGGCGAAGAAAATTAAAGGTAGCTTAATTGCTTACTTCTTGATTTCAACGGACACTAATTTTAAAGTTATTCACTTACTAAATTTAATGTGCGACTGGTCGTACAGTATACGTAAGCCTAAGTGATATTTCCTTCAAAGACGTAGGCTACGCACGGTAGACCTACTGTAACAGGTCCGTTGCTATGGCGTAGGGTGTTCTGGGGGCAAGTTGAAGGAGGGGGCAAGATGATTGTTGCGCTATAAAATTATAATGCGTGGACGGGAAACAGTCCAACAGAATGTGTATTGAAGAACAAAGGAGTCCGTACTTTTGGTGAATGGGACGACAACCTGCGCAGGTGCTTTGAGCCTTTGAATGTCGCTTTAAAAAGTTTTCCGGGTTACCTTTTAAAATATTTCGCTGATATAAAATAGGCCTAGCGCTCTCGATTACAGCGCTCACACTGAATCGGAATTTCATGCCGAAGCGCATGAGCAATTCGTAATCGTAATCTCCAAACTTCTAAAGCGCTACTCTAAAGCCAAGCGCGGGACACCAGCTTATTCACGAGCGCTGCGTTGTGTCGAAAAGGTTGTCCGTAAGAGTGGTCCAAAAGCGTCCGGGTCAAGTTACCATAGGATCGGAGGGGCGGAACAGCTACTAATGCGGGTGTCGTCTGGGTCGGGAATTGGAAGGTGGAGGATCAGATGAGACAATTGCGAGTAAATGACTTGCTGAAGGTCCCTACGCCGAGGATTCAACCCCTCAACCTTCTAAGGCACCAAACGTACTCCTACATCAACAACTGGAGGAGGTTTAGGTCAATGGCTAGCACTCCGCATGCACGAAGAGCACACGAACGTGAGATCGTTTCCCGGTATCCTCCCAAAGGTCCACTCAACCTTCCAATCAGCAGACGCAATTGGCAAACTTAGTAGTAGGACGTGATGGGCGCCATGTTGGCTGCTGATGCTCACATTCGACTCTTGTAATTGTTTCTGATCGTCCGTCATATTATGATTTGCAATCATTCTGCATTTTATCAGTTTGAAATTAAACGAAGCCTATTATTAATATTATTATTTTATTATTATCATTATTATTAAAATATTATTATTATTATTGTTATTTTGTTATTTTTTTGCCCCGAGGTATACTGGTACAGGATCCCTCGGGGACTTCACTAACGCCTAATATAAAATCAAAAGTCTGGAAAGGCCCTATTGTTATTGTTATTATTATTATTATTATTATTATTATTATTATTATTATTATTATTATTATTATTATTATTATTATTATTATTATTATTTTAATGTCTGTTTGATGATATCCAGTTAGTCTGTCGATGATTAATTTTCCGTGGTTGGAACACAAGCTAACGCAGCATCTTCTGAATCACTTTCAACCCTTGTTATGCTATGCTGTGACATGACGCTGTAATGTTCACTATAGATGATGTGCCAATCTTGTAGGAAACACTACCGCCTGGAGTCCAGTCCAACAAAAAATCTTCTGGACTAGTGGCCAGCGTCTGACGAACTGTAGCAGTCCATTCGTCTGGAAGCCAAAGCCCAACGCTTCTGTGATTCCGTTTCAGTACCTCAATTGGGCAGCATCCCAACCGGACTGCACCGGAAACTCAGAATTTTGTGTTGGCACCGCTCCAAGCCGCAATTACACCTGGAACGACTATCCCTGCTCGTTGTCTTGCTGCGTTTTATGCGAGTACGGACCGTTCTAGGAATACAGTAGGATCCGTTGCTTTAGCTCATTATCCTGTAAATACACGCCGTCTGGATAATCGCTGGTTCATTTCCAATGATCAGGCTATTTGTCAATAATGATTTGCCACGGAAGAACAAGAAAAGAACCTGATCGTTTTCGACAATTTACTCTGAGAGACATCAATAGATATAGGCCTAGGCTAAGTATCTCAGACTTTTCTTTCTTGTTAGACGAGATAATCTTCTAGGAAATATTCCCCATATTAGGAAATGATCCCCTTTCAGGCCAAGACGTAATCAATTAATCATTATAATATTTGACCAAACTGTGGTTTAGGTTCGCAAATTAACTCTTGGCTCATAATATTATCGTTTAGAATAATTAATAAATGCCGTCCTCTCAATTCAATTCGATTCAACTCATTTATTCGGCAACCAGAGCAATAAATCAGATGAAATAAGGCTTCAAAGAAACAAAGTTAACAAAATAAAGCAGTGCTTAAGTAATGGTGCTAATAGTTTCCATTTGGTTGCACAGCGGACTCGGAAAGGGTCTTGCAACCCCGCTAGGTGAGCCCCTGGACGGAGATACCATGATGATGATGGCCATTAGGTTGCTATATATATATAGAGTGGATTTTACGTTTCTTGGCGCCGACTAAACGGCATTCATGTCTTTACGTCAATCACATTGGACATTACTGACTTTCTCTGATGAAAAGCGACAAAAGAATGAGAACTGAAGCAAAGATGAATGCAGTGGCGTAGCCAGGAATTTATGAAGGGGGATGGTTGGATTTTTATGGCTTGGCCGGATGGCCTTTTTGACACAAACCCAACAGTATTACAGTAAATAAAAAAGGGAATAAAGAAACAAAGGGAATAAATTAATAAAAGCAATTGTTACTACAAACAATTGTCTTGTTTTTTCTTATTTAAATTGATAAATAACCTTTTAAACAACTTTTTCCTAAGCCAATTGCCATTAACTTACTGTGAAATATTCACAGTTTCAGAACGAGTAGCCTATTACTGGCCACCAAGTAAAACTTAAGACCGCAGGCCTAAATCAGCAGAAAATAATTATCTGTAAATACTATCAATAATAATCGGTAGGCCTACAGCAGAATGAATTATTATGGTCAATGGTGGAATAACATCGCATAGCAAATGTATGTAGGGCCTGCAGGAAGCTTTCAGGTCAGTAGTCCATCTTTGCCAATATTAGATACAATGTTTCCATGTCAACGTCGTGTAGGAGACAAGAACAAGCGCTCTTTGTCTTAAGTAAAGCACGTGGTGAATTATAATGGAGCTTCCGTCGGAACCGTGTTGAATTTTGTTAGAATCTATCTACTGGTAGACCAGTAGTCGCCGTCGCTATGGCTGCCCCGTCAAGTGTTATGCACATGACATGCTTTGCTTTTGCGGAGACATTCGGCACAACAAAGTGATGAAAGAAAACCTAACATGCACTTCTATGAGCGAGAATTAATTAAATAAAGCATTCTCCTTCAGATAAGTATGCGTAATGACAATTACATTGATCAGGCTTTTATTTGCATAGAGATTAATGCATTGTTTCGCCAGAATTATTACCAAACTGCCCGCGCAGACTTCACATAATGTTAGGGACCACGTATCCTCTATTATGTATTGTATTACATGCGTATACGTATGGTCAGAATATATGGTACAAAGATCGGCGCCAAACGTTCAGGCATAATGTTACATGCAGTCCTAAATTTTGCTTTCCATAAGAATGATTCAATGCTCCGAATGGAACCTCAGAGACCAGACTTTCATTGTGTTCTCATGAAAGATTTCTGAAAGTGGCACAGCCTATCTGCCAATCATTGCAATTGTAGCCCTCTAGATTGTTTCTCTTTAAGTATAAAGTATGGTAAAACAATTACAGAGACGGTCATTGTTATGACAGGTTAGGTCGTGTCAACACAAAATGTGCCTTGGACTTCAGAATTGCTGGCTAAGAGCTTCAGCTGGCAATATGGACTTTAGCTGGAAATAAAATTATGGATAGGCATTTTAATTTAAGATTTTATCAACGCAATCAGAGCTTGAGCCGGATGTCAATTGCATAGGTCTAATTTACATTAGCAAGTAATTCTATTGTCGGTATAATTCTCTGATCTGCTTGCAAGATTAAAGTAGAATTGTTGTAGCCTGAGTTAATCTGCAATGTGTATATTCGTTTAATGAGCAAAAGCAATGGCTTATGTTTTAGAGCCTGTTTGTTGAAGATATACGTGGCAAAGTTATTTTTGGACAATGTGGGTCTATTACAATTTAACATAATATCGCAAACTCGAAACTTCGTAAGTGTTAGGCTACCGGAAAGCTAAGCGCACAGCAACAGCTAATAGACCTACTTGTTGTCAATGCGCATGAACAATATTTAGCCTACCTTTATATCCATAACTATGTTTAACTTATGGCTATAGAACTTGATCGTATGAGTTGAAATACTAAAGCCACACTAAATTTGATGAACTAGTTTCGAACAGAAAAGTTTAAATAGAGTAGCCTATGTTTTGAAAATGTAGAGGTAGAGGGTTTATATGGTATATAAGGAGCATGGAAAAGAGTGATGATTTCCACAAATTTATCTTGTATTCTGTTTTAGATTGCATGCACATTATATTAACGAACAATGCATATTGCAATATTAGATGTCTTTTCTATTTCCCTGTGCATCATCTGCATAAAGCCTTCAAATGCAGCTGTGGGAAAAGTCTTTTCTGCTATTGTCCCGTCTGGCAATGATGAAAGGACGTGCGCTATTGACGTTCCATTCAAAGATGAATTTCGTTCTGACTTCATCCAATGCGGGGTTTCATGCACAGTGGAACCTTTGTGTATTTACTTCAGCTACACAGAGGAAACGAAGAGATGTCTTATCTTCGATTTTTTGCCTACAACATTTGCATCTGTTGATTCCTGCAGCAGCTATGGACAGTACGGACTCTTGGTTAGTATCGCCATCTGAAGCATTAATTTTTTTAGAAGCAACTGTGCAACTGCATGAGTAAGCTTATTCTACCATTCATTCCGCACAACAATGTGCTGTGCAATATAATTAACTCAGAATTTTCAATCTTAACATATATTGGCCAATCAATATGCCAGAATAAAAGAATATAGAGCCTGCTTTAATAAACAATAGCCTAGGTCTTATTCACAAGCATTATTTTCAATCCAAGAAGCAACCTAAGCTCTGGTGCATACTCATTATTTATGAACAAGTAGTCTGTAGATATGCAAATCAACTTTCTGGATCAGACTGGATGAAGAGAATGCTCCTTCAGTTTTGAATTGACGTAGGTTTGTTTAGGCAAGAACCTTTTATGAGTGTGAAAGCAATAATTATAAACTCTTAATAGCCGTTCATGGACCCTACAAACCATTGCAGAATCGAAAATCCTGACTAAATGACTTATCAATCAGCAACTCTTTCGTCAATATGCATAGCGTTATCTTCACATGGAATTACACAAAGTAGACCTATGCAATGCAAGGTTGTACTATTCCCATTTTAATGGAAAATGCAGCATTGCGGTCATAAATGCTTAGAACTATTATGCAAATTTATATAGTTTCACTGCTCGTAAAGAATCCATGCATAGTTCTAGGTGGCATGGTCAAATCGTAGATACCGGAAATCTCTCCAAAAGATGTCGTAGCATACGTCGGGTATCGTGCCAGACTTGAATGTCGAAGATCATCACAACTGGTGCAATGGACGCATACTGACAAAATCAATGCAACATCAAAGGTCATAGTCAATCGATGCCAAGTGGTGGACGAATTTACCGACCTGTATGCAGTCAATAGAAGTGACCTCAGTTGCAATCTAATCATCAACAATATTACAATGAACCATGGAGGATTGTACACCTGTCAAGATCAGCTTTCAACTGAAACTCCATCTACAGCAGATGTTGCAGTTCACGGTAATTGGTAAAGCAATGTTTTGGATTTGATGGTCTGCGTAAGATTGCAACTCCTGATCTAAGGACGGTGATGTTGTAATGTTAACGTATAGGTCTACCTGTAGCCGTATTGAACTCCTTTATTGACTATGTGCTCATAATGAAGTCATCTGAAACACAGCCCGAAAATGTCTTGGTTGCACCACAGTGCGTCAATGATACATATCATTGTAATTGACGACCTGCGTTACTTACTCGGAGCAGGTTTACTACAGAAGTGATGACAAGCAAGTTTAATTTAATTTAACTTAAAGTTAATGCTTGAACTCGAGGAATGGGAGTAGAAAGCACAGTGAGTAAACGATAAGGAGATGATGATGCCAAAATAAAGAGCTTGACGACGATGATTTTAAGGAATGGTTGACCTTCAAGGAGCAACTCTTGACCCACGACAACAGACAGTGTTCCGATAGCTCGGTTATGCACTGAATTGATCATAGGTCTAATTATGCTTCTTTAATGTCGAAGTTTTCTCTAATTCCGACCCTCGGGTCTACAATGTAGGACACAGGGGCGGATCCAGAGAGGCCAAAATGGCCACGGCCCCCATTTAAAAATTTCTTTATTTTTTACCAGCTATTCTGGCCCGGAAAGTTGACGTGGCCCCTCTGAGTACTGAGTAGCTCCGTATGTCCGTTCTCCACACCCATGAGGTTCGCAAACTATGACGAGGTCTCTTTTTTGGGGAAATCCGAGGCAGATGACTAAAAAAGGTCATAAATTTTTTGGGGACCGAAAAAGGTATCTTTTTGTGAAATTATAGACAGATGACTGAAAAAGGCCATCAGATTTTTCGACTACCCGGAAGAACTTTTTCCCTGGACCAAGACCCTAAAATTTGGCCCCCCTCGAAAACTTATTTATCCGCCCTTGGTAGGACATTGTAGGTGTCTAATGACTATACAGCGGAATTAGGTAAAGTCTTGTATGTAAAGTTTCTGACGACTTTCTCTTAATATTCTATGAGATAATGTGTTATTAAAGTCACAGTTGCGAATTAAATAGTTATAGTAACTTGCATCCATGAAGCTTCGCGGTCCCACATTAAAGTTGCTAAAACTGTGAATTTTTTATCCGCCAGTTGCCAAAATAAAGATTGCCACAAATTTATTTATTTTATTTCTCGCAATTGCCATAGTGCCCCCTTCGAGCTCACTACTCAAAGGCGCTCCCAACTTCAGTGCGGACACCGCATCGAAGTTTTACGCAGAAGCGCATGAGCAATTGCGAGTAAAGGACTGCTCCAGGTCCTAACGCGAAGGCTTGGGATGGATTCTATAGCCTTGAACCTCCGGCTCCAAGGCACCGAACCCACCACTAATCACCGTTCACCGCGTTAGTAAATCATTCGCACTTTGATTAAAAAATTACGAGCAATATTTTTTGGCAATTTATTGCATATTTTCACTCTCTCTCAAGGTGTAATTATTAAATTTATCAAAAAGTATCATTCATGCAAAATTTTCTGACCTTTGCTGAGCATATTTTTTATACATGTCATATAGTTTTAGCTCCGACTTGCAATACAAGTGCTCCTAATGGTACCATACTGAACGGAGCATCGGTGAAGTTGACGTGCACTGTGAACTACGTTGGCAACCTGGTGCCATCTATTGAATGGAGAGATTTTGCGAACCACGTTGTCACGAACGCAACAAAGAATGTTACAGCGTCTACTGTCACATCAAATATTTCAATACCTGCGTTTCTGCCGGTTGTCAATTGGTTTACGTTTGTAACATACATGTCAACTGCGCCAACTTACAAATACACATGGACATCCAGCAATGTTACGGTCTGTAAGTAATCTTCATCTCTGAAAGAACGCCTACATTGTGGCAACAGCTTTTCCCTGCTGCAAAAAATCGGCGAAGTAAAACGGATGTTTGCGTTGTTCTTGACTCGAAGCGATGGATATTTCAAGCACATTAGAAATGAGAAATTCGCAGAGAAAATATTGGCCTAATTCATCCACAGATTCACGCGTTTAACTGTCAATGGATTGATTAGTTTAGAAATAAACTAAGTTTCTGATAAAATAGGTAGGCTAATTAATTAATTAATTAATTAATTAATTAATTAATTATCCGAGTAAGTAATCACTCAGTGTATCATTGATTGATTGTATTCCATTGTTTGTTTCTTTGCTCAAATATTTAGCAGTCACGCATTCAATCATCAACTCGTTCATTCGCATGTTCACTGTTGTTCACTCATTCGTTCAGACATTATTGAAAGCTAACATCTATCCAGTCATTCAATCAAACATTACTTCTTTATGTGTTCTTGCTCAGTGTGTCCGGATGGTTTCAAGCCGTTGAGTGGGTCAAATACATGCTATCAGATGATTTTCAAACCTGTAAACTGGACAACAGCCGGTCAGCTGTGCGAAGCATTGGTCACCGGATCCTATTTAGTCATGATTACCAGCAAGGCCGAAAATAGGGCCGTGGTAACATACTTGACCCAACGAAATACTGGTCAGTTTCTATGTCGTAATTTCAATAGCAAAAGAGTTGAGCACAACAATTGACACATAAATCAAAGGCTCAAAAAATAATTCCTGCAGTTAGTCATTAAATTAATTAATAAATGATTTGTATC
The DNA here is from genome assembly GCA_949752735.1 of Lumbricus terrestris. Taxonomy (NCBI): domain Eukaryota; kingdom Metazoa; phylum Annelida; class Clitellata; order Crassiclitellata; family Lumbricidae; genus Lumbricus; species Lumbricus terrestris. The sequence continues at coordinate 87,258,518 of OX457036.1, forward strand.
CGTCGATTAGTAGGCCTAAGTCAATCAAAATTTAAGCAGTTAGGTATTCAGCCAGTTATCTGTTGATCAGTCGGACAGTCTTTCAATGAGACAGCCATTCAGCCTTTCTTCATCAATAGGCTATAATAAAATTATTATTAGGCCTAGTGATAATTAGTCAATCATTCATATAAATTGTAATTGGGTTTGCGGGGCCCAAGGCAGCACCTGGTCCTCAAGCATAAATTTGCGCAGTTGATTTCCTGTCAATACGGTACTGGTGGGGGAGACTCACCTAAGATGGAACACTTAGCGTTGATTCCCAAATTTCTTTTAAGCTATATAAAAGCACTATTTTATAATAAGCCACACTGATGTTTTCTGCACATATTTGACTTTTAAATGATGCATGTAAAGGAATAGCAATTTTCCAAAAAGGCGATATTATTGTCATTAAAAACAATTACTAATATTCCCAACTTAAGCAACTATATTCATAAGATCGGACAATAATTTCCATAATGCCAGATTGGGAAATTTAATAATGTGAAATAGCATAATCGAACCTGAATTTTTTTAAATATCAATCAAATAAAAACAGCAACCCCGTAAGTATATAGGACTATTAACACGATTAACGGTACTGTTGCTAGGTGGAGTCTAATACGTGATAATTAAGTTATTCACAACTCTTGAGAGTGCACCCATGGTTTCCTCTGCGTATAGCAGTAGCAATAGGTATGTCCTATCTTATGAAGCGTCCCATCTTAGGTGGCTTTCCTTACTAACTTATATAGGCCTAGGCAGGCAAAATCATCAGCGCACATAGGGGCAAGAGAGGTCTCACCCCGAAAATTGAGAATTTTTTTTACAACTGTGGCCTACGTTTTGGTTTTTTAACAAATTTCTTTGCGCCAGAGCATTAATGATGCTAATTATTCACGAAGTAAAGTAACATTATTTTAGACACCTTTATGAGAATATCCATGTTCTAAATTTCCTGCTTGGCATTTTCTAAGTTATCGCCATAACCATTGTGTTTTGCCCTCTCCTTCAAAAAAGTTTGCGGACGTCCATTTGTACATTTGAAGCAAAGATGAGTTAATTACTGTTTACTGGAGAAAATTCTATTTGAAGGTCTAGGCTAAAAAGTAGGCTAGGTGTGAAGAAGTTTCGTTCTTTCAAAATCACCCTATCGCATTCACGTGGCAAATTGACTGCAGCATAGTTGTTATGCGTCGTAACCATTGTCAATCTGATCAAAGAAAAAATTATTGTCAGCAGCGCGGGACCCTGGAAGCGCGGGGTCCAAGGCGGCTGCCTCGCTCGCCTTGCCCTAAGGCCGGGCCAATTTGTAAGTAAAGCAGTTATAGTAGGACACTGATAGCTTACTGCATATGGCATTGCAGCTGGGTTTTTAGAGCAAAGGTGCCTTCGATGACTGTGAAACTGTGTTATATGTTATAGACAGCGCATCAACTGGCTGCATCAATAGATCAAATGGTAATAGTAAGGACGTCTGGACAAGTGGTCAACGGGAGACGAACTGCAGCAGTCCATTCGTTTGGAAGCCGAATTTCATTACATCATTCGAACTATCATATAAAAACTGGTACCCGTACCAACCGGATTGTGCTGGAGGTAACAGCTTCTGTCTCCACATCTGGCCCTATCAAGACTATCAGTGGAACGACATGGTCTGCGATAAGAGTATTTGTGTTCTCTGCGAGTACGGGCCATTCTAGGAATACAACATTGCTCTTTGACTAACAATTAAACGCTGTTACTCGTTGTCCATTTGGAACATCCCGCAGCTAGTAGTCTAAAAACAAATACAGTACGGATGCAATATTTTCACTGCACAAAAACCATTATTCGTATCTTTCAATGAGATGATCGAGGAAAATATTGCAACTGAAAAATTGTTGCTTGTGAAGCATATCAACAGGTCATTAGTCCGCGATTAGGCTGTCTGTCTTCTTCATCGGTTTGAACTTGTGGATATTGAAAATAATTATGAAGACCTGGATTCGATGCTCCACCAATTGATGACTCCTGCAACAGAAAATGACGTGATACATTATTTTTGCAATTTTCAATACTGTGACATTAATTAACTAATTTCTTCTATTTACCTCTTTTGGCTGTATAGGCCATGGTTGTAGATCGAGGATCAAGGCGACTTCGGATTAGAGTTTTCGTGTCTGAACTTTGAATTCTGTGTTTTGTCTTTTTGTACTTTGCCATGCACTTAAACTGCACAAATTTCAAATAGGAAAGAGAAGAGTGAAAGCATGCACTCAGCAATGCACCAAGACGATGCTCTATCGCACCATGCAAGATACAATTATTTACAAGCAGGCCTATTATATGCAATCACAAGAAGTCAATTAACTAATAATACAAAAACTGAACTGAACTGAAAAACGTTTGATTCCTAGATTCAAAATTGCTCTGGGATCCGACAAACTAATGAATTAGCAAAACTGCAGCCCCTCTGCGAGATATACAGGTCGACAATAGGTCGTTTGTCAATAATAGATCATGCGACTCATGCCTTGTCGAGAGTGAAGAGGAAAGCATTAATAACACTGGGGTAGTCTATGAAGGAAACGGATCCACAAGAAGACGAATTTGTGGAGATCTGACCATCACTGGATTTCAACAGCATCTAGAGCTGTGCGTGTATTATTTTATTTCAATCAATATACTTTATTAATCACCGCGTGGCCTACACTTGGTATATGCACATAATTCAGATGGTCACATGTAATGACGTGAATAGGTGAACCCAGAGATTCATAACCTTCATGCGCCATATATGCCACACTATACACATGGTCGCCCGTAGCCATTTTTGCAAGAGCGGGCAGAATACAATCGTCACAATTACATTTTTTGCAATAGCTTTAAATGCAAAAAGCGGATAATTAAAAACATGGATATTTTTTAGAGATGTTTCTAAATGCAAATTTCCCAGTTACACTTGTGCATTGTTGGTAACATTGGCGCCTTGATTAGCACTAGGAAATTTGTTAAAAACCAAGAATTTTCGAATCGATGAACAATGGTATGGTCAAGGAAGGGCGGATACAGAAATTCTCGGAGGGGGCAAAATAATTTTGTTTGATGATTGCAGGAAAAAATCTGATGACATTTTTTTAGTCGTTTCGTCGAAATGTCTGGAAAATATACTAATTTTCAATTTCTTCAGTCATCAGTCATCTGGTCGACGTAATCTCTGCAAGCGATGAAATACATGTAATATAGCCGCTTCATTAATGCTTGTTGAAACCAAATGGAGAGGGCACGTCCTATGGACTTTTGAAATCATGGTCACCCTGGATCCGCCCCTGGGTAGGCTTATGTTATAGGCCTTAAAAGGTGCGTTGGATAGGCCCATACTTCGAACAGTTCGCTTCTGCAGAGTAACCGTTGTCAAAATGGATAAACAACCAGTCTATGGCACGGTGGTAACTAATCATTGTAGCATGTAGATCAATTTGCCTAAACCAGAACATGTTACGCCTTACGCATCTTTTCCAAATTCCAATCGCCAGTCTCTTAAAATTAATTAAATTTGTTTCTTACAGAGCATGTTAGCTTACTATTTCTTTCAAGTAGATTTAAACTTATGTGGCTAAACATTATAAGAAGAAACTAACTAAATTATCAGGTTGATTGTCAACGATAACGCAATTTGCATATATGCACATCAAGCACATCAATACCTGTCTGTTCTCAAGGGGCATTGAACACAGGGCGCGCTTCTGAACGGTTCACCCTACTAGAGACGCTTTACAAAGTCATGTTCAAAATTCAATACAATTCAAAGGTTTTCAAGTCAGTACGCCGTGTTGCTCAATGTAGCATTAAATCGAAGCCTTGTCTGTCGTAAGCGAAGAGGGTGGACTGAGGGGAATTATTATTAAGCCTATTGTCAGCTCGATCGAAATTCCAGTGGTTCATATAATTTGTATAACACAAGAATATAAACAATAGTCATCAAACGCTTTTGTATTCAGTCGATGCTGTCTCTCCATGATCCTCTTCAGGTTTCATGAATAATGGTATTCCTTATAAACGATAGGCCTATGCGTTTTCGGAGATATTTTGACTCAACAAAGGAATGCAATAAAACCTCACATGCAGGCTATTATTATTGCCCTACTTCAGTATGCAAGCATTAATTGGATAAAATTAATCATTCTTTATCAAATAGATTGTGACCAGCATTGAGACTTTCCAGCCACAGAGATTGCGCTTAAATGACGGTTTTGCAGAGAGCAAAGCATATATTATGAAATTGTGAATTACTGCGTGTAGCCTATTGTATGGGCACGAATTGTCAGAAGATGTAGTATGATGGCTATCGTCTGAAACGACCAAGCGTAGGCCTATATTACATCCGAAAATCTGTTTATCAATAGGAGTCTCCTATTAGGCTATTCGAATATGTGGAAGTCGGAGACTAGCGCTCTATTGTGTTCTCGTTGGTGGCTTTAAAAGATTTCCGAAAGGTCTCAGCCGACCAACTACACAATAGGCTACACATGAAAGAAAAATGTAGATTGTTCTCTAGCTATAGAATTTCATTAAAATTTTCATGGACACATTTTGTGTCACGACATTTGAGACTGTGACAACGCAGCATAGTCTTTGTTTAAGACTTTGGGTTTCATATAAAAATAATTCAAGATCACCGTCGCAATCATAGTTCGATCGGAATGTCAACAACTGTCATCGATAAGTTTTGGTTTTATTGGTAAGAGTGTATTTAATCGAATTTAATTGATGGTTCGTTACAGCATTATTATTCTTGATCAATAACTTCAAATTTTACATGGATCATATTCATCGACTCAGCTTCCGCTAGACAAGAATTCGGCAAGTTCAATTCGTTTCATCAATCACGCTTCTGTTTAGGCAGGAATTTTTTCCATCAAAATCACTTCTATTTAATTAAAAATATTGTTCATCAAACCAGCTTCGTATTCAGCGATATTGCTTTGATAAACGCCACTTCCATTTCAGTAAAAATTATTTTTATTGTTCCCACCTCTATTTTGCAAGAACTATTTTCGTCATTCCAACATGTATCTGATAAGTACTCAAACCCATGCAATGGCGAATAATTAATTAGATAGGCCTACGCTAAAATGCATTTGTACCGTTTTATTCATAAAGCACTTGAACTGATCTGATGGGTTTTGTTTCTTACGTGTCAAAGATTTACCAGGCAACACGGGTCAATGAAATCTTAGTTTGGCCCATGGGCGGCCGCAGAAATTTTGCAGGTGGGGGCAGAACACATTGGCTAGCCTACGGTTTTAATTTTTTTAGCAGGATATGGAAATTCAAAACAGAATATTAAGAATACGAGTATTTTTTCACAGAGTTTTCTAAATTCAAGTTTCTCAGTCTTATTTTGCGCATCGTTAGTAAAATATTTGCACTTTAGTGCGAAGAAATGGTAAAAACCAAAATTAGTGGTTAAAAAATAGGAAAATCAATTTTCCAGGGTGGGGCAAGTGTTCCTCTTGCCCCTATGTGCGGGTGCCCATGGTTTGGCTGTTCTTATCACAGAAACTCTTGCTATGTAGTCCTAGGTTAATTAGGCCTATATAGCCTATATTCTGTAAAACACAATCTTCTGCTGTATTAAGGAATTCAATTTTGGCAGGATGCCCAGCGGATTTAATATTTTATTAGTTCAAAGTTTACCGGAAATGCGATACTGGTCCGTCTCGCCCTAGTTCCCCTAAATGTAGATTTTTAAAGTTATAAAATTAATTATGGAAAAAAAGCCAGCGCTTGTTTTCTATTGTAGAATACTGAAGAGCAATGCAAATTAAAGTCATCGTTTGTCTGGCCTTATGCATCATCTGCATAAAATATTCGGATGCAGCTGTGGGAAAAGTATTTTCTGAGTTTGTCTCGTCTGGCAATGATGAAAGGACGTGCGCTATTGACGTTCCATCCAAAGAAGAATTTCGTTCTGACTTCATCCAATGCGGGGTTTCATGCACAACGGAACCTTCGTGTATTTACTTCAGCTACACAGAGGAAACGCAGAGATGTCTGAACTTCGATTCTTCGCCTACAACATTTGCATCTGTTGATTACTGCAGCAGCTACGGACTCTTGGTTTGTGTCGCCATCTGCCACATCCTTTAAAATATTGTGTAAATCGTGCGAAACTAGAGGTTTAGCCTACACTGAGTATCCTAGAATGTATTCCGAACGACCACCTTAGGCCTACTGTATAAATGCAAAGGCCTTTTATCGCCACAGTTCTATTTATTAATAACGAGAAGTCAACATGTTGCCTATATGCGCTTTTGTATTCGTAATGCCATCACAGAAACTACTCGATGCTGCACTGCCAAATTCAACGATTTAGATGCAAAGCATAGAATTTCATTTTATACATCTGGTCATCATTAGCACTTAAGCCTTAAGGGCATTGTAAATGAATCATGCCATTTGCAAATCTGGCCTTCACATGTAGGCCTATAGCCTACGCCGTACGGTCTGCCTTACTGAAGAGCAAGAGATACCGATCTAGCCATTTATCTTCGTTTATTTTTATCAATCGGGATGACAAACCGCAGACCGTTACAACGCAGACCAAAATACAAGCGGACAGCGTGGTTTCAAAAGTAACAATAATATATCGTAACAACCTTAGCAATGATGCAAACTATTTGTTTCTTTGACTCGAGTGTTTGCCTAGATCAGATTTTTAGAGGCTGAAAGGCAATAAGCGGATAACTAATTAATTATTGCTTGCAGTATGAGATAAAAGTAGATCTATTTAGGCCTAGAACAATATCCTTATAGAGCTGAATAGAAACCGTATTCATACACACTCATTATATTGAAACATATTTGTTTAACAAATAATGAATTGATCTGCAACTCTTTTGTTATGTATCTATGTAAGATGGCATTCATATCGAATTACACAAAACCTTACAGTTACTACAAGGTCCTACAATACAGAGTGATGCAATCTGAAGCAAAAGGTTCAGAATTATTAGATGGTTTCATCTGTTCGAATAAAATCCATGCATAGTTTATATTGCGCTGTCAAACCGTAGATACCGGAAATCTCTCCGCAAGATGTCGTAGCATTCGTTGGATCCCAAACAACACTTGAATGTCGAAGATCCTCGCAACTGGTTGAGTGGACGTATGCGGAAACGATCAATGCAACATCAAAGGTAATCGTCAGTCGATGCGAAGTGGTGGACGAATATACCGACCTGTATGCAGTCGATAGAAGTGATCTCAGTTGCAATCTAATCATCAACAATATAACAATGAACCATGGAGGATTGTACGCCTGCAGAGATCAATTGTCAACTGAAACTGCAGCAGGCGCTATAGTTCGTGGTAAAGTATACTAATATTTTGCTACTGCCCACAGAAGGTATTTGTCATTGCAAACGTATGCATAAAATTGTAGCAACAGAACAGGTCCATAAAATAAGTGATCATAAGTTGCTTTTTTGCTAATATATTTTTCAAAAACTGCCTCAAATGTAATTTTTTTAATCAATTTTTACTCTCTCTCAGTGTATAAAAATTGTAAAAAGTATCATTGATGAACATTTTGCTATCCTTTGTTCCACATGCTATTCTCTCTCTCTCCTTCTCTATCTATCTATCTATCTATCTATCTATCTATCTATCTATCTATCTATCTATCTATCTATCTATCTATCTATCTATCTATCTATCTATCTATCTATCTATCTATCTATCTATCTATCTATCTATCTATCTATCTATCTATCTATCTATCTATCTATCTATCTATCTATCTATCTATCTATCTATCTACCTACCTACCTATATATATATGTGAGTGTGTGTGTAGTTTTAGCTCCTACCTGCAAGACAAATGCCTCTAATGGTACCATACTGAACGGAGCATCGGTGAAGTTGACATGCACCGTGAACTACGTTAGCGACCTGGCGCCATCTGTTGAATGGAGAGACTTTGCGAACCAAGTTGTCACGAACGCAACAACGAATGTTACGGCTTCTAATGTTACGTCAAGTATTTCAATACCTGCGTTTCTACCTGTTGTCAAAGGGTTCACATTCGTAACATATATATCAACTGCGCCAACTTACAAATACACATGGACATCCAGCAATGTTACGGTCTGTAAGTAGACTTTTTCTTCCTTGTAGCAACAATATTTTTATTATTGTTTCCTCTGGTGTCGAAGTATCGGCGATGTAGAACAGATGTTCGCGTTGTTCTCATTTCGAGCACTCTAGAGACTTGAAAATTTCTGATTCTTTTATGGCCTGTAGAGAATTGATATTTCTTAATTCTTTTAGCTCTCATTCATTTATTCACCCGTCTAACTGTCCATGCTTTGATTAGTTCTTAATAAACTAATTTGTTGATTATATTATAGTAATTGAATAAATAATCACTCAGTGTTTCATTGATTGATCATATTCTTCTGTTTGTTTCTTTGCTCAAGCATATTTTGACAGTAATGCATTCAGTCATTAACTTGTTCATTCGCATGTTCAGACATTCATTCAGACAGTGGTGCTATAACGTTAGCTTCCTAGACGTATAGATAGGCTATAGTGATACACTCGTGTGTGCTTTCAATGTATGTTTATTGCTCCAATGTCGGTGAACGAGTGGCGTTGGAAGAGTGGAGGCACTGCTACGGGTCGCCTAGCGTCCTTGCCATGCAGTTATTTTTCATTCAATCTGCATTCATTTATTATGTGTTATTATTCAGTGTGTCCGGATGGTTTCAAGCCGTTGAACGGGTCAAATACATGTTATCGAGCGATATTTAAAACTGGAGACTGGGCAACAGCTGGTCAGTTGTGCGAAGCATTGGTCACCGGATCCTATTCGGCCATGATTACCAGCCCTGAGGAAAATAGCGCCGTGGCAGCATACTTGACTCAACGAAGCGCAGGTAAGTTTCTACGTCGCAATTTCAAAAATAATTTTTTAAAAATAATTGAACACAACAACGAACATAGGCCTATAAACCGTAGGCTCAAACAACACAATCAGTCAGTCAGTTAATCATTCTTGCAGTTAACCACTCAATCGATTACTCAATCGATTACTCAGTCGATTACTCAATCGATTACTCAATCGATTTCTCAATCGATTACTCAATCGATTACTCAATCGATTACTCAATCGATTACAAAATCGATTACAAAATCGATTACTCAATCGATTACTCAATCGATTACTCAATCGATTACTCAATTCATCAGACGATCAGTCAGTCAATCATTCAGCCGTTCACTCAGTCAGTTTCTCGGTTTGCCTGTTAATCAGTCGGTCAGCCATTCAGTTAGGCGGTTAGGCAATCTGCCAGCCAGCCAGCCAATCCGTTTTTAATGAATAAACGCCAATATACACCATAGGTCAGCGGTTCCCAACCCGTGGCCCGCGGGCCAAAAGTGGCCCGCCAAGTCTAAAAAAATGACCCTCGTCTCTCAAAGAATTAACAAAAATACATGAAAAATTGACAATTTGGACAGGATAGAACACGAAATTATTTACAATTAGACATACAAATATTATTTCATTTTGGCGTCTATAAATAACATCAAACATAGTATTTTAAATCAATGAAAAAAAATTTGCTTTTTAGTTAATTAAATTTTAGCCTTGTGGCCCCTATAATGTCCTTAAACTAAGAAAAAGTGACCCTCGTGTCATCCAACTTAGCAAAAGTGGCCCTAAAGTCAAAAAAGGATGGGAACCACGGCCATAGGTGATCGAAGGAAACAATTAATGGAAAAGAAAAGAACAGAAGGAATACCAATTCAGATGATGCTTGACTGGATGGATGATGGAAGATTGACACGAAAAACTCAAGAGAAAGCCACAACGCACAATGGAGTGGCGACATTGGACATTCGGGCCTGCATAGGGCGAGAGAACACGAAGAAGAGGTCTATTATTCATTCATTTGTAAATTATTGCATATCAAGCATTTAGCATGCCTTTATTAATTCTACTGTAGACCTAACTATACCACAATGCACTTAATCTTTATGACGAAAGATTCCTTTGATGCGCGGTTCACCTGATTGGTAGTATATCAAAGTTCGGGTATTTCATCAAGTCTTATTCGGGAGGTAACTGCACTGGCTGCATATGTAAAAACGTATCGAGTTTGAGATTCTAATGTTTTTGCTAAGTTGTTTAGCAGGCCAAGCCCCGATTTATCTTAGGGAGCTTTGTGCGCCAGTGCTATCCATGTCAGGCCGTATATTCCTTCGCTCTGCTACGCATGGTGACCTGGTTGTCTCTGAGGCTCGAACTTCCACAGTGCTATGTAAAAGCCTTGCTGTTGTCGGTCCATCTTTTTGGAAAGAGTCATTGAGTAATCTCCGCAATGAATTTCTCTGATCTTCTTTGCCCCTTTTTCGTAAGTGATTGAAAATCTTTTTTATCCTGGTTTGGTGCTGTCAGGTCGGGAGCGCCACTGGCCGTCTATGGAGCTTTTCTTGGAGTGGCGCTATTTAAATGCATGATTACGATGACTATAACGCTGTGTTGATGTTACAGACAGCGCATCAGATATCTGCATGCTCAATAAGGCTAACAGTAAAAGTAAGGAAATCTGGACAAGTGGTCAACGATTGACGACGAACTGCAACAGTCCATTCGTATGGAAACCGAATGTCAAAGCATCATCTAATATTTCGTACTTGAACTGGGACGTGACCCAACCGGACTGCGGTGGAGGCAACAGTTTCTGTCTCTTCTTGTGGCAAAGTCAAGGCTACAGCTGGAACGACATCGTCTGCTCTACGAAGTTGTGTGTCCTCTGCGAGTACGGTCCATTCTAGGACCACAATATCGCTCATTGATTAACAATTAAACGAAGTTGTTCTTTGTCCTGCTGAATTTTCGGCACTTGACAGAAACTCACCTGAAGACTATAACACAGTAGAAATCTGTTTTTCAGTGCACCAAATAATTAATGAAATCTTAGATGAACTTATAAATAAAAGTATTTGAACTGAACACAGTCTGTTGGTTATAAAGCATTTCAACAAATTATTAATCCACTATAAAAAATATATGGGAAAAGATTAATATGAAGATAAAGACAGATGATGCTAGACTGGATGATGGAGGACGGATACGAGAAACCCAACGAAAAGACACAGCGGAGGTAGGAGTGGCGACTTTGAACATTCGAACATGCCTTAGAGGCAGAGAGCCCGAAGAAGAAGAAAAAGTCTTTCTTAACGGTTTGAACTTTTAGATATTGACCTTATAAAGACCTGGTTTCGACGCTCCAGCAATTGTTGGTTTACACGTGCATCAGACAAGACATGGTACAAACAAATTGCTTCAGTATATGCAATTGCTATGACAATAAATTCATGCAGTTAACTTTAATCAATTACTTCTATTCACTTATTAATTTTTGGTTGTATTGGCATTGCTGGTTGAAATATCGTGAAGCAACTTGGGCGTTTAAAGTTTGTGCATCTGAACTTTGGTTTATGCGTTTTGTCTTTTCGTGCTTGGCCATGCACCTTGATATAACCAGTACAAATTTCAACTAGAAAAAAGAGATGAAAGTAAGTAACCTATGCACTCTTCTGCAATACAATACGACAATGCTCCATCGCACAAGGATGCAATTATGTACATAAAATTACAGGCCTATATGCGATCACAAGAAGTAAGTAATAATACAAATGCTATTAGGCCTATTCCCAGATTCCATATTGCTCTCATTGGTCTGCGTATAATCCAAAAAATCACGAAGAAAATTCTTAAAACAGGAGCGGTTTATGAAGGAAATGAATCCTCAAGAAGATGAATAGGCCTACGTGGAGAAGTGGAAAACTGACCACCACAGGGTTTCAACAGCGTCAAGATTTGTCCATGTCTTTTTTCGATCAGTCAATCAATCAATATACAGGGTGCGGCAAAAAATGATCCATTGCGAAAATTGCGATTTCTCGAAAACCACTGAATATTTTGTGACAAATATTTCCATTCTCATTCGTAACATATGTTTGCATATTATTTGAAAATTTGATGCCAGTATCTTTATATTTGTGATCAGAAGAAAGAACTGCATTTTTTAAACTGTAGCCTACACGGCATTCACGAAATAGGAAATCATATTTTTACATAAAGTAGCCTGCGGTGTGCCATAATTACGTCATTTCCGCTTCATCGACAAATGGCCGCCAAATTCCCCAGCAGTGATGCCACAGCTGGGTTTTTTCCACTAGATCTGGGTTTTTTGGCCTTCGTCTGGGTTTCTGGTTTTTTTTGGGCAAGATCTGGGTTTATTTTGGTGAGTTGACATTTTGTACTTACAACACATGAATATTCTGTGAAATTCAATGTTAAATGGTTGTTATACATAATTTTTTCACTAATTTTAATTTTAAACTCCACAGTCAAGATCTCATGTTGTCAATTCACAAATAATTTATAACCTGAAGAATAGTTCTGCACAGAAATAAACCATTTTGACATTTCAAAATAGATCAGGCCACTCGTCCCTTTCCTTGTAAAGCCTCAATAACATGCATATACTGTAACTGTTATACACTGTAGGTCAGGTCAATCCTATAGTGGTATTATAGCCAAGTTGTTGCAGAGTATTAATGTTCTAGACTAGGTGTTTAAAGCGTTGGATTGTTGGTGTATTAAGAAAATTTGGCTGGAAACCTCCGACAACTTTAAAACTTTGCAAGCTTAAGCCACGTGTGTTATGTGCTTAGGGCTTAGGCTACAATTCTGGTAGACTCAACCCGCTGCGCATGCGCACACAAATATATCGATTGAGCTTACTGTCAGTATGGATCCCGGGTCTCTGACAACTTTGACAATTGATACTTTTAAAGTTGTAATTACATTTTATTCGACTCTTTTTACGAAAATTTTGTTTATCCTCATGCGAATAAGCGAAAAACCAACTTAATTTGAACAAAGGGGGTCTAAAATAGCTTATATGAATAGTCTGGGTTTTTCTGGGGGTTTTTCGGAAGAAAATCTGGGTTTATTTCAGAAACCTCAGTGGCAACACTGTTCCCCAGATATGAACCCACTCGACTATGCTGTCTGGGGTGCAATGCTTGAGACCTACAACAAAACTTACCACAAAGCGGAAGAACATTCCTGAACTGAAAAATACGCTGCAATTCACCTGGAATGACTTGCCACTTGAGACCATTCAGAAGTCTGTTCTGGGCTTTCGAAAAGTCTGCAAGCTTGCGTAAAAGCAAACGGTAGTCACTTCGAACATTAATTGCACAAACTTAGCACTTGGCCTAATCTTATCAATAACAATAAGTAACCTCGTTACTTATTGCTGTCAATTAATGTCTGCTGAAACGAAAATAACATTTTTTCACTTCATAGTTGCACCATTTTGGTTTTCATGATTCGAATTTCATTAGATTTAGCCAAGCTGTAGAAAGCTATGTGTCAAATAGACTGGCAAAATTTTGTAACAAAATATTCAGCGGTTTTCGAGAAATCGCACTTTTTGTAATGGATTTTTTTTCCGGCCGCACCCTGCATATTGAATCAGTTATCGATCACTTTGTACATGTAGCATAACCATGTAATTCAGATGCGAACATGTAATGGCGTCAATAGGATTAGGTAAACCAAATGGAACGTTCCGCTCACAGGGTCGCCCAAATTACATCAAAGACCAATCACTCAATTATAGTCTATGTGCAACTCCATACATGACATTGTACAATGTACATGTACATCATTAAACAGTCACATAATTATTATGGTGAACACATTTTTGTGTTACATTAGCAAGATTTGTTTGTTTGTTTGTATGCACACTTGTTATAGCGCCTCTTCCAGCCCTCAACCGCTACTCAGAGGCGCTCCCGACTACAGCGCGGACACTGCATCGGAGTTTCACGTCAAAGCGCTGAGCAATTGCGAGTGAAGGACTTGCCCAAGGTCCCTAAGATGTATCAGAGTATACTGAATGCGATACAAAAAAGTGATCAAAACGCAAAGTGCAAGTGGAAAACAAGACACTTTCTGTATGTTGATAATTGCAGCTAAAAGACATAATTTGACTTTGTATTAAATTAGTATATTGAAGACACACCATTAAGTTCAATTGGCAGAGAATTCTACAATAATGGTCCACGTAATTATTATATTACACTAGCCTACTATCCAGAAGTGGTGAGAACACCTCGTTGGTGGAACTTACTTCCTGATCGCGTATATATGGTTGTGTACCTCTGAATATTTGGCATTGGCAGTGCTTAAAGTGCGGCTGGATGGTCATGGACGGCATCCATGCACTTATTTAAAATCTGCACACCGTCCTGCCACTTATTATAGGCCAGCACAGCCTGGCAAGGTAAGGGGCGTCCAGTACTTTCTTTTTCTACACTTTAGGCATTGAGTATTGGTCTTAAAAGGTGCATTGCATGCAATTCAAACAGCTGGATTCTGCAGATTTGTCACAATGGTTGTATGGTACACTAACAAATAAACGTCGTGTCGATAAAATTTGCTAAAGCAGAACGCATCACAGAGCATCTTTTTCAAATTTAAATCGCCAATTTCTTAAAAGTAATCTAAATCTGTGCTTATAGAGCATGCTATTTTACCATTTCCTTCAAGTAGATTCAATCTATGTTGTAAAGAATAATTATCGGAACTGAATAACTTATCATAATCAATGATAATAGCACCATTTGCACATGCACATCAAGAACATCAAAACCTGTTTGTTCTCAATGGGTCTAGTGCTCTGAAAGCGCATCTGAACGGTTCGCCCGACTATAGATACGTTTTACAAAAACAAAACAATGCGCCGTTTGGGGCTGCTTGGTGGGTAATGCAGATCTATGCAGGCCTAGTTTTAAATAGATGAACACTTGTAACGGCATGGCTGTGTTACGGAGCCATAATAATTATTATAAATTGTTGTTATTAATAATAATTATAATAATAAATCTAAACGTTGCTTGCCTTAAGCGAAGACCGTGTCGCTTGACTGAGGAGTTTAAACTGAAATGGTCAGATAAAATACCTAGCTGTTCACATAGGCCGATATATATATATATAATTATATATATATATGTACAAAACGTGAAGAATACGAAAGTGGTCATCAAAACCCTATTATATTCTGTCGATTCTGCATCTATTGCCCCTTGAAATTCATTGCATAGTGATGTTCGTTGTAAGCTATGCGATTTCCGGAGGTATTTCGGCACAACACAGTGATGCAAGACCTCGCATGTCGACTACTTCAGTAAGAATCAGTATGCAGGCATTAATTAAATAAATCATTCATTTTCTAATAGATTGCGACAGCACTAAGGCTTTGCAGTTACATAGATTGCGTAGAACTTCCGGTTTTGCCTAGAGTTTCCAACCAGACAGCAGTGCATATATTAAGAAGCGATGAATTATTACCTGTTGCGGGTATTGTCCGACCATGAGTGTTCAGAAACTACAAGCCTGGTTGAACATCGGCTCAAAACGGCTAAGCATACAATTATTTCGTCTAAAATCCTATCAAAAACAGTCTTATATTCACTAACAATGTCGGATGCTAGAGCTCTATTATAATCCATGCTGTTGGTAGCTTTGACAGACAGCAGTGCATATATTAAGAAGCGATGAATTATTACCTGTTGCGGGTATTGTCTGACCATGAGTGTTCAGAAACTACAGGCCTGGTTGAACATCGGCTCAAAACGGCTAAGCATACAATAATTATTATTGCGTCTAAAATCCTATCAAAAACAGTCTTATATTCACTAACAATGTCGGATGCTAGAGCTCCATTATAATCCATGCTGTTGGTAGCTTTGACAGACAGCAGGGCACATATTAGGAAGCCGCGAATTAGGCGCTACTGCGTGTACTTTGTACGTTGCACTTTGAAAATTTTCTGAAAGGTCTTTGCCGACCAGCTACACACAGTAATATGCTATAGATTGTTCTCCTAGATAGATATAAAATATCATTAAAAAATAATTTAGAGACACAGTTTGCGTTACGACATTTGAGGCTGTGACAACTTAAAATGTGTGTTTCGACTTTAGATTTCATATAGCAGTTATTCCAGATGACCATCACAATCTTAGTTTGAGCGGATTGTCAACTGACAACAGAAAAACTGGGCTTAAGACTTTCATGTAGCAGTAATCCAAGATCAGCTTAAGACCATTATAATATGCCATTGCAATTATAGTTTGAGCGGAATTTCTACTGTCATCGGTAAGCAGGCTACTATGGTTTTCTTAATTAATACAACACTAAGCAAGAATTTATACTTGAGCTGATAGTAGTATTTCTTGCGTGTCAACGATTTGCGTAGTAGGCTATAATAGAGTACTATACTCGGCAGTGTGGATCAATGACAGTTTTATACTAACTGTTCTTACCACCCGGACTCGATCCGGACCACCTTCGGACAACTCTTACAGACAACCTAATGACTTGGTTCAGCGCTCGCGAATAAGCTGGTGCCCCGCGCTTGGCTTTCGAGTAGCGCTTTAGAAGTGTGGAGATTACGATAACGGTCACGATATCCTGAAAGTGCTTTATTCAGCTATGTAGGCTAATAATTATTATATATGCCTAATACTTGCTCTAGCCCAATATCCTTTCAAATTTGTTTCTGTAACCTTGGAGTTTTCTTCACAACGTCTTAATAATTGGAGGCATGAGATAAACGGCAGAGATTAAGACCAAATGTCTTGAACCACTGTAGTCCTACGCTTTGCGGCATCGGTAGGCCTACCTCTGGTGTGAAAAATAAATGGATGATGTGTTTCAATTGTGATCCGACTGGATTTGTGTCATTCGTCCTGTGCAACTGTTTTAATGTCGGTACAACGAATAGGCTAGTCGTTTTGTATTTCTGAGTGAATTTCGCTTGATCTACATCTTCTCTAACTGTTTTTGTTCACCAGTTGATTTGGGGAATTGTGTTTCTATCCATGGATGCGCTTTAGATAGTTTTATCACCCGCACATGTAGGCCTATCTTATTGCGATTCTTGGGTCCTTTGCGCTTGTCATCGCTTATTTTCACAATAGCCTATCTTGCACTTTATGCTAAGGATAAAATTTTAGGCTATTAAATGAATTTCTGAGAAACATTCCAGCACTTGTTTTCGATTGTAGAATACTGACGAACAATGCAACTTAAAGTTGTCGTTTTTCTGGCCTTGTGGGTCATCTGCTTAAGGCCTTCAGAAGCAGCTTTGGGTAAAGCCTTTTCTGCTATTGTCCCGTCTGGCAATGATGGAAGGTCGTGCGCTATTGACGTTCCATCCAAAGAAGAATTTCGTTCTGACTTCATCCAATGCGGGGTTTCATGCACAGTGGAACCTACCTGCATTTACTTCAGTTACACAGAGGAAACGCAGAGATGTCTTATCTTCGATTCTTTGCCTACAACATTTGCATCGGTTGATTCCTGCAGCAGCTACAGAATCTTGGTTGGTATCGCCATCTGCTCACATTCTTTGGTATAAAAAGTATTAAATAGGCGAATTGTGTATTACAATTTATTCCGAACGATCAATATAGGCCTCAGCGGCGGCGCTAGTGGGGGCTAGGGGGTGGCTAAACCCCCCCTAAAATAGGCCATCCATTTTTTTCCCATGTAAAATAAAAAATTTGGACGATTTACCCCATTTAGTATACCCAAAACTGAAATCCTGGCGCCGCCACTGATAGGTCTAATATATTAGAAGCCGATGATCGCTTCAGCGCAATTTTTAATGGCGATCAATCAACATGTAGTACTCGATGCGATTTGTACTCGTAATGCCAGCGCAGAAGTTCGCTTCTGGTTGTTCCTGGCTTCCTGCCAAATTCAACGATTTTAATGTAAAAAATAAAATTTTATTTACTAGTAAGTCTTCAATTTGAGTCAAACGTACGGTCATCTTGAGGAAAATAACTCCAAAGCATGTAGCAGCTAGCATAGTTTGCTTCCGGTTTCTTAGCCCTCTTTCTGAAAAAAGATACATCTAGTCGTCATTAATGCTTCAGAGGTATTTCTAATAATGCCATTTGTAATCATACTGGTCTTCATCCGTGTACGCCGAAATTAGGTCTGTGTTCCGCAATGAAAGCATAATATTCATTCAGAAATGTGAATTGCAACACCCCAAGTCCTGATGCGGACTCAATACTTGCAATTAAAAATACTAAGTGTTTGCCATGATCAGATTTCTTTAAAGACTCATCCGATGCTCAAAAAGGTAATAAGCGGAAAATTAGTTATTTTTTACAGTACGAGGAGAGAAGCAGTATGAACAATAGAGCTGAGAGAAACGATATGATACAGACCTACAATCCTACATAGAACGCATTTCTTTATCAAATGATTACTTGATGGTAACTCTTTCTTTACGTTAAAATGCAACATGGTTTTTCACACCGAATTACATAAAGCCTTAATTTTTTTATTATGCACTTTCCTGTTATGCGCTTTCGTGCAAGATTGTTTTTGTTTAGGCCGTCAAAGCAACGGTTTAATAATAATGTAGCGGACCAGGGCTGGGCAAAAACCACCAGGAACCGAACCCCAAACCCTAGTCGTCAAGGTGTCGTCCGTCCGCGTAGACAAGGCTTCCACTGTAGATGAAAGACTAGCCAGTCAGGCTTGAAACACATTTATTCGACGATCAAAGAAGAAACTCGCAATGCAGTCCTCAGTCAACTTCTATAGCGCCAGTGTTCGGAGCAAGTTCGGAGCAAGTTCGGAGCTATTCGTGTAGCGCCACAGTCTAAACCACTGCACCACTGTTCACAGCAATTGTCAATGCAGAACGCCGAATCGTCGTCGTGTAGACAGAAACTGAGCCTCGGTGCTTACCCAGTCGATCGCGGTTGCGGCACAGGCGTCGGACTCCAGTCGTAGTTGCGTAGTGAAGGTCACCAGACCTTCCGTCGCGGGTCAGGCTTCGAACCCAGGCGTCGTAGTTGCACAGCGAAGGTCACCAGACCTCCCGTCGTCGACAGGCGCTGAGTTTCGGTAGCGTCGTCGAACTCCAGTCGTCGGCGTTGCACAGCGAAGATCACCAGACCTTCCGTCGCGGGTCAGGCTTCGAACCCCGGCGTCGTCGTTGCACAGCGAAGGTCACCAAACCTTCCGTCGTCGACAGGCGCTGAATTTCGGTAGCGTCGTCGAATCGTCGTCGCGCTCTCCAAAACGTTTTCCTCCGGACGATTACCCGCTGACTGTACTGCGACTTGAACCCGCAACAGTCGACCGACGCGTCTTTCCACTGTTCCTCGGCGACTCGATGACGATGAAGACTGCTTCTCTCGCTGACGATGACTCTGTGTTCCTTGACGTGACGATTGGCGGCTGACTCGAAGACTTGATCGCTGACTCTGTATTTCGATGACTGTGTATTTCGATGACTGGCGTGCCTACGTGCGCACTCGTATATGTGTATCACGAGGCCACGCCCATGTAGGCACCAATTCATGTAGACGCTGGCCGAGGTAGACGCTAGGCCACGCCCACCAATTCGTGTAGACGCCAATTCAGGTAGACGCTAGGCCACGCCCACCAATTCGTGTAGACGCCAATTCAGTTAGACGCGATACTTAGGCAGACACGGACACGGACACGGACACAGATACGGACACGGACACTCAATGAAAATTAAACTCCACGGGCCCAATCTTCAACAATAATAGTATGTGCACTTGTCATAGCGCCCCTTCCAGATGGCTACCCAGAGGCGCTCCCGACTACATCATTACCAGACGGGACACTGAATCGGAAATTCACACCATAGCGCTGAGTAATTGCAAGTGGAGTACTTTTCCAAGGTTCCTACGCCGCGGCTTGAGGAAGTCTCGAACCGAAATAGTAGTATAGTAGTAGCAGTAGTAGTAGGCCTAGTAGTAGTAGTAGTAGTAGTAGTATTAGTAGGCTATGTGCAGTAGTAGTAGGTGTAGTAGTAGTAGTAGTAGTAGTAGTAGTAGTAGTAGTAGTAGTAGTAGCAGCAGTAGTAGTAGTAGTAGTAGTAGTAGTAGTAGTAGTAGTAGTAGTAGTAGTAGTAGTAGTAGTAGTAGTAGTAGTAGTAGTAGTAGTAGTAGTGGTTGTAGTGGTATTAGTGGTGGTAGTGGTAGTAGTAGTAGTAGTAGTAGTAGTAGTAGTAGTAGTAGTAGTAGTAGTAGTAGTAGTAGTAGTAGCAGTAGTAGTAGTAGTAGTAGTTGTTGTAGTAGCAGCAGCAATAACAATAATATTAATAGTAATTTTAATAATAATGCAATGGACAATGTCAATACAAGGTCATAAGAAACAGCGATGCAATCTAAAGTGATAGGTTGAGAACTATGAGAACTATATTCCCATCCGATCAAAACGAATCCATAACTATTGCACAGCTTAGTCTACAGGCCATGTTGCGCTGTCAAACTAATGGTAGATACGGAAGATCTCTCTGAAAGATACCGTGGAACTCGTCGGATCCCGTGCAACACTTGAATGTCGAAGATCATCGCCAGTGGTGGAGTGGACGTTTGCTGAAGCGATCAATGCAACACCAAAGGTCATCGTCAATCGATGCCAAGTGTTGGACGAATATACCGACCTGTATGCAGTCGATAGAAGTAACCTCAGATGCAATCTAATCATCAGAAATATTACAATGAACCAACGAGGATTGTACACTTGCAGAGATCAGCTTTCAACTGAAACTCCATCTACAGCGAATGTTGGAGTTCAATGTACTAAATTATATTACTAATTCTTTTCTTATGCACTATATATATATATTTATGCACTATATATATATATATAGATCTCTATACTATAGCGATATTTATTTTACAAATTCATAAAGCGCCTCTTCAAGGTAGGCTACTCAGAAGCGCTCCCGCTCAACCACGGCTAAATAAAGCAGTTTTTAGTTTCTTATGGAACAGAGTGGAGTGACCCATGGGAATTAAGGCAGGGTAACAGGGAGACCATTCCAAGTTGTAGGACCTGCAACAGAGAATGAACGACGCTGTCGGATAGCTGTCTTAATATTGATCAACTATGACTTTGTTAATATGGTTATTTGGTTAACATTACCTAAGACCTCTGGTGTTCAACTATATCACTTGACGTAGGCCTAATCATGCATTGTTTCTCTCATATACCTTACAGTAGGGTTTCCAATAGACTTGCAAGATTGCATGCTCCGTCATCCAATAGCCTTTGCCGCTTTGAGATTCAGCATTTAATTGCTAAGTTTCACTTCCAAATGCAGATGTCATGTTTTGATGAGTATCTTAGACTATCTCGACCAGCTAATCACTGGTTGAACACAACATTTAAGATTTGGCATACTAGACCAAAAGCGATCAACGAATGCAGTTTAGCCAAGTAGGATAGCCTACTACTAGGCATCTATAAATACGACACTGAAAAAGCATTGGTCCTGCAAACAAGGGATATTTTAAGGAAGCATTTATAACTATCAGATCCACATAATAAACTATGAAAATGCATTGTTATATGTCGTCTGAGATTCGTGCATAAAAAGAAAAACGTGAGCATAATGCCATACGAATCTTAAACCAATGCATTGGTAGTCATCAGATTATTATGGTTGATCAAAATTCATTACTGAAAATCTATCAATAGAACTGATATAGCCTACCGGTAACTGCTCAGTAAA
Organism: Lumbricus terrestris; assembly: GCA_949752735.1. NCBI lineage: Eukaryota > Metazoa > Annelida > Clitellata > Crassiclitellata > Lumbricidae > Lumbricus > Lumbricus terrestris. The sequence continues at coordinate 87,280,198 of OX457036.1, forward strand.
AAACACACACAAGAAGTTGCATGCCAGCCCGTTTTGCGATCGTTTTTCCACATACTAATTCCTTGTATGTGATATAGTTGTAGGCCTGACCTGCAACACAAGTGCTCCTGATGACACCATACTGAACGGAGCAGTCCTGCAGCTGACGTGCAACATAAACTTCTCTAGCAACCTGGTGCCATCTTTTGAATGGAAGGATTTTATGAACCAAGTTGTATCGAACGCAACAACGAATGCTACGGCTTCTCATGTTATGTCTAGTATTTCAATACCAGCATTTCTACCATTTGTCAAGTGGTTCACCTTCGTAACGTATATGTCAACTGCGCCAGCTTACACCTACAAATGGGCATCCAAAAATGTTACGGTCTGTAAGTATGCTACGCTTCATCTCTGATAGAAACTTAAAGAAGCAATCGCATCCTCTGTTGTCAAAATGTCGGCGAAATGCACAACTTTTTCCCTTCGAGTCAGACCTACTACGTAGAGGGTGGGGGTGGAAGCAGACTGCTTTCAAGCGCCAGAGGGTAAGAGTAGGCCTACCCCATTAATGAAAAAGTTGAGCATAGAAGATCACCCCTGATATTTTTCCAATCCCCAGGGATTCTCCCTAATCTCCCGTGAGCTTCCTCCGGATAAATTTATCGGTCACTTCCCGTCATCTCACAGGGTAAATCTTTATTTAATTTGACTCTTGCTTTAGGCCTACACTCACTTAAAATTTGACTCTGCACTTCTATCACATTCGCACCCATCAGGGTCTACCACGGCAGAGGTAGAGGGAGGAAGCAGCCTGTTTCCAACTTGTGCCAAAGCGAAAGTTCCCCCTTAATGATATGGATGAGCATAGGAAATACCCTGGACATTCCTCCCGCCATCTCACAGGGTTGATAATTTAATATGACTTTGCTTCATATTCTTAAATTTGTTCAGGACTGCGCCTCTATGGCGTTCGCTTTCATAACTCATAATTAACTACGCAGTGTGTTAAAATTTTGTTTGACGTAATATAAACATTTGATCAAGTGACACTGATTTGCTTTTATAGGCCTGTTATAGGCGACAAATAAAATGAACAATATTTCTTAAGAATGAGTTTTAGCGATATGAGGCAAAGATATAACAGTAAAGCAGTATTTTTTACAGAAAAGGATTTTAGCCTGTTAAAGTAGGTCTAAACATTAATCAAACATCAAATGCTTCGTTGCTCAACAATTGACTGTTAACAATTAACTAAGGCTTCTTTTGGAATCCAGACATATCGCCCTAGACATTTTCCCCCGAATATTTCCTATCTGGATTCGCTTCATGGCGTTTCAATAGCACAATTCCCGGATATTTAACACAAATGTACCTAAAATGTAAATTTACATCTGTCTACATACATCAATAGAGCTTTAATGCGTGAGGATGTAAATTTATAAGCCATTTGCTTGTGATGATTGCATTAACAAAATGACATTAATTATAGTGTGTCAATGTTCTGTTTGTTAAAAAATAGGTGCATAATTTACATAATAACTTTGAAGATCTTAAGGAATGCTGTGGCCTATGTGATATTTTATCGTGCAAAACGAATGAGGTTGATGAGGTTTCCCTCATTCATCACCTTTTGAGAAATTGGCTGTGGATTTTTCATCACTCGAAGCAGGGCCTACTCTCCCCGCTGTAAGCTGGAAGCATTCCCATTACCAGAAACCTCTTGCCTATAATTTATATGACGAGGGAGGGCGTCAGCACATGGAGAATTAAGTGTCTTCGATTCTTTGCAGATAGGGACTGACTTGAGCAATAATGAAACCGCAAAGCAAGCCTTGCTTAACAGCTCTCTAGCAATAATATCACAACTTTTGCATAGTTTATTAAGTAAACTTGATGTACAATTGAACATGTATAGGCCTAGTGCTTGTATACACTTGCATGTTTGACTATATCTTAATATTTTGCCATTACAGTGCGGAAATTTAGAAAAATTCAAACAATGGGAGGGGACACTTTTGAAATCTTAGACCACAACCATCAGAACTGAAATAATGTGTAAGTTTGCTAAAATGACTGTGAAGATTTTCCAAAGTTTTATTTAAAAAGACTATTCAAGTGCCAACATTAAACATTAAACTTAGCGTTAACTGAACTATAAGACAAAATGTCTGCTTTAGTTTCTCAGTCCGTTGAGAATCGAACATCTACCTCTGTGCTCTGTCCATCGAGCCTACTCTTGTTCGCTCACATATACACCTTCGACTCGCTCCCTTCAACCAGTTCCTTCCGGTCAGCCCCGCACCCCAATCAATAATTGTTCACAATTGTACACAGCCTAAACAGGGCACAACTAAACGCTCACCTACAATTATAGGCCTAGGCCTAAGCGTCTATTTGCAGGTGCAAAGACAGCCGCTCCTTCACGGTTCGATCATGATTAATATAGATCTCTATTCGTCACAATGACAGTCTAAATGCTACCGTTGCATTGTGGACATTCAAGAAATGTCAAAGATGCCCTTCTCCCAAAAACCCTCCATGCTCGGCGCCTCGCGCCTTCATGCCCTCAAACTCAAAACCAAGTCTCCGTCTATGCATACAATTGTCTATTTCCTATTTATGCATGTATGTTCATCAACCTCCTATTAATTCGATCATTCCTTCATTCATTAATTCATTAACTCATTCATTAAATCATTAAATCGTTCGTTTATTAATTCAGTCACTTCTGTAAACAATCAATCATTCAGTCATGTATACATACATATATTATTTATCTGGTCACCTGGTGCCGTCAGCTCTTGGAGCTCTGGCGACATTCGTGATGTATCCTCTAGAAGAATATTAGGCCTATTAGGCCTACTAATATTGTTATTATTATTATTATTATTATTATTATTATTATTATTGTAGCGGACCAGGGCTGGGCAAAATGACACCAGGAACCGAACCCCAAACCCTAGTCACCAAGGCGATGTCCGTCCGTGTAGTCCGGCGTCAACTGAAGATTGACGACTAGCCAGTCAGGCTTGAAACTCATTTATTCGACGATCAAAGAAGAAACTCGCAATGCAGTCCTCAGTCAACTTCTATAGCGCCAGTGTTCGGAGCAAGTTCGGAGCAATATTCGGAGCAATGTTCGGAGCTATTCATGTAGCGCCACTGTCCAAGCCACTGCGCCACTGTTCACAGCAATTGTCAATGCAGAACGCCGACTCTTCTTCGTGTAGATCACCGCTGCCTCGCCAGCGCCCGCAGAAAGTCTGTGAAGTGGGTCAGGTTTCGAGCCCCGCGCGTCGTCGTGTAGATCACCGCTGCCTCGCCAGCGCCCGCAGAAAGTCTGTGAAGTGGGTCAGGTTTCGAACCCCGCGCGTCGTCGTGTAGGCAGAACCCGAGCCTCGGTGCTTACCCAGTCGATAGCGGGGTTGCAGCACCGGCGTCGAACTCGCGTCGTCGTGGCACAGCGAAGATCACCAGACCTTCCGTCGTCGGCAGCGTCGATCTCCGGTCGGAAGCGTCCGCGGGTCAGGTTTCGAACTCCGGCGTCGTAGTTGCACAGCGGAGGTCACCAAACCTTCCGTCGACAGGCGCTGAGTTTCGGTAGCGTCGTCGAATCGTCGTGCGCTCTCCAAAGCGTTTTCCTCGGACGATTTCCTGCTGGCTGTACTGCGACTCGAACCCGCAACAGTCGAACGACGTGTCTTTCCACTGTTCCTCGGCGACTCCTTCGATGACGGCCTCTCTCGATCGACGACTCGATGATTGTTTCCCTCGATGACTCTGTGTTCATTGACGTGACTCGAAGACTTGACGTGACTGCACTTCTGGACGTGACTGCCTTGCCCTGCGTGCGCACTCGTATAATATCTCACGAGGCCACGCCCACCAATTCGTGTAGACGCCAATTCAGGTAGACGCCAATTGAGGTAGATGCCAATTGAGGTAGACGTCAATTGAGGTAGACGCCAATTGAGGTAGACGTTAGGTCACGCCCACCAATTCGTGTAGACGCCAATTCAGGTAGACGCCAATTGAGGTAGATGCCAATTGAGGTAGACGTCAATTGAGGTAGACGCCAATTGAGGTAGACGTTAGGTCACGCCCACCAATTCGTGTAGACGCCAATTCAGGTAGACGCCAATTCAGGTAGACGCCAATTCAGGTAGACGCCAATTCAGGTAAACGTTAGGCCACGCCCACCAATTCGTGTAGACGCCAATTGAGGTAGACGCCAATTGAGGTAGACGTTAGGCCACGCCCACTAATTCGTGTAGACGCCAATTGAGGTAGACGCCAATTCAGGTAAACGTTAGGCCACGCCCACCAATTCGTGTAGACGCCAATTGAGGTAGACGCCAATTGAGGTAGACGTTAGGCCACGCCCACTAATTCGTGTAGACGCCATACGTAGGCAGTCACGGACACTGACATTGACAAGGGCACTGACAGGGACACTCAATAAAAAAATACACCCCATGAACCCGATTTCCAACATTATTATTATTTATATTATTATTATTATTATTATTATTATTATTATTATTATTATTATTATTACTAATCCTTTTAATATCTTCAAAAAAGGTAGGTATACACGAAGGTATTATTATTATTATTATTATTATTATTATTATTATTATTATTATTATTATTATTGTTATTATTATTATAATGTAGTTGTTCTTTTTCAGTGTGCCCAGAAGGTTTTCAGCCGTCTTACGGGTCAAATACATGCTATCAGACGATATTTCAAGCTGTAAACTGGACAACGGCCGGTCAGTTGTGCGAAGCATTGGTCACCGGATCCTATTTGGCCATGATTAATAGCACTGAGGAAAATAGCGCCATAGCAACTTACTTGAACCAAAGAATCACAGGTAAGATGATTCTACGGCGTAATTTCAATACAAGCTAAAGATATTATTATACACAACAATAGACTCAACCAGCCAATCAATGTATCGGCCAGTCATTCCTTTGGTTGCCATTCTCTGATTTGCTCATTCCACCCACCTATGTTTGCCAGGCAATGACCCAATCTTACGAACTGTCGGTCAGTCAGTCAGTCAGTCAGTCAGTCAGTCAGTCAGTCAGTCAGTCAGTCAGTCAGTCAGTCAGTCAGTCAGGTAACAATCCATCTACATGTAGTCATTCAGCTACTGTAGACTGTGCGCAACTCTGCTACTCATTCAGTCGGTTTTTAATAATCAAAATACCTCTCAATCATTCATGAATTTCTCAATAAAACATTTAATGTACTCTTAATTTATTTCACTGTACGTCTCATTCCCAATATTAGTCACCTTGGTGTGACTAGAACAGATTCCTTAAATGTGATGCCTTTGTAGACAACGAGTCGAATATCTGTATCAATGCAAGTAGTTCTAAGTACTTCTGGACAAGTGGTCAACAATTGACGAACTGCAACGGTTCATTCGAATGGAAACCGAATTTAGAAACATTTCCATTTACGTACACAAACTGGGCTGCCGACCAATCGGACTGTTCTGGAAACCTCGATTTCTGTGTCTACATCTGGCCAAACTCAGGATACAAGTGGAACGACAACGGATGCGTTGAGAATATGTGCGTTCTCTGCGAGTACGGTCCATTCTGAGAATCGCTCTATTGATTAATCTCAGTTAAATTCGATGTCTTTAGATATATCCTTCATGTTAAACTAATGATAAATTGACATTCTTAGATACCTAAAGACGAAGAAGAATCGCAAAAAGTGGACTTAGTAATCGCATCTCCAACTGATGTCAAGGCATGCCAAAATTAATATCCTGTTGTCTTATTAATTTTCTTAACCTCTGCATCAATGGGAGGCTTCCCAGTCACCTCGATCTCACAGCCTGATATTTTCGACCATATGATTCGATTTATAGTTAATTTCGCAAGAGTTCGCTTACAACTCAAATTTCGTTAGCCTACATTTTTAGGCCATCGTGGTATTGAACCGTCAATTGTTGACCTGGTTATAAACTTGACAGACCAGTAGTTTACGTCTAAACTATAAATGAACACGGATGTAATCTCTTCATTGCATAAAACTAGTTACCCAAACTTTAAATAAACTACTTGATGTGAACATATCGCGCATTTGTCATTTTATTCAGTCCATTAATACCCTGACCATAGCTGATTTTCTTATCTTACGTTCTTATCAGATGTTCTTATCCGGTTTTTTGTCTGATGTTCTTATCTGATGGTCTTATCTGATGTTCTCATATGTTCTTATCTGGTTTTCTTGTGGGATGTTCTTATCTGATGCTCTTCTTATTTGATGATCTTATCTGATGTTCTTATCAATCAATCAATCAATCAATCAAACAAGCAAGCAAGCAATCGAGCAATCAATCAATCGTAATTTATATAGCGCCCCTTCAAGGTACCTACTCAGAGGCGCTACCGGCCGAGATCAAGCGAAAAAAACAGTCTTCAACAGTTTGTGAAATTGAGAATAGCTTGGGAGGTGTCGCATAGTCAAGGGAAGTCCATTACAGGTTGTTGGACCAACCACAGAGAATGAACGCCTCTGCATTATTGCAGAGCGAGTGAAAGGAACCATTAAGTCACCATGGACAGCAAAGCGCAGTGTGCGGCGGTCTTTGCAAGTGGAAAGAGCAAACTTCACAGATTCAAATCAGGCGAATTTGGCGAAGGTCACAAACAAAGTGGGACAAGAATTAAATTCAATTTAACAGTTACATATATATCAGAAGTTCCTAACCTTTTCCCGCGCACGACACAACTAAACCTTCAACCAAATTTGGCGACACACCACGCAATCGTCATTACGTCAATATCATTAACATGAAAATAGGTCTATGTTAAAGTTAAAATAGCTTTTCTACATCTGAATTGCCAAGTTTTCTAATGAATGTAAATTTTGACCCTGTATGCTTTTTGGTTTCTAATGATTCGAAAATTGTAAATTCCAGCAATCCAAATCTACGATTCTGCGTCGTTTTATAACTCTACGTTAATTGCTTGCCTAACAGTTTATGGAAATTTGCTCCTCGATTTTCTTTGAATAGTTAGACGCCCGACGATCGACAGATTTTGTGAGTGCGATGCCGGTAGGCCTACCTACGTAGCGACATGGGTCACTGGACACTTTAAACTTTTGATCTGACCCATTATCGAGATTAACGAAAGAACATGATAAGATAGCTATCTAAATTCTAAAACTATTCTTAGGTAAAAAAAGATCATAACATCAATTATCCACATAGTCCAAACCACCCTAATAGTTCGAGGCAATGTATGAAAACATGGAATAAAGACAGCTAAACATTGCCAAAACTAAACGATGCCCCTCAAAACGTTCAATTATTGTCATGGAAAACTGGAAAAGCACAGAAAATATTTGGTTAAAATGTTCGGGGGCATTGAGGCCTCGATTCCCCTGGACTTTGTTCATCCCTGTTTATTGTTGTTGGCTCTGAATACGCAAACAGGCTGAGGGCACATTTTCGCGTCATCAGCAAAATATGTCATGTAGACCTAGGTAGGGATTGTGTCTTACAAGAATAACATAGTGACCAAATTGCGATGAAATGGAATAGATATAGAGTCCTACGAATTCTCACAGCATAGTATACGCCTGCTAAGCTGCTAAAGTAAGCAAGTCAGTGTAAAGTAAGAACGACGGGTGTATGCTTTGAAAATTCGCGACATACCACTTCTTCGCGACACACCAGCGACACATCATTTTTCCGCGACACACCGCCGGTCTATTCGCGACACACAGGTTGAGAACCTCTGACTTATATTCTATAAAGTAATCTTCAGGTGTGTCACTGTTAGAGAAAGAGAGAGAGAGAGACAGAGAGAGAGAGAGAGACAGACAGAGACAGAGACAGAGACAGAGACAGAGACAGAGACAGAGACAAAGACAGAGACAGAGACAGAGACAGAGACAGAGACAGAGCGAAAGAGAGAGAAAGAGAGAAAGAGAGAAAAAGAGAGAGAGAGGAAAAGAAAGAGAGAGAGAAACAGACAGAGAGAGAGAGACAGACAGAGAGACAGAGAGAGAGAGAGAGAAAGACAGAGATTGCATCTTTAAGCATCTTTAAGCATAATTATAGGCTTTGTGTCAAGGCATTCGCAACAGTCGCATTACTAACATTATGTGAAAAATAGGGATGTGAACCATTATGATGCGACGCCTGCAGCTGTTGCGTATTGGTACTTCATTGGGGACCGTCCATAAATGACGTCACGCACCCCAGGAGGAGGGGCCGGGTCACACACCTGTAACTATTTGTGACAGTTTCTTACTAGATATCGTATGAATTTTGTGTCGACGTGTACGGAGGAAGTCCGGGGTAAAAAATTGTCCTAAATTGCGTAACGTCATTTATGGACGGCCCCCAATATTGCCCAGATAGTACATTTCAACTTGTTTTATTGCTGATTAGTCAATAGTAATGAAAATTATATCAGTTGCTGTCTAATAGTGCAACTGTGAGTCCTATCTGCTTTGCTATCAGTTGTTCGTATTGAAAATACAGTGCGATTTCTACCAAAATCGGTCCCTAAGTTCAGGGGCCATGAGGGACCTCAGGATGACATTTTTAAATTCTGCCAAAAATATCTGTAGGCCACACATGAATAAAATCATGGGAAAAACTTCAGTATGGATGTTTTCTGAAACTTTTTGATTTTCTGGACAACCCTACAGTGCATGCATATAATTAGGATGCCGAGAATTACTGCGTGTATTGTCCGGCCACGAATGTTCAGAAACCATAGGCCTAGTATGAAGATCGGCTCAAAACGACCAGGCATACAATTATTGCGTCCTTAATCCATCTATCAAGAGGAGTGTTTAATTCAACAATGGGACAGTCGGATGCTAGAGCTCTGTTATGTTCTATAGTTGGCGCTTTGAAAAGTCCATTATCATTTCTTCGATGTTTTTATTGATTTTCACTCTTTCACGCACCTCCTTGTTTGTTATTTTCTGCTGCCATCTTATGCGCAACATCCTTCTATAACATCTCATCTCGAATGCCAGGAGTTTGCTTGTGTCCTGCTTCCGCAGAGTCCATGTCTCGCATGCATATAGTAGTATGCTAAATACGCAGGGTTTGATGTTCCCCATTTTCGTTCGTATGCTGATTTCACGACTTCTCCAAATGTTTCCAAAACCCCCTATAATGCGATATATAAATATACATAATTATATAGGCCTATACAAAACGCGAAGAATACGAAAAGTGGTTATCAAAACCCTGTTATATTCTTTTGATTCTGTATCAATGGCAAATGAAATTCATTGCATAGTGATGTTCGTTGTAAGCTATGCGATTTCCGGAGGTATTTCATCACAAAACATTGATAGAAGACCTCGCATGTCGACTACTTTAGTATGCAAGCATTAATTAAATAAATCATTCATTTTCTAATAGATTGCGACAGCACTAAGGCTTTGCAGCTACAGAGATTGCGCTTAACTTCCGGTTTTGCCCAGAGTTTCAACCCAGACAGCAGTGCATATATTAAGAAGCCATGATTATTAGTATCTGTTGCGTGTATTGTCTGGTCATGAGTGCTCAGAAACTACAAGGCTGGGTGAACATCGGCTCAAAACGACCAAGCATACAATTATTTCGTCTTAAATTCTATCAAAAGCAGTCTTCTATTCACTACAATGGGGTTGGTGGATGCTAGAGCTCTATTATAATCTATACTGTTGGTAGATTTGACAGATAGCAGTGCATATATTAGGAAACCGCGAATTAGGCGCTACTGCGTGTATTGTTCTTTGAAAATTTTCTGAAAGGTCCTTGCCGACCAGTTACACAGTAATAGGCGATAGATTGTTCTCCTAGATAGATATAAAATCTGATTTTAAAATAATTTATAGACACAGTATGCGTTACGACATTTGAGGCTGTACAAGGTAAAATGTGTGTTTCGACTTTAGATTTCATATAACAGTTATTCCAGATGACCATCGCAATCTTAGTTTGAGCGGATTGTCAATCTTATTGCGATTCTTGGGTCCTATGCGCTTGTCATCGCTTATTTTCACAATACCCTATCTTGCACTTTCTGCTAAGGATAAATTTGTTGGCTGTTATGACTTAAATGAATTTCTGAGAAACATTCTAGCACTTGTTTTCGATTGTAGAATACTGACGAAAAATGCAACTTAAAGTTGTCGTTTCTCTGGCCTTGTGGGTCATCTGCTTAAAGTCTTCAGAAGCAGCTGTGGGTAAAGTCTTTTCTGCGTTTACCCCGTCTGGAAACGATGGAAGGTCGTGCGCTATTGACGTTCCATCCAAAGAAGAATTTCGTTCTGACTTCATCCAATGCGGAGTTTCATGCACAACGGAACCTACTTGCATTTACTTCAGCTACACAGAGGAAACACAGAGATGTCTGATCTTCGATTCTTTGCCTATTACATTTGCATCTGTTGATTCCTGCAGCAGCTACGGACTCTTGGTTAGTATCGCCATCTGCTCACATTCTTTGGTATAAAAGTATTAAATATGCGAATTGTGTAGCTCTATTACAATTTTTCCGAACGATCAATATAGGCCTACTATATTAGAAGCCGATGATCGCTTCAGTGCAATTTTTTAATAGCGATCATTCAACGTAGGCCCTATAGGCTAGGCCCTGGCTAGTACTCGTAATGCCAGCGCAGAAGTTCGCTTCTGGTTTTTCCCGGTTTCCTGCCAAATTCAACGATTTCAATGTAAAGCATAAAATTTTATTTTACTGGAAAGTCATTAATTTGAGTCAGTAACTTTATCTTGAGGAAAATAACTCCATAGCAAGAAGCAGCTAGCATAGTTTGCTTCCGGTTTCTTGGCCCTCTTTCGGAAAAAGATACATCTAGTCGTCATTACCCATTCAAAGTCCGACCCACACCTCATCGTGGTGAAGGGGTGAACAGCCAAGTAGGGGATTGCCTGCTGACAGTGCTGAGGCTATGCCATCAGTGGTGAAAGTCTTTGACTGAAGTACCACCTTGGGCGCTACGCGAGGTGGACAGGCTCAGCAGGAACCCTGAAAGGTTGGTCAACGTGGGCGGCAAAGGCCTGAGCAGCAGCAGGTCTTAAGCATTAGGGCGGAAGATCACGCATGGTGATATGGTGACAACGGCCGAAATGCAATAGGGAATGCTCACTAGAGATTCTGGTGCAAGGCTTCTTTACTGCGAGATGGAAAGACGTGGGGGACTACCATCTTATAAATTCTCCCAACAGCATTATGAATAACAGAAGTACACAGATATCATTCCGGCTCGGACGTCGCCCGGCTAAACAAGGCCCGCGTACCCCGTCGGGCAACCAGGGCGGGATCGACAAGTCGATTACTGGAAGGAAGACAGAGGAGAGAACAGAGAGACAACATGGAAAAAGACCTGATACAGGGTACAACACCGGGGGGAAGAGGAAGAGGCAGACCTTGCACGACATGACTGGATAACATTCGAGCCTGGACTGGAATGACGTTGGAACAGATCACAAGGAGCACGGAAGATCGAAGAGAGTGGAAGAAGATTGTTCATGATGCGGCCAACCCTCGTCACGAGGACGGCTGAGGAAGAAGAAGGAAGAAGTCGTCATTAATGCTTCAGGAGTATTTCTAAACAAGCCATTTGTAATTATACTGGTCTTCATCCGTATACGCCGAAATTAGGTCTGTGTTTCCCAATGAAAGCATATTCCTCTCAAAAATGTGAATTGCAGCAACCCAAATCCTGATGCAGACTCATTACTTACAAGTAAAAACACAAAGTGTTTGAAATTGATCAGATTTCTTTAAAGACTCATCCAATGCTCAAAAAGGTAATAAGCGGAAAATTAGTTATTTTATACAGAATGAGGACAAAAGCAGTAGGCCTATTAACAATAGAGCTGAGATAAATGATATGAAACAGACCTACATAGAACACATTCCTTTATCAGTTGATTAATTGCTCGTAACTCTTTCTTTACGTTACAGATTACAATGTAACATGGTTTTCACACCGAATTACACAAAGCCTTATTTTTTTATTTTGCACTTTCCTGCTACGCGCTTTTGTGCAAGATTGTTTTTGTTTTGGCAGTAAAAAACAACAGTTTAATAATAGTACGTATGTGCACTTGTCATAGCATCCCTAACATATGTGTGCCCAGAGGCGCTCCCAAATAGGCCTACAGCGCGGACACTGACTCGGAAATTCACACCGAGGCGCTGAGTAATTGAGAGTGGAGGACTTTCCCAAAGTCCCTACGCGGTGGCTTGAGGAAGTTTCGAACCGAAATAGTAGCAGCAGTAGTAGCTGTAGTTGTAGTAGTAGGGGTAGTAGTAGTAGTAGTAGTAGTAGTAGTAGTAGTAGTAGTAGTAGTAGTGGTAGTAGTAGTAGGTGTAGTAGTAGTAGTAGTAGTAGTAGTAGTAGTAGTAGTAGTAGTAGTAGTAGTAGTAGTAGTAGTAGTAGTAGTAGTAGTAATAGTAGTAGTAGTGGTAGTGGTAGTGGTAGTGGTAGTGGTAGTAGTAGTAGCAGCAGCAGCAGCAGCAATAGCAATAACAATAATAATTTTACTAATAATGCAATGGACAATATCAATACAAGGTCATAAGAAACAGCGAGGCAACTTGAAGTGATAGGTTGAGAACTATAGGAACTGTATTTCCATCCGATCAAAACGAATCCATATCTATTGCACATCTTAGTCTACAGGCCATTGTGCGTTGTCGAAATAATGCTAGATACGGGAGATCTCTCCGAAAGATTTCACGGCACTCGTCGGATCCCGTACAACACTTAAATGCCGAAGATCATCGCCAGTGGTGGAGTGGACGTTTGCGAAAGCGAGCAATGCAACATCAAAGGTCATCGTCAATCGATGTCAAGTGGTGGACGAATATACCGATCTGTATGCAGTCGATAGAAGTGACCTCAGTTGCAATCTAATCATCAACAATATTACACTGAACCATGGAGGATTGTACACTTGCAGAGATCAACTTTCAACGGAAGCACCACCGACAGCAAAAGTTGCTGGTAAATTTAGGCACGCATAATTTCTAAATCAGAGCACCCCTACGACCCGTACAACCGAGGTGGCTGCCCCTACCATCCGCTGTTCCATAGCCGTCGCGTCGCGTGTCCTCCAGCCGTCGTCCAGTCCCAACCCGAACACTACGAACCTCTTCTCGTTGCACTATTCTCCCCCTCGCGTTGCCAGCCTTCGTCTGGTAAACCGTGGCGGCGCTACGCCAGGGCATGGCAGGGCAAATGCCCTGGTAAAAAAGCCTTTGCCCTGGCTGTTGCCCTGGTCGCTGCCCTGCCAGAAATTTTACCCTGGAATAATTTGTTCTGGGATATTGCTTCTTACTGTTCACGTCCGGCCGCTCTCTGGCAGGGCAAAAGTTCTGGCAGGGCAAAGTTCTGACAGGGCAAAAGTTCTGACAGGGCAAAAGTTCTGACAGGGCAAAAGTTTTGACAGGGCAAAAGTTCATGCTACTCGAAAGAGGTTTTGCAATGCTTCACTAAGTCACAGAGATTTGTCTACAGATTGGGCCATAAAATGACCCTAAATCTTTTTGCTTATAACCTTGACCAGAGGTATAGTAATTTTGAATGAAATTTTATAGGCTTAATTAAAGACAGTTCATATTTACACATCATGGCAAGATTTCACTAAAATATTCAGATAGAACAAATTAAGGTTATATCACTTTTAGTGAGACCGCTCGATCACTGTTAAATGACGATTCAAAAACAACATGACGCCGCAAAAAGTAACAAAAAACGAATTTATTAAGTAACATCTCAAATAATCGGTGTCAAATAAACTTGTTATTGACAGAAAATCGTTATTATTAGCCTATTTAGAAAAACCTGGTACAAGCATAGCTGCAAGTTGCTGTGACATCATTTAGCAAGGTGACTGTTACGTTGATAAATAATGAATTTTTCTGATTAGTAATTTTGTTTTTAAAATAATAAAATCGAAATTTCTATCAAATTAAAATTCCAAAGGTGTCGATGGCACGCAAAATTTGTATTCATACACTTCATGAGCTAGGCCTTGGAGATAAAGCTATAATCGGCGCTTAATCTGATAAACATTGATTGCAGAGGAATGAAGAGCTAAATTGAAATAGGCCTAGAAAGTTAAGAAACGTGCCGCTGATGAAAGGAGATCGGTTCAAAGTCAATATTACTGTACTGGTTTCATTGAGAAGAACCAATGGTTCCAAATATCCGGATTTGAACCTGATGATTTTATCAACTGTGGAGAGCTATAGTATATTGCTCGAGAAATACCGCAATCTGCAGCCAAAACCAAGAGCGATAAGAGACTAAAAATTGATGGTCGCATTGGAGTTGATTGGGAAGATTTCTCTCTGGAACACATCACCAAGTCAATTAAAACTGTAGGCCTACAAAAGACTCAAAACAAGTGTGGGCATTGGTGGTGGGCACACTGAACACAGGATGTGATGTACTATCACGTTAATTTGATAACAACACTTACTGTATTATTATTTGAGATGAGACATAAAAATCGCTTTGTTGCTACTTTTTTGCATCATGTTTTTGATTCGTCAAAAAGTCTGTTGTCTCACTAAACGTGATATAACTGTTCTGTTTGAAATATTGCTGTGAAATCTGGCCACTCTGCGTAAATATGAATTGTCTTTAAGCTGTAAAATTGAATTAATTTTTTCTTCTGGTCACGATATTGGCAAAACACTTTAGGGGTGTCTTTTTTATGACCCACCCTGTATAAGGTTTCTAAGATTTCCTTTTCAAATGTCAAAGTGTTCGATTTTATGGCATTTCATAATTCATATATTTTCCCTCTTTGTCGCTCCCCTGAAATGACATGTGCTAGAGGCTACCTCGGGTACTGCATGAACCTCAGTTTAGGGTTGAAGATTTATGGCATGCACGTACGGTAGCGCAAAATTATAGGCCTATGTAGGCCCGTACTACCGAGCACGCGACTCGCCCTCTGCCTTGGTTGCTTGTGTGACTGCCCTGGCTATGCCCTGGCTACAAAAAGTGTCTGGCGCCGCCACTGCTGGTAAAAGGAACGCTAAGAGAACTATCATCTCCCACGGGGCCCTCGAACGACTGTCTGGCAAGGGCGGTCACCACCACCTGCACCACCACCATCAACACCACCACCTGGAGATGGAAGAGATCAACACGAAGGACCTAGCGCAGAGGATCTGCAGTGAGCTAAAGAGGTACATCATCCCTCCCACTACCGATTCAGACAGGACCCCTGAAACATCGCTGTGCGAACAGTGGTAACGTGATCTGCGTTTGGAGTGCAGAAAATATTCGAACAACTTCCATCTCCAGGTGCTGGTGGTGGTGGTGCCGATGGTGGTGGTGCTGGTGGTGGTGATGCGTCATGGATAGCAAACCCTTGTCCTGTTTGTGTGTTCCCGGCAGGTGCCCGTAGGCCTGTCTTCTGTAAAGGGACGATGCTGACTGCCCCTGGTGACCGTTGATACCGCCGTTCGTTCCAGCGCAGACTCCCATGAACATTTTGTTCGATGGACTGACCCAGAGATCTGGAATGAACCCCCTCCAGCGCCGTTTGATGTCATGCTGTGATGGGGATTATGCTGACGATGATGTGGATGGGTTGGCTGAGGATGGGATTGCACATGATGGATTCCATTCGCCTTCTACCCCGTTCCGCTTTTCCTCCTCCTCCGAAAGATCCATCCATTTCCGAGACACTTCCGCTTGTCACGAACCCAAAAGTTCCGTTAACGTACTTCTCGGAAACGCTTCCGATCGCTGCCATTTTTGTTTTCTTGCAGTGTCACATTTGCAAAGTTGATTCCATTGCTTTCCGTTACCACAAAAATGCTAAGTTGGAGTCCGAATTCATGTTTCCAGTGCATACATCACTTCACTTTATAGCAATTTCAACATTCTGGCCGCCATTTTTTTAGCCATTTTGGTTTTCTTCCAGTGCTACATACGTGTCTTTGATTCTATTGCATGCATAGAACCCTAACTTCTTAATTTAAATTACAAAATCGTGTTCATATCACATACAATACCCGACTTACAGCCTTTTTATGCATCTTGTTTTACCATGCAACCGCTAAAAATCATGCTTGCTAACCACGATTTGCGTTCTCAGGGGGGTCAAATTAGTCTAGAAAAGCATGTTAGCAAATTACTACATGATTTGCTTCTAACAGTATCATTTCCAGATTTCATGCCTAGTCCAATTGGCGGCCATCTTTTTTTCCGCCAAAATTAGACCACTTGCCGTTGTTCGTTTTCTTGTAACTTGTAGTATGTTCATCACCAGACCTAAGACACCGGAAAATCGTCATAAAACGCTTTCTTGCAGTTTTTTTGAGTCATGTCGTAGATTGACCCGACTATAAACTACGTTAGCTATCTGGTGCCACCTTTTCAGTGGAAGGATTTTATGAACCAAGTTGTAACGAACGTAACAACGAATGTTACGGCTTCTAATGTTACGTCTAGTATTTCAATACCTGCGTTTCTACCAGTTGTCAAGTGGTTTACCTTCATAACACATATGTCAGCTGCACCAACTTACACCTACAATTGGACATCCAAAAATTTTACGGTCTGGAAGTAGGCTACGCTTCATCTCTGATAGAAACTTAAAGAAGCAATTGCATCCTATGTTGTCAAAATGTCGGCGAATGCACAACTTTTTCCCTTCGAGTCAGGCCTACTACGCAGGGGGGTGGAAGCAGGCTGCTTTCAACCTTGCGTCAGAGGGTAAAGTATCCCATTAATGAAAACAGTTGAAAATAGAAGATCACCCCTGGGCATTTTCCCAATCCTCAGAGATTCTCCATAATCTCCCCCGAACTTCCCCCTGGTAAATTTATCGGTCACCCCCGTCATCTCACAGGTTAAATCTTCAATTAATTTGACTTTTACTTTAGGCCTACACTCACTTAAAATGTGTCTCTGCACTTCTATCACATTCGCAACCATCAGGGCCTACCACGGCGGGGGCAGAGGGAAAAAGCAGCCTGTTTCCGACTTGTGCCAAAGCGAAAGTTCCCCCTTAATGATATGGAATTATGGATCAGCATAGGAAATTTCCTTCTGGACATCTCCCGGCATCTTTACCCCACACTGACAAATTCCCTGGACATTCCTCCCGCCATCTCACAGGGTTGATAATTTAATATGACTTTGCTTCATATTCTTAAATTTGTCCCTGTGCCTATATGGCGTTCGCTTTCATCTACAGGGTGCGCCAAAAAAAGTAATCCCCTACGGTTTTTGCCCATATCTTGGCCAAACATACGAATTTTTAAATGAAACTTTACAGTCTTAAAGGCAATTCATATTTACGTACAAAGGTATAAAATAAAGGTCAAATTAAAAAAATCAAACAGAACAAAAGTTATATCACTTTTAGTGAGGTCACCCACCGTTTTTTAACGATTAAAAAACGAAACGCAAAAAATGTAGGTTTTTTGCCAATATCATGGCCAAAAGGAGGAATTTCGAAAAAAATGTTGCAGGCTCAAGGACAATTCATATTTACACAAGTTGATCAGATTTCATCAAAATATTTCAAACACAACAAAAGTTATACCACTTTTAGTGAGCCACCCACCATTTTTGGCGATTCAAAAACGAAACGCAACAAAAACTAACAAAAACACGATTTTATTAAGTCTCATCTCAAATAACTGTTGTCAAATGAACTTGGTAGTGCTTCACAACTTGTGTTCAATGTGCCCACCACCAGTGCCAAAACTTCTTTTGAGTCTCTTTGCAAAGTTCTTCATAGACCTGTTGATTAATCTGACAGATTCCTTATTTACCAATTTTATTGTCATCTTGCTAAGTGACTTCTCAGTGACGTGCAGCTACGCTGGTACCCGGTTCCTTTTTTTAAATAGTAATAACAATGATCATGTGGGATTATCAAAGCCTATTTGATAACAATTAGGCTATTTGAGATGTGACTTAATAAAATCGTGTTTTTGCTACTTTTTTCTGCGTTACGTCTTTGAATCGTCAAAAAACGGTGAGTGGTCTCCCTAAAAGTGCCATAACTTTTACTCTGTTAGGAATATTTTGCTGAAATCTGGCCATCATGTGTAGGTATGAATTGTCGTTAAGAATGCAAAATTTCATTTAGAAATTCTTACTTCCGGCCAAGATATTGACCAGAATAATTAAATTGGTTTTTGTTACTTTTTTCTGCGTCGCGTTTTTTGAATCGCCAAATAACGGGGGGTGGCCTCACTAAAAGTGATACAACTTTTGCTCTGTTTGAATTTTTTTTATTTGACCATTGTACGTAAATATGAATTGCCTTTAAGACTGTAAAGTTTCATTTAAAAATTCGTACTTTTGGCCAAGCTATGGGCTGAAAACCGTAGGAGATTACTTTTTTGGGCGCACCCTGTATATAAATAAAAATGTAAAACGTTAGCGTGCGTAATCAAGGATCTCGGAAAGTTCTAAACCGATTGTTTTGAAAATTTTCGCAAAACGTTCCATTCGGCCATAAGCGGGTTTGCATAATGCATTTTGGGGAAAATCGCCATCTTTACGACTAAAAAACACAACTATGCA
This sequence comes from Lumbricus terrestris, assembly GCA_949752735.1. NCBI lineage: Eukaryota > Metazoa > Annelida > Clitellata > Crassiclitellata > Lumbricidae > Lumbricus > Lumbricus terrestris. The sequence continues at coordinate 87,298,763 of OX457036.1, forward strand.
ATCGATTCGAGCGATTTCGATTTCAATTTTCACCCAACGTTGCTTTCGAATGCGGCCGTGTTTTTATAGCGCATATTCGTGCGTCCTTTTATAGCGCATATATCTATCTAGCTGTTGGTTTGTACAAAATTAAGGACCTCGGTAAGTTCTTCACCGATTGCTTTCAAAATTTCAAACAACGTTCCGTTCGAATTCGAACGCCGGGTTTTTATATGTTTTTGGGAAAAAAGCGCAATCTTTACACCACAACTTTGCATTCCATTCCAGCGATATCGATTTAAATTTTCACACGACGTTGCATTCCAATGCGGCCGTGTTTTTATATCGCATATCCGCGCGTCTGTGTATAGCGCATATATGTAACTGTCGGTTTTACAAAATCAAGGATCTCGGAAAGTTTTACGGACGGACGGACAACGGACCGACGGGGAGGGACGGAGGACAGAGGGACAAAGGATATGAAGAGTGAGGAAGGGAGGGGAGGGAGCGGGAGGAAGAGAAAAGGCAGGGAGGAAGAAAGGGGAGGGAGGGGCGAGGGGAGGGATGGAGAAAATGGGAGGCAGGTGGGAGGCAGGGGAAGGGTAGATGAGGGGAGAGTGAGGGGGAGGGCGAGAGGGAGTGGTAGGGGAGGGGAGGGCGAGAGGGAGTGGAAGTGGAGGGAAGGGACAGAGGGACAGAGGGAGGAAGGGAGGTAGGGAGGAAGGGTGGGAGAGTCTGTTCAGCCACAGGAACGCGTGACCGGGTACAGCTAGTAACTCATAATTAATCGCACTGTTTGTTAAAATTTTGTTTGACGTAATATGAACATATTTTATCAACTGACACTGCTTTGGTTTTATATAGGTGACAAATAAAATGAACGATATTTTAAGAATGAATTTAAGCGATATGAGGCAACGATATGACCGTAAATCAGTATTTTTGTTTACAGAAAAGGATTTTTAGTCTGTTAAAGTAGGCCTAAACATTAATCAAGCATCAAAAGCTTCGTTGCTCAACAATTGATTGTTAACAATTAGGCCTACTTACAGCTTCTTTTGTAATCCAGATATATTGCCCTAGACATGTCCACGAATATTTCCTATCTGCATTCGCCCCAAGGCGTTTCAATAGCACAATTCCTCGGATATTTCCCTCAAAATTTAATGTAGGCCTACTTAAAAAGTAACAATTTACATCTGTCTGCAGACATCAATAGGGCTTAAATGCTTGAGGATGTAAATTTATAAGCCATTTGCTTTTGATAGTTGCATTAACAACATAACATTAATTATAGTGTGTCAACGTTCTGTCTGTTTAAAAAAGTAAAGTGCATAATTTATATAACAACTTTGAAGATCTTAAGGAATGCTGGACGTGTGGCCTATGTGATATTTTATCGTGCAAAACGAATGAGGTTGATGAGGTTTCCCTCATTCATCACCTTTTGAGAAATTGGCTGTGGATTTGTCATCACTCGAAGCAGGACCTACTCTCCCCTCTGTAAGCTGGAAGCATTCTCCTTAGCAATGACGACAATTTCTATGGCGCCATAACACAGCCATGCTGCTACAAGGGCGCCTTGACAAAGACAAACACACATTCTGAGACAAGCGATCGACGGACTCTATAGAGGCAGCCACATACAATTACTTACGTCTCCTACTCTCCCCTATCACCTTTAATATTCACCAATAACAGTACCGTAAGTTATGCACATTATAATATCATACGATAGTATCATAATTATATTATAGTAATAAATAGTAAAATTATAATTATATAGTAGGTATTAAGATCATGGCATAATATGGCAGTTTATGTAAGACAATAATTATAATAAATATTCAGCAACTAAAAACTACTATCATTTTGTCAAATTTTGCAAAACAAAAATTGCACACACGGTACTATCGATTAAGTCGTAACGTATCATCAATAAATTGGGGAGACACTGTAATGCAAAGGCATAGGCATATCGCTAACGCTTTTCATTCATCACTGGGCAAATTCTCGAGACCCAGACAAAACTCAGATAGACCAGCTAAACACTAAAATCAAGTGCCTTATGAACCATGAATTTGACTAAAATTATAATACAGAAGAATGAAGGAACTTGCTTGATTGTGTAATCTGAAAGACTGAAAGACCGAAAGACCCCTCCCCACCCACCCCCCAAAAACTCGTCGGATTTGGAAAAATTGCGTGGGTCGCCTTTTTAGCTGTGGGGGGTGCTCAAGCACCCCCCAGCACCCCCTCCAGGCAACTTGTTCGCTATCTCAACAACAACCAGTTATTCCCAGACAGGCAGTCGGCCTACCGTGCTTTCCACTCCACCGAGACGGCTCTCGCAGATATTCTGTCTGACATTCTTCTTGCGATTGACTCTGGCAACTTCTCTCTTCTTTCACTCCTGGATCTGTTTGCCGCATTCGACACTGTCGATCACACTATCCTGCTCCAGCGACTCCATCTTTCTTTTGGTTTGTCTTCCACTGCTTTACAGTGGATGACCTCCTACCTTACTGACAGACAGCAATGTGTCCGCCATGCCAGCTCCTCTTCAAAATCCACCTTCGTTACCTGTGGCGTTCCTCAAGGCTCAGTCCTGGGACCCATTCTCTTCCTCCTCTATACCGCCGATATCTTAACTCTAATATCCAACCATGGTCTGCAGGGTCATCTCTACGCTGATGACTCGCAGATCTATGGCTTCTGTCGTCCTTGTCCAACTGAAGTCCAGAATCTGCGATCCATCTCAACGAGCTGCATCAGTGACATCGCTGACTGGATGAAATGCAACCGACTGCAACTTAATTCATCAAAGTCGGAATTTCTCTGGTGCTCGTCTACGCGCAGAGTGGGAAAACTAGACCGCAGCCCATTCGTGACGATTCGTCATTGGTGGGGATGCTGTCGTGCCAAAGAGTGAGGTCCGCGATCTCGGTCTTCTACTCGACAGTAACCTGTCAATGACATCACATATCACTGCAGTTGTACGAACCAGCTTCGGAACACTGAGACAGCTGAGATCTGTGTCTCGGTCACTCACACAGGAAGTGACACGCCACCTGATACAAAGTTTAATTTTGGGCCGAATCGATTACTGCAATGTCGCCTTTGCTGGCTTGCCACAGTGCAGTATCATTCGGCTTCAGGCGGTCATCAATGCTGCTGCTCGTCTGGTCCTGCGATTGAAAAAATTCGATCACATTTCTAGCGCGATTCGAGACCAGCTTCAGTGGCTTCGCATAGGTGACCGCATCAATTTCAAACTTTGTATCCTAATGTACAAATGCCTCAACAATTGCGCACCAGCCTACCTCGCGGACAACATCAAACCGCTAGCAGACGATCCAAGGAGGTCCCGGCTGCGATCGTCCAAGTCCGCCGACGTATTCGTTCCTGCGACGAAAACAAAAATGGGCGATCGCGCCTTTCGCGTCGCAGGCCCACGTGCCTGGAACAGTCTTCCATCAACCATCCAGGATATCAAAACTGTATCAACTTTTAAAAAACAATTGAAGCTACACTTGCTTTCGAGCTCATGACATTTACTCTGACAGTTGACATTATGCGTGTAAAGCATCCTAGAAGTAGCTTGCTACTGACGATGCTATACAAATTGTCTGAATTACATTACATTACATTACCCCTGGTTGCGCCACTGAAAATGGCAGCCTAAAATGCCACCATTGCAGTGCGGACATTAAGAAGTGTCGAAGATGCCCTTCTCCCAAAACCCCTCCATGCTCGACCAGTGGCGTGGCCAGAAATTTATGATGGGAGTTTGGGGTTTAATGGCCTGGCCGGAGGCCCTTTCTGACACCAAGAAAACTGTATTATAGTAAATAAAAAGAGGAATAAAGCAACGAAGGAAATAAAGTAACAAAAACAATATTGTCACTACAAGCAATTGTTTTGTTTTTCTTATTTAAGTGGACAAATAACCTTTAAAAAACTTTTTTGGCTAGTCCAATGGGGAGTTTTAGCCCCAGAAACCCCCCTTGTCTACGCCACTGTGCTCGGCACCTCGCGCCTTCATGGCCTCAAACCCAAAACCACGTCTCCGTCTATGCACACAAGTGTCTATTTAATGCATGTAGGCCTATGTCATGTTCATCAACCTCCTATTTATTCGATCTTTCCCTCGTTCATTAATTTATTCACTCATTCACTCATTCATTAAATCGTTACATCGTTCGTTTGTCAATTCAGCCACTTATTAAAACAATCAGTCATTCAGTCATACATATTATATTATTCTTATTAAAATGTAGTTGTCTTTTTCAGTGTGCCCAGAGGGTTTTCAGCCGTCTAACGGATCAAATACATGCTATCACACGATATTTAAAGTTGTAAACTGGACAACAGCCGGTCAGTTGTGCAATGCATTGGTCACCGGCTCCTATTTAGTCATGATTAATAGCACTGAGGAAAATATCGCCATAGCAACTTACTTGAAAGAAAGAATCACAGGTAAGATGATTCTACGGCGTAATTTCAATACAAGCTACAAATATTATTTTACACAACAATAGACTCAACCAGCCAATCAATGTATCGGCCAGTCATTCCTTTAGTTAGATATTCTCTGATTTGCTCATTCTATCCACCTATGTCTACCAGTCAATGACCCAATCTCACGAACTGTTAGTCAGTCAGTCGGTCAGTCAGTCAGTCAGTCAGTCAGTCAGTCAGTCAGTCAGTCAGTCAGTCAGTCAGTCAGTCAGTCAGTCAGTCAGTCAGTCAGTCAGTCAGTCAGTCAGTCAGTCATTCAGTCAGTCAATCAATCAGTCAGTCGGTCAGTCAGTCAGTCAGTCAAGTAACAATCCATCTATTCATCCAGCTAGACTGTGCGCAAGTATGCTACTAATTCAGTCGGTTTTTAATCAGAATACCTCTCAACCATTCATGAATTTGTCAATAAAACATTTAATATACACTGCTAATTTATTTCACTGTATGCCTCATTCCCAATATTAGTAACCTTGGTGTGACTAGAACAAATTCCTTAGATGTGTGATGACTTTGTAGACAACGCATCGAATATCTGTGTCTATGCAAGTAGTCATAAGTACTTCTGGACAAGTGGTCAACGTCAGACGGACTGCAACAGTCCATTCGAATGGAAACCGAATTTAAAAACAACATTTCCATTTACGTACACAAACTGGGCTGCCAACCAACCGGACTGTACTGGAGGACGTGATTTATGTGTCCACATCTGGCCAAACTCAGAATACATGTGGAACGACATCGGATGCAATAAGAATATGTGCGTTCTCTGCGAGTACGGTCCATTCTGAGAATCGCTCTATTGATTAACTCAGCTATTCAATGTCCTTAGATACAACTATTTCTTCATGGGAAACTAATGATAAATTGACATTCTTAAATAACTAAAGACGAAAAAGAATCGCAAAAAGTGGACCTAGTAGTCGCAGCTCCAGTTATTGACAGTCAAGGCATGCCAAATGTCATGTAGCCTACTTAATTTCTTAACCTCTGCATAAATGGGAGACTTCCTGTAGTCACCTCGATCTCACAGCCTGATATTTTCGACCATATGATTTGATTGTTTGCAAGAGTTCGCATAAACTGACCAGTAGTTTACCTCTAAACTATAGCTGAACACGGATGTAATCTCTTTATTGCATAAAATAGTTATCCAGACCTTAAATAAACTGCTTGATGTGAACATATCGCGTAGTTGTCATTTTATTCATTCCATTTATATTCTGACCCTAGCTGATTTTCTTATCCTATGTTCTTGTCAGCAGAGCCGTTTTAACGCCGAGGCACGCGAGGCACATACCTAGGGCCCCGCGCAACAGAGGGGCCCCGCAGCGACCCAAACATACTATATCGCATAACAAATTAGCAACATGTTATGCGAACTTAGACGTATGTTAAACTTACATTTATTTTACACTGCTTAGTACAAAGATTGCTGTGCTAGCTGTGTCAGCACCATACTAGCCTATAGCCCAGCTATTATTAACAAAACTTTGGAACAAATGACACATACATGTAGATCTACGCACACAGAAGGCATGAATGCAAAACTCTATATTCTGAGACTGACAGATTTAGGCCGAAATTGTGTTACGTTCAGTGTTCAATATATAAGCATCTTCCTGGGGGAGATCCACCTAGAAGTACATGACTATTGACTACCCTAACATTTGATCAAATAATAATAGTTTTTAGTTGCTGTTTTCATTATTGTAACACCTGAGCTCTAATTATAGGCCTATATGCTACCGTGATATTTTTCACTATCAAGTGATCATAATGATAAAATCTTCCAATATAATATAGCCTAAGATACTATCACATTACAATGAGTATAGTTTACTGTTAATATTTTTACGAAGACTATTTTTGTAAAACTAACACTTAGTAAAATAACATCTTGATAGTCTACTCTGGTAGGCCTATAGGCTACACTGCTACAGCCTATGGCTTCCCGATTTTGTTAGTTCTTCCTTTGTTTGTGTAACATTTGTATCAATTCTGATAGGCCTAACTGTGTCCTGGTCAGCAATGTATGACCGTTTTGAGCAACGGGAATTAGATAATTATAGTTCACGAAAGTCGGGTTTAGACTAGCCTATACACCTGTCTGCAGTTATTCATTATAGACCTACTGCAATGGTAGTGCATGGCCCAGAAGCAGCAGAACTGAGTTGCAGAACTTGAGACGCAAATTAATTATTTAGGTAATAATAATATTATACTAATTAAAATTTTGAACCACTCTTTTTATCAGCACTGAAATAATACAGTAATTTTGTTAAGATTGCAGCTTACAATGCTGCCATTAAATTGTGGAAACTGATAAAAAATTTATTATAATTGTAAGAATATTTATTGAAGTCTTAGACTATTCAGGTCAGCACTGCAATAGTTGAGGAATTATGATAAAATAGCAGCTTAAAATTCGGCCATAGCAATGTAAAAATTCAAATTTCTGGCCGGGAGGGGTACATTCTAGATGAGACCCATATAGTTACGCAGCTTAAGCTTAGAATTAGACCCAGCCTAGTGTTTGTGCCTAGGGCCCAAAATTTCTTAACACGGCCCTGCTTGTCAGATGTTCTTATCCGGTTTTCTAGTCTGATGTTCTTATCTGGTGTTCTTATAATTATGGTATTCTTCAGATGTTATTATCTGAGGCTCTTCTATCTGATGTTCCTATAATATTCTCTTTTGGTTTCTTATCTGATGTTCTTATCTGATATTCTTGTCTTGTTTTCTTATCTGATGCTCTTATCTGACGTTCTTATCTGATGTTCTTTTATGATGCTCTTATCTGATGTTCTTATCTGATTTCTTGTATGCTATTCTCATCTGATGTTCTTATCTCCACCCATCGACGTGCGCATCTAAGACATCGTCGTTTGTAAGACGCTCGTCTGCCATCGACTTATCCGTTACACAGCCAATTAAACATAGCACAATGTACATTGCATGACTGTGCAATAAAATGCATGCAAATTATTGTCATTAGGATACAGTTTATTGCGAAACGTTGGGACGGTGCTCCCGTATATCACAGATTGTCCAGAAAGATGAACAATTACCAACTGGTTTTATTTATTTTGTAGTATTTTAACACAAAGTCTACGTTACCAGCATAACTTAACAAAGGTTTAAAGCGGTAAGAATGCATGCAGTGTGTGCTAGAACCACTGAGAGCTAGTCTAAACACGATATACAGTCACAGTTTTATTCCATAGTAGGCTATTATGCAAGGAAAGGATAGAGGCATATGACACCTTCGTACACTGTACGAGCAGGCGGACTGTAGGCCCATCATGGATGGAAAAGAGAACAAATGAATGGGTACTTGAGGCCACATGTGTAGTAGAAAGACGTTTATTCAACTGAATCAAAGGAAGGAAACATTAATATTTCGAACACCTGATATGAAAGACGGGAGACAATCTGGAAAAGAAATCGAACGTGGTAAGGTGCCAGAGGGAAGAATGACACAGCCGACCGGTCGAGGATGGATCGCCAATGTCAGACCCTGGATGAAAATGTTATTCGATCGGGTCCTGACGGAAACAGAGGACAGAAAAGATGCAAAAAACTTATTTACTCATATGAAGCGACCAACAATCGGATAATGTAATGTAATGTAATTAGTAATTTCTATAGCGCCGCTCACAACCAAGGCCATTCAGTAGCGCTTCCATAGTGGAAGGTTGAAGATAAGACAAAACAATAATCCGTGATGTGCAGCGATTCGGTATCGTCGTTGAAGAGATACATGTACATGCAAACTTCACAGATTCAAATCAGGCAATTTGGCGAAGGTCACAAACAAAGTGGGACAAGAATTAAATTGAATTTAACAGTTATTTATATTCATAAAGAGTAATCTTCAGTCGTGTCACTGTTAAGAGAGAGAGAGAGAGAGAGAGAGAGAGAGAGAGAGAGAGAGAGCGAGAGAGAGAGCGAGAGAGAGAGAGAGAGAGAGAGAGAGAGAGAGAGAGAGAGAGAGAGAGAGAGAGTGACAGACAGACAGAGTCAGAGACGTCTGAGACAGATACAGAGATAGAAAGAGAGAGACAGATACAGATACAGATACAGAGATAGAAAGACAGAGACGGAGACAGAGACAGAGAGACAGAGCCAGAGACAGAGTTAGAAACAGAGATAGAGAGAAAGAGTCAGAGAGAGACAGAGAGAGATAGAGAGATACAGAGAGATACAGAGAGATACAAAGAGAGACAGAAAGAGACAGAGAGAGAGAGAAAGAGACAGAGACAGACAGAGACAGAGACAGAGACAGACAAGCAGATATATATATATTATATATACAGAGAGTGATCTGTATTCTTTTTATTTGATTTGTTCATCCAGTCCTCATTCAATCTTTAATGCGTTCGATCGCTCGTTGAGTCAATCATTTAGAAATTCATGCAAACTAACAACAATATTATTCAATATTAAAATCATGCATTCGTGTAAGCTTAGTTGTTCTTGTTCAGTGTGCCCGGATGGTTTTAAGCCATTGAGCTGGTCAGTGGTCATATAATGTTATCAAACGATGTCTAAACTCTAAAGCTATAAACTGGATAACAGCCGGTCAGTTGTGCGAAGCATTGGTCACCGGATCCTAGTCGGTCATGACTAGTAGACTACGATTTCTAATGCACTTATACTTGAACCAACGAACCACAGGTCAGATTCTACGCCGCAAATACAATACCGACTAAATTATTAGAGCTGTTGATTAATCCACTCATCTTTACTCAGTTAGGCCTACATAATTATGGTGAACACATTTGCAAGATTTATCAAAGTGTAGGCTATACTAATCAAGTGAAAAAGCGCAACAGTGCATGTGCAAAACAAACCGCCTTGTACATGTAGACAATCGCAACTAAAAGATATAGATCTAATTTGAGTTTGTATTTCAATTGATATGTTGAATACACACTCTCTATATAGCTTGATAACTTTGCAGCAACGGTCTGTATAATGATTATTTTAACACCATGCTGTCCAGTAAACCTAGCGGTGCGAACACTTCCTTGGTGAAACTTAGTTGGAAATCGCCCTCTTGTTCTGAATTGTTTACAGAACCAATCGTCAAATAACGCGTGAGCTTACATTGAATTATTGTTGAGTCTATAGTACACAAATATTCCAACTTGCAGTGCATTAGGCAGAGCTTACAATTCGATGAACAATGGTTTGGTATTGACCTTAAAAGGTGCATTGCATACAACTTGCTGGGAACTCGCCAGCAGCTGGCCAAGATTGACTTGGCTGCTCTCGCACATGAGTTTTCCCTTGTCTTTCTTCTTCTTTTCCTTCAGGCTTGAATTAATCCCTCTCTACGGAGGGGTCAGCCACTCGGATCCTCCTCTTCCACTTTCCTCTGTCTTTGGTGTCTTCATTTTTCCCCCTTGTAACCTTCTCTACCTCTGTTCGAGACCTTGGGGTCATCTTGGACCAAGAACTCTCCTTCTCTAAGCACATCTCTTCCCTGTCAGGTGCCTACTATTACCAAATTCGACAGCTGCGCGTCGTTGCTCGCTCTCTCTCATTCACTGCATCTTCTACTCTTGTCCATGTCTTTGTTTGCAGCCGCTTAGATTACTGCTCCTCTCTTTATGTTGGCTTCCCACAGGTCCGTCTGAACTCCTTGCAATGGTTAAGGTCCTTCGATCTGCAGCACGCTTGGTTGGTGGCATCTCCCGGTTTGCTCACGTTTCTGCCTTCATGTGGGACGATCTCCACTGGCTCCCACTGCAGCAACGCATTGCTTATAGAGTTTCGTCTATAGCTTGGCGCTGCATTCTGTCTCAAGCTCCATCCTACCTATGTGAGCTTTTTACTCCAGTCTCGGTTTCTCTGGGGCGTCGTTCGCTGCGGTTAGCTGCCCGCGGTGACTTTCTTGTCCCTTTTTGTCGTACCGCTACTATGCAGCGAAGAGCATTCTCCGTGGTGGGTCCAGCTATCTGGAATGGCCTCCCTGCGGCTCTCCGTTCGCTTCCCCGTGACTCTGCTGGCTCTTTCTACCGTCTTCTCAAGATCTTTCTCTTTTACCAGGCCTGGGTTGGGAGCGCCTCTGAGTAGAGATCTTAGAGGGGCGCTATATAAATTCATGTGATTGATTGATTGAACTCAAACAGCTCGTTTCCGCAGTTTTGTCACAATGGGTAAACAAGTATGGCACGTCAACAAGTCAACAGCTAATCTTCGTATAGATCAATATTACTAAACCTGAACAGTGAACATTACTATCACAAAGCAACTGTTTGAAATTTCAATCTCCAATTTCAAGAAAAATAATTCAAATCTGTTCTGTGCTTAGAGAGCACATAAAGCTTACTATTTCTTTCAAGTTGATTTCAACCTATGTTTTTTAAATTAATTAACAACCAATTATTGTTGTTAATTGCTATCAATGATTGCATAATAATAATATTTATATATATGCACAGAAAGCTCTCAAGTCACTGGGCTACACCTTGTTGGTCAATATTGGCAGCAACGGTTTCGTTACATTGTGCAAGAAAAGCAAACGAATAAACGAAACGTTCATGAAGAGCGTGGGTCTAACTGTATACTTTGCCAGATCATAATTAGGCTATACGCAACTGTCCATGATTCTAACGCAATAATACAAACAAATGGTCTTCAAAACCCTATTATACATGTATGCTGTCGATGTTGTACTCATAATAATAATAATAATAATAATATCTTTTCTTTAATTAAACGCCTGCAAGACGCACTGCGCTTTACATTTACAAGTTATGCAGTAATCTTAATTAAACTTAACTACCAACTGAACAGACAGCTTTGTAATTACACGGCGCCAATGGCAGCCTACAAAGCAAATCCGCCCAACGGGGGCTCGAACTCACTACCTCTCGCACTCTTGGCCAGCGTGTTAACCACTACTCTACATGGCCCGTTTAAATTCAATGCATAGGCCTACTGGTATATTCCTTTCAAGTTAGGCCTATAGACCTGTGCTTTACAGCACAACAAAGTGGTGCAATAAAACCTGCAAGCATTAATAATTAAATAAATCATTTATTTTCAAATAGATTGTGACAGCACTAAGGCTTTCTAGTTGCAGAGATTGCGCTTTACGCTGGTTGCCAAGGGTCTCCAAACAGACAGCAGTGCATATATTAGGAGGCTGTGAGTTATTGCGTATTATTGTTATTGTATGGAAACGAGTGATCAGAAGCTATAGTATGAAGATCGGCTCAAAACGAACAAACATACAATTATTACGTCCTAAAATCCTTTTATCAAGAGGATTCGTCTATTCAACAATGGGGTTTGTCGGATGCTAGAGCTCTGAATTATGTTCCATAGTTGGCGGTTTTGAAACATCCGTGATAGGTCCTTGCCGACCAGATACACAGAGCCTAGTAATCGATTGCTCTTCTAGATATAAAATATCGTTAAAACATTCAGAGACACCGCTTGCGTTACGACATTCGAGGCAACGTTAAATGTGATTAGACTTTAGATTTCATATAGCAGTTATCCCAGCTCACCATCGCAGTCATAAGTTGAGCGGAATGTCAACTGTCATCGGTAGGCCGAAGTAGGCTACTCTTAATACAGCATAGTATAAGAATTTAAACATAAGCTGATCTGACATGGGTTGTGTTTCTTGGATGTCAATGATTTGCGTAGTATATATAGAGTACTATAGCTACTCGGCAATGTGGGTCATTGATACCTTATATAGACTGTTCCAGTGTTCCTATCACGGAAGTGCTTTTGCTGTGCAGGATAAATTAATAATATGCCTAATAGTTGCTGTAACATCCATTCAAATTTGTTCCGGTAGCCTAACATTGCATTTTTCTTCACAAAGTCGAAATAATTGCAGGTATGTAACAGACGGCAGAGATTAAGATCGAAGATCTTGAGTCACTGCACAGTTTACGATGTCGGTACATCTGGTGTGAAAAAATAAATACATGTAGATGGTGTGTTTCAATATTTTGTGATCCGACTGGATTTGTGTCATACGCCATGTGTAACCAATTTAATGTCGATCCAACGTCGTGTTTTCCTTCTGAGCGGATTGTACTAAAGATCTAGCCTAGGGCTATATCTTCTCTGTTTTGTTCACCAGTCAATTTGGGAATTTAATTTCCACCCGAACGTTTTAGGTGGTTTTATCACCCGCTCAGGCTTGCATATTCTTTCGCATTTATTATTTGTCGTATTTGTCCCATATGAGAGGCAGCGCTTCTTATCATTCTTGCAATTGTTTGAGAAATCAAACACAATTTAGGACCCTATGTAAGTCTTTCTTATTGCGATTCTTGGGTCCAGTGCTCTTGTCATCACTTGTTTCCGCAATACCCGATCATTCATTTTATGTCAAAGATAAATTTCGATATTTTAAGCTTCAAAATTAATTCCTCTATTGCAGAACATTGACGAACACAATGCAAATTAAAGTCATCGTTTGTCTGGCCTTATGCATCATCTGCATAAAATATTCGGATGCAGCTGTGGGAAAAGTCTTTTCTGAGTTTGTCCCGTCTGGCAATGATGGAAGGACGTGCGCTATTGACGCTCCATCCAAAGAAGAATTTCGTTCTGACTTCATCCAATGCGGGGTTTCATGCACAACGGAACCTTCGTGTATTTACTTCAGCTACACAGAGGAAACGCAGAGATGTCTGACCTTCGATACTTCGCCTACAACATTTGCATCTGTTGATTCCTGCAGCAGCTACGGACTCTTGGTTAGTGTCGCCTTCTGCCCACATTATTTTAATTAAAAAAGTGCAAATATTGCGAATTGTATAATAATGCAACATGTTCCGAACGATCAATATACTACAGGGTGGGCCATGAAAAAGTAACCCTCTACGATGTTTTGCCAATATATTGGTCAAAAAAGGAATTTTTCAAATCAAGCTTTACACATTTAAAGGTAAGTCATATTTACGTGCAATAGCCACATTTTATCGAAATATTTGAAGAAACAAAGTTATATCACTTTTAGTGAGTCCACCCACTGGTTTTTGATCATCCAAAAACGTAACGCAACAAAAGCAAGAAACGATTTTATTAAGTCATATCTCAATTGTACTTGATATTGCTTCACAATCACACCGTGTGTTCATTGTGTCCACAACCAGTGCTCAGTCCTGTTCAGAAATTGCTGTCAGTCTCTTTGCAAAGTTGTTGATTGTCTTGTTTATGTGTTCGATAGGTAAGTCTTCTTATATCAAATCCAATGAGATCATCATTTCTCTTACCACTATTGGTTTTGGCTGCAGATTATGGTATTTCTCCGGCATAGCTGTCCACGCTTGATAATTAATCGGGTAAAATTCGGAGATTATGGGTTATTGGTTCTTCTCAATGAGATCAGAACAATAATATTGACGTTTAGCCGATCTTCTGTCATCGCCGTTCTCCTTTCATCAACGGCATATTTCTCAAATCCCAATTTCACTCATAGTTTCTCCGCTATCACTGTCTTTCAGAGTAAGTGGAGATTATACATGAACATGTAGCTTAAGCTCCAAGACCCTGCTCACAAAGTATCTAAATAGGCCTACACATTTTTCTGTCATTGTAGCCTTGGCCATTGTCGTGTCTCATAAACTTTAATTTTACTGTTTTAGTAGCAAATGTTGTATCTGAAAAGTTCTTTATTTGCAACTTCAATGACTTCATAGTCAGCTTGCCAGAATGATGCCACAGTGACGTGCAGCGATGCTGGTACATGTTTCTTTTCTTAAATGGTAACACTGATGATTGTCTGACAATATCAAGCTCTTTTGATAACAATTATGTGAGTTTTGACTTAATAAAATCGCTTTTTTGCTACTTTTTGTTACGTTACATTTTTGAATGATCAAAAACCAGTGGGTGGGCTCATTTAAAGTGATATAACACTTTTGTTCTGTTTCATATAATTTATTTCGATGCCATTTGGCTATTTATAAGTAGATATGAATTACCTTTAAGCCCGTAAACTTTGATTTGAAAAATTCTTATTTTTGACAAAGATATTGGCCAAAAAACCGTAGTGGATGACTTTTTGCGCCTGCCCTGTATATAAGAGGCCGATGATCGCTTCAGTGCAATTTTTTAATAAAGATCAATCAACACGTAAGATCCGATGCGCTTTGTATTCGTAATGCTTCTATTTGTTCCTGTCAAATTCAACGATTTTAATGTAAAACATAGAATTTTATTTTACTCGGAAGTCATCAATTTTAGTCAAAACGTTCGGTCAGTAGCCTACTCCTGACCTTCAGTTAGATCTATACAGAAAGCATGGAACAGCTCGAATAGAGTGGTTCCGGTTTCTTAGCCCTCTCTCGAAGAAAGATAAGCCTACATCTAGTCGTCATTGATACTTCAGAGCTCATAGGTATTTCAAATGGTTCCGTGACATTTAGACACAGACTCTTAAACATACGACAGATAAACACCGGGTTATTCAATAAAAAAAAATTATTAATTGATTTTCAACTCTTTTCATATGTTGCTATGTAACATGGTCTTTGCACCGAATTACACAATGTACAAAGCCTTATATAGGTGGTCAATTGTGCATTTCCTGTTTCGCGCTTTCGTTTAAGATCCATTTTTGTTTAGGCACGTTATAAATGACAGTTTAATAATAATAATAATAAAAATAATAATATTATTTTTATTATTAACAATAATAATAATAGCAATAGCCTAATAATAATAATAATAATAATAATAATAATAATAATAATAATAATAATAATAATTGATTATTGAGAGTCAGGCTTTTTTATTCCAGCGTATCTCCATGACTAAGCTTATACAACGCCTTAACGCTGTGGCTTTCACAGGCTCCTTCATTAAGCCCCTAAGCCCTTAATTGACATGGTTGAGGGTGGTTGGACTCACTAAAACTCACACAGCTTTTGTTCTCTATCGAATATTTGTTGAAAGAATAAAAATCGTGATAATAATAATAGAAAAATAATAATAATGCAATGCAAAGTCCTAAAAACACAGCGATACAATATGAAGTGATAGGTTGAGAACTAAGCTTAGGCCTACAAGAACTATGTTTTCATCTGGTCAAAAAGAATCTATGTATACTGCAATGTCTATATCGCATTGCCATATCGTAGATACCGGAAATCTCTCCGAAAGATGTCGTAGCATACGTCGGGTACCGTGAAATACTTGAATGTCGAAGATCATCACAACTGGTGCAATGGACGCATGCGGATGGGATCAATGCAACATCGAAGGTCATCGTGGAACGATGCGAAGTGGTGGACGAATATACCGACCTGTATGCACTCGATGGAAGTGACCTCAGTTGCAATCTAATCATCAACAATATTAAAATGGAACATGGAAGATTGTATACCTGCCAAGATCAGCTTTCAATGGAAGTTCCATCTACAGCAAAAATTGAAGTTCACGGTAACATTTATAGATCTATTACTAATGCTTTTCATATGCACACAACTGCAAATGATGTCGTTTTCAAGGGGGAGATGTTTATAAAGTGACAAGAGATTGTTGGTTTGATGCTTTCATAGCTTCTGATCTAGGTATCTAATTATTGCTTGTCAGGTTGACGCGCTTGTGCTTTGCAAATTCTGCCAATATCGTTGATTTTTCTATATATATATATATATATATATATATATATATATATATATATATATATATAGCCACATTGATCTTCTCTTACTTTGTTAACATGGTTAACATTATCTAAAACCTCTATAATTCAACTGTGTAACATGACATAATATTAACATTTTTTCCATTCACAGATCTTACAGTAGAGTTTTCCAATAAACACGCAAGATTATATGTTCCATCATCCAACAGTCTTTGCAACTTTTGAGATTCAGCGTTAACTTCCAGGTTTCACTTCCAAATGCCGATGTTTTTGATGAGTTCTCTACACTTTCGAATAGTTAATTACTGCTTTACCAAAAATTAAAGATTTTTCATATTGAACACCAAAAGCAATCAGCGAATGCATTTGAGTCAAGCACGATACTTCTAGGCACCTGCAAATGACACACTGAAAAGTTGATCCTGCAAACATGGGACTGGTCTGTTTGCCTTAGATAGATTTCAAGTAAGCTCTGATAAGTTATATCTGTTTGGTTCACATAATTATTAAGAAGTAAAACTGCACTGTCATAATGAAATGCCTTTTCGAGAAAAACTCTTGCATAGTCATTCATAATGCCATACAAATCCAAAATTAATGCACTAGAAGTCATCAGATATGGTAACTTTACGGATTATCTAAATCAGATCCTGAAAAATCTATCAATAGAGCTGACATAACTGTTTTAAAAACGGAATAAGTAGCATACCTGCCCGTTTTGCGATCGTTTGTTCCACATACATATAACAAGTGCACATCAGCGCTCGTGAATTCGCCGGTGCCCCGCGCTTGGCTTTTTAGTGGCGCTTTAGAAATTAGGAGATTACGATTAACATGACGATACTGGTTACTTTTTGTGATATAGAATTAGCCCCGACCTGCAATACAAGTGCTTCTAATGGTACCATACTGAACGGAGTATCCCTGCTGTTGACATGCACCGTAAACTACGTTGGCAACCTGGTGCCATCTATTGAATGGAAGGATTTTCTGAACCAAGTTGTAACGAACGCAACAACGAATGTTACGGCTTCTAATGTTACGTCTAGTATTTCAATACAAGCGTTTCTACCAGTTGTCAAGTGGTTTACCTTCGTAACGTATATGTCAACTGCGCCAACATACAAATACACATGGACATCCAGAAATGTTACGGTCGGTAAGTAGACTACTCTTCATTTCTGATAGAAACTTAAAGAAGCAATTTTATACTCTGTTGTTGAAATGTCAGCGAAAGGTCGCCTACAATTTTTCTTTCTTCAAGTGATGAACATTTTGCAGCCAATTTCTCAAAATGTTATGCATAGGCTATAAATTACTTACAGGCATTACCTACAGCACTCCTTAAGAGCTGCAAAGTTAATAATTATGCACTTTATTTTTACATAAAAACAGAACAAAAAACATTATTACGACTTTTATTACTATTGTTGTGGAGCGCGGCGGTTTAGTGGGTATATTCGATGCCTTGCAACCGGATGGTTGTAGGTTCAAATCCACCTAGAGCCTTTTTGCAGGGACCTATGGCACGCCCTCTGCTCTCTATTTCTCATACGCTTCGGCGTGAAACTCTAATTCAGTGTCCGCACTGTAGTCGGGAGCGCTTCTGAGTAGTAAATATTGAAGGGGCGCTATAACAAGTGCACATACATGCATATTGCAATTATCAATGAATTATCTATAAATAATATTAATAAGTAATAACTGATTTTCATTATGTTATTCAAAAGTATTTGTTCATTCGAGTGCTCGATCATCACTCAAGCGAATCAATTTTTTCCACTCATCTATTTGCCGGATCAAGTAATTAAGTGTTACCAGAGTTTTATTAAATTATTTTCTCTATTCCCATTAATCTGCTCAACTATTCAGCCTCTCATTCAATCATCATTTCCCTCATTCATCAATTAATTCACTCAGTCACTCGATCATTAAATCGTTCAGTCACCAATTCAGCCACTCATTCAGACAATCTGTCAATCAGTCATTCAATCACGTATTCATGTTGTTGTTCTTCTTCAGTGTGCCCTGAGGGTTTCAAGACGTTGAGCGGGTCAAATACATGCTACCAGACGATTTTGCAATCTATAAACTGGACAACAGCTGCCCAGTTGTGTAACTCATTGGTCACCGGATCTTATTCGGTCATGATTACGAGCTCTACTGAAAACAACGCCATAACCGCATACTTGAAACAACTGGCAACAGGTCAGTTTCTGTGTCGGGCATGGGCGGAGACTTAAGGGGGACCTTTTTTAAGTCATTTATTTTCGTCCAAAATAATCTTGGGAAATGGTCCATTTTTGTATCCGCCAAACTGTCTGGCAAGCATCGTGCGGTACCTTTATGTTTTTTGGGGAGGGGGCTAAATGGGGTTAATCGTGCGAATATTTCATTTTTACATGGGGTAGAAATGGATGGCCTTTTTTTAGGGGGGCTTAGCCCCCTAGCCCCCTAGCGCCGACACTGTTCAGCGCGACAATTTTCACCTCTCAACTCACCTTAAAACCCGAGGTATGAGCGTTTTGAATTGACGCGTATAGGTCTACTGTTAGCCTAGCGCCTATATATACAGATTTAATCAGCCATGTTTACCGTTGCACATAAACTCGCGACACCATTAAACAGCAGACGACAGTTCGCATGAGTTCGTCATGTCTTGACGTCATTCTCGCTTCTCGCTGAATAATAATAATTTTCGTTTATCCTATTCAACGATCCGGTTGACAAACCGCAACCGGTTACAGTGTACAATTATGCAGTTTAAACAATAATATTAACAAGAACGCAGATCACAGAAATCTGTACTATACTAACAGAACAGAC
Source organism: Lumbricus terrestris (assembly GCA_949752735.1). Classification (NCBI taxonomy): domain Eukaryota; kingdom Metazoa; phylum Annelida; class Clitellata; order Crassiclitellata; family Lumbricidae; genus Lumbricus; species Lumbricus terrestris. The sequence goes on from OX457036.1 coordinate 87,317,721, forward strand.
AGCCAGCAATCAAGGGTGGATGCAGAAATTTTCGAAGTGAGGGGGGGAATTTTCGGTCTTGGGACAGGGGACGAATTTCGTCTTGGTCGCCGAAAAATCTTATGACCTTTTTTAGTCATTCGTCCAATTTCAAAGAAAAAGATACAGTTTTAGCCGCCAAAATAGTTGATGACCTTTTTTTATTTAGTCATCAGTCATCCTGGTCGGAGTAATGGCCTCTCTAGTGCCCTGCTTTTCTCTCCCGCTGCATTAATTTAATGGCTTGCTGAAACAAAATGGGGCCACGTCGGACGTCCCATGCACTTTTTAAATGGGGGCCATGGCCGGATTGGCCTCCCCGTGGATCCGCACTGCCAGCAATAGCCTAATTGTATTAACCAAGTTACTAATAGGCGCTCTCATGCAGTGCAGAAAGAAAGGAGAATGTGGATGTTGATGTGGATGTGTGTGCGTGTGTGTGTTTCTTCAGAATTATGCGCCTACGGTTTCGCAGATATTGACCACCAGAACAACCCAGTTGAGGGGTTGGTGAATCTCTCTCACCACGGGGGCTTGTGTGTGGACGAAAAGCCGAAATTTCGCTATTTTCATAGGCCTATATTCGCACAGTTTCGCAGCTTTACATCTCAGACCTTGCAGCTAGAGAGAAAGAGAGACAGACAGAGACAGAGACAGAGAGACAGAGACAGAGAGAGAGAAAGAGAGAGAGAGAGAGAAGAGAAAAGAAAAAGAGCGCGACCAGGGCCACCACCCACAGTCAGCACACACACGGGAGGGTCATGTTTGACCTTTTTAGGGGAAGCTGGGTGGCTCTTCTGTCTTATTCAGTCGGTCATTCCTTTGCTTAACCATTCCATCATGTGCTCAATCCCTCGTTCTATAGGGTCTGTCAATCAACGAGCCAATCTTTCAATCAGACAGTCAGTCAATCAAACCGTCAGGTCTACCATTCGTCTGCTCTTTCAGTCAGTAGGCTATGTAATCAAACTACCCGTCAATCATTTTTTAAATTTGCATTGAATCATTTACGATGTTTTTAACTTGCCCTCTGCATTTCTCATTCCTAATCGTCACTTTGATTTTTTTTAAATCCTTCTGATTTACTGATATTGTAGACACTGCATCAAAAGTCTGTATCTACGTAGACAATACAAAGGGCTTCTGGACAAGTGGTCAACGTCAGACGAACAACTACAGCACTCCATTCGAATGGAAGCCGAATGTGGAGAAAACAACTCTATTTACGTACACAAACTGGGATACGGTCCTGAAACAACCAGATTGCTCTGGAGCCCTCGATTTCTGTGTCCAAATCTGGGAAAATTCAGGCTATAAATGGAACGATATCGGATGCAATAAGAATATGTGCGTCCTCTGCGAGTACGGTCCATTCTAAGAATTGCAGTTTATTCTAAGAATGCAACATTGCTCTTCTGATTATTAGGATCAGCTGTTCGGTGTGCTTGGATAATAATTATTAACTTCTCTTGGAATCAAACCAATGTTAAATCGATTTGCTTCGGTAACTAAGGGCGACCAAGAGGAACAAAAGTGGTAATCTCTGGAGCAACGAAGCAAACTCTAATCGACAGTCATAGCATGCGAAATTTTCGGTACTTCGTTTTCTGCACCTCTGCATAAGTAGTAGACTCCCTAGTCATTTCTCACACAACCGGATTTTATTTTCAACCATGACATGTAGCGTAGCAGTGAAATCGATTTAGACCTACAATTAATTTCGCTAGGGTTCGCTTAGATTAGAGCACAATTTTTATTTTCTCCAATCTATAATTGAACAGCGAACACGGATGTAATCTCTTCATTGCATAAAAATAGTTATTCAGATCTTCGTTAAACTACTCGATGTGAACATTTTACGGAGTTTCATTCAGTCCGATTAAAGAGACTGGCCAAATCTAATGTTCATCTCAGATGTTCTTCTCTGAATTCTGATATTCTTATCTGATGTTTTCACCTGATGTTCTCATCTGATGTTCTTATCTGCTATTCTTATCGGATGTTCTTATCTGATGTTCTTATCTGATGTTCTTATCTGATGTTCTTATCTGGTGTTCTTATCCAATATTCTTATCTGATGCTCCTATCTGATATTCTTGTCTGATGTTCTGATGTGATGTATGTTCTTATCTTATAAACTCCTCAATCGACGCATCTAAGACATCGTCGTGTGTGAAGCACTCACCTACCACCGACCTTAGCCTATTCATCACACGGCCAAGTATAACAGAAGTATGCTTTCGCTGACCATGAAATAAAATTGCACGGAATAATAATATTTAGCACCAAAATTATTGCCAATAAGATGCATTTTAATGCAAAACGTTGGGACTGTGCAAAGGCGTAAATTTCAATTGTGACGGTGGTGTCCGGTCATCACCAGTTTTAAAAGTGGTAGTGATAGTCGCCACCACTTTTGGTCCTGCAGTAAAATATATTTTAAACACAGAACCATTCGATTGTCTTGCGTAGGCTACATTTGTATAGCCTATAGCATGGGCGTAACTTTCCCCGTAAAAGTGGTGGTGACTATTCCTTGGCACACAACTCCTCAGTTCAATTCTTTCCTCGGCTTCCTGTACCCCAGCGGTTCTCAAACTTCATTTTTATTGTCCCCCCCCCCCGCGTAGGCCTATTATAGTCATATTAAGGAGCAAAATTAAAAAATATATGTATAGTTTTAATCATGTAATCATGTTAATAAAAAGTCAAAATTGGTCTATAATCCCTGTAAGAAAGAGCTAGCCTATAATAGCGTTGTGGTGTTGTGGTCTTGTTTTTACTAGCGCAGATTTAAAACACCTGGTTTAATAAATTATTTGTCAAATTCAAACGCAAATTTAGGCTATATTTTATATTTGGCAGGTATAAGAGTTTTATAACCAGTTCACACAGATATGACGTGCTGAAAGGAATCAAATATTTTGAAGCTCGACCAGAAATTAATCGTTAGGCCAATATTATCAGCTCTCCCCTATTTTGAACTCTAGGATATAGGCCTACGCTGAGAATTTCTGGCTTACATGTAAAGTGTAAACACTATTTGTTTCAAAAATTTTAATAATATGCCTAACAACAAAATATGTTGCATGCACTAGGCCTATATAGTAGGCTATGTGAGTCTAATTATATGTTGTGCAAGAAATAAAATAATGATGATGCTGTTTGGCTATATGTTGCAATGTTAAAAATCATTGCTAATCTAAGAAAGATGGGCACAAAGTCCAAAAACACAAACTAAAATTTTATATTTCTAGAATTATTTGCCTACCCCAACCGGCTACTGGCGTACCCCACAGTTTGAAAACGCCTGCGCTGTACCCTTCCCAAGATGCAAATTTAGTATAAACTCTGGTGAGAACTCTCTCACTCCCTTATCCATTCTCACTCTTTAGGCCTACCCTTTCGTCTCTCTCGCCAGAGCCGTTTTAAGGCCAAGGCACGCGAGGCACGTGCCTAGGGCCCCGCGCAACAGGGGGGCCCCGCGACGACCCAAAATACTACATCGCATTAGGCCTACAAATTAGCAACTGAATTATTATACGAACTTTAACGTAGATCCATGCTAAACTACTCTATATCTGACACTGAGAGATTGAGGCGGAAATAGGGTTACGGTACGTTCACTGCCGTTCAGGCATTTTCCTAGTTGGGGGAACTTCACCCAGAAAATAATGACTACCCAGTATCCAAAACATTTGACCACATACTAATAGTTTTAATTGCTGTTTACATTATTGTATTATACACGAACGTTAGTAATATATGATTATAATGATAAAATCTACTAATAAAATATATGATAACATCATAATAGGCTACAATAATTATGAGTATAGTTTACTGTTAATATTTGCGGGCCTACATGACTATTTTTGCACGACTAATTGGCGTCTTTCCGTGCTACCTTTCAAATGTCAAACTTCCAAAAAAAATTAATTTTTGTCCCTTGAACACTTAGTAGGCTAAAGCAGTAGGCCAGTGCTGTCCAACCTTTTGGTACCACGGGCCGCAAAAGCAAGATATTTTAAGCCGAGGGCCACAACACTAAAATCAAAATTTATCGATATATTAACATTGAAACGAGTGTTGAAATTTAATATGGAATGATTGCAATCTATCTACCAATCTATAACTTATAGCTATCTGTTATGAAATTTATGTACCGCAGGTTCAAGATAACTATTCAGAGATGCTCCCGACCCAGAAATGGCCAAAGAGGTCTTGAGCAGTTTATCGAAAGAGTTCGGAGAGGCCCACAGGAATAATAGGCCTACTAATGAATAATAGCATGTAGACTACACAAACCACGATTGTCATGCTTCACAATAGTTGAGCACCAAAATGTTCAAGGCAAAGGTGGCGTATATTTATGCCTCGCACTCAGTTTTGTCGCCCAGCACAGTTTGGCCAGCTCAGTTCTTCAGTATATTTCGACCACTGAATTTTTCTGGCTAAGATCCACTTCATGATTAGAACAAATTTACATCCTCCTTCTCTGACTTTCATTAAAAAATTCGTCGAAGCCAGAGTCTCTGTCTAAAGAGCTAGCACTATAGTCCTCGGACCAGACAGAGTCAAGACATCGACGTTCATCATCCCTGGTCCCTGGGTCTCTTTATCGATGGGTTCTTTTTAATCCTTAAGAACTAGAATTGTAGACTATATCTCGAAATGAATGGTCGCAGACACCTGCAGACATGTTGGAACTCTGTAGGCTACAGATCTAAGAAACTGACTAGAAGTGACCGGTTTGCGAAGTGAGTTTAGTTGAGTACAGTAATGGGGTTTGTTAAACCGGAAGTCGTGGGTCAATCTCCAGATAGACTACTGGAACCTATAACCCTAAGAAGAAAAAGAAAAGAGTAATTTTAGTTTTCGGATTGACCTTCCTGATAGCATTCCAAATCGGAAACTGTCAATAAAAATAATAAGAGCTCAAGTCGACGAGTGACTTTAGCCTTTGCTTCATTTTACAAAATTAAAGTGAAAAAATTTAGCGAGCCCGGCGGGCCACTTCAAATCGCCTTGGGGGCCGCATGCGGCCCGCGGGCCGCACGTTGGACAGCACTGCATTAGGCTATCATTACTATTATAGTAATGATAGCTCACTGTTTTAGCCTACTAAGTGTTCAAGGGACAAAACATTTAGAAAATTTGGAAGCAATAAGCAATAATTTAAGCAGCAGAACTGAGCTGCTGAACTTGATACGTTGAGAAATTCTTATTGTAATAATAATTAGGCCTATACTTATTGAAATTTCCAATCACTCTTTTGTTATAAGCACTGAAATAATAGAGTAACTTTTGCTAAGATCTCGGCTTACAAAATGCAATGCTGCCATTACAATGTGGAAATTGAAAAAGAAATTATAATAATGTTAAGAATATTTATTGAAGTCTTAGGCTAGGCCTACTCATGTTAGCACTGCAATAGTTGACCAATTTTGCTATAAATGCAACTAAAAATGCGCAGTCATTGCAATGTGAAAATTCAACAATTTCTGGTGGGGAAGGCAAATTTCCTCCCCATACTTTCCCCTCTCGGCGCTAAACGTTCAGCAATCGACCGGCAAATACCCGTTCTCAGTTCCCAGAAACCTTGATTTCACAGCAGCTTTAAAAGAATCTAGATTGGACTCATGGCTACTTTTAGGGTTAGGGTTTGTGCCTAGGGCCCCAAAACTTCTTAAAACGGCCCTGTCTCTCGCTGGTGAACTCCACGATCTTTCCACTCACGGATAACTCAATCAATTGTTAAAAATGTTTTCCAGATTCTTCCTATTCAATTGTTGCTGACCCTTCCCTGTAAAGTCTGAGCGAGATTTTTTTTGGTGGAGAGAGGTTAAAGGTACCGAGGTCCTTTCAATGCTATTTTGATAATAACAATGATTCCAGAAGGTTTGTGAATTGTGAGGCTGTTGGCATGCCATGTATTGCCTCGGAGCCATAACGATATGTGGAGAAATTTAAAGTGGTAGGGAGTTCCTTCCCTTCCCTCTTTATGATTTAAGCCATGACTGTGGACAATGAACACGCAGTGGAGTGTGGACAGTGGAGGCCTATAATAGGCTATCAGCATTGCGATGCTAATCATGAATAGCCTTTATTATGTTAGACAGCCAAAATGCTTTCATGTTTCTAAAACATATTTCATTGTCGGACCAAAAAGTGGTGGTGACTGTCACCACGGTATAAGACGGTATACACAGCCAACGTATTATTCCACGGCAGCCTATAGGCTATTTATACGGTCGACAACGAGTCAGAACTCAGCATCGCTGTAGAAGAGAGTCACGTACACATCACTGATTCTAATCAGGCGATAGGCTAAGTCAGACAAGAATAAATTTCAATTTAACGGTGACTTATCTTCATAAAGTAATCTTCAGGTGGCGTTGTGATTACATTTACACATGTAAATGTATTAAGTATGCTATTAAAGCATTCATGAATATAGCCTAATAATTTAGGTGAGGGGGTTAGGATAGTATAAGGCCTAAGCTACTATCTATTGCTGGCCCCTGTTGCACTGTATACGCTACCTGATTCTCCGTGATTGTATCAACAGAATTGAATGTTTGCAATAAGCAATCGTGGACGCCAATTTTTAAAGCGCTATTCGCGGCCCGATAAATAATTTTTTTCGTTATTCGATTTATTTGGTAATATTTTGTTCCGTTGGTGTCCATCCCAGCGGGACGTCGATCCTCTTTGTGCCTCTCCTTTGTAGTCAATGTTTCATCAGTCTGCTATGATGTTTTGTGTGAAATTGGTTGCAATAAAAAAAATTGCTTGACATGACTTGACACGGCAACAACTTATTTACGAGAGCAGCATGATATCAGAGAAGTTGTCCAAACCTCGAAAATCTAGTGGATATCCGAGTCCGGTAACCATAGAGACCAGAGTGAAAGAGAGAGAGAGAAAGAGAGAGAGAGAAACAGACAGACAGACAAACAGACATCCAGACAGAGGGATGTATATGTTTATATATATACATATGTGAGCTTATGTATAATAGGGGCCTACATGTATATGTGTATATTTATGCATGTGTGTAGGCAAGTGTGTGTGTGTGTGTGTCTGCGTATGTGTGCGTGCAGGCATATGTGGGTGGGTGTCGTAGGCTATTACAAGCCTTGATTCATGATCCGGCTTGTCAAATTCGATACCGCGTAGGCTACAATGGAGATCAATATTTGGTGCTCCATGGCGATCTGTCACCTTTTCACACAAACAAATGAATTGAGGGGAATAATATTGTACGGTTCGAAACGCAAAAAATGATCTAGGCCTATAGGTTTTCGTGCGCTGAGTCTAGCCAGAAACGCAGAATTAAGTGCAACAAAAGTAAATGAAGCGTAATGTTTTTCGATAGACGAGTAGGCCTACAAAAACGCAGACGACAAACGTTTTAGTCTGATAGAAACCCAACCAGGCCGATCACGTTACAAATGTTATGCCTTTGTAGCATGGGTCGTTCCGTGATTATATTTTAACGTTGTAAATGACTCGAAGCCTTTGCTCGGTCGCGTGCTTACAGGTCTAACATCCGTCGTGTCCACGTTCAGTGTTTCCGGATACTTCCAATCAATTTCGATGACTTGACAGTTGCTGAGAAAAGAAACAGTCTATTTTCTGGAGGGCTGTCAACGGCCAATGTTAGAATGCTCACTGGAATAGAATAGGCCTACATAATTTGTTATTCACATTCTCTCGAATAGAATACATAATTTGTTATTCACATTCTCTCGTCTATAATTTATATTCATGTTGAGATCGGAAAACAAGTTTGAGACTCAAGAATGGGACAACAGACTTTAATACAGACCTTTGACATATAGACCCACAAACCACCAGCATTTCTTTATAAAACAAGGATAGCACGCGTCGATTAATCCTGCTACACTTAATTCTGTCAACAAATAGGTATTGCTTGTGAACATGTACCGCCCACATCCTTGTCTTTGACTGACTCACATAATACCACACAATACAACTTATTTGTTTGTGTCCTCCTTCCGAAGTTCAGAAGTGCGCGCAAGACATATATTATATACACACATTCTGTAGGCCTACATGATTAGCCTATCCACTGCTTGATAAGCAGTATCAGTTATTGACATAGGTCCTAATGCCTCAAGATCTTTTCATCATAGGCGGAGACCTGGGCCGAGAATTGGGGGGGGACGGAAAGACGCGAGATTTTCAGAAAAATTTGTGACGACCGGCGAAATCTCGGGGGAAAAAAAGTTAATTTCGCCGGCAAAAAAGTTGATGACCTTTTTTTTTTTTTTTTTTTAGTCATCCGGCCAAAATCTCGACGAAATATTTCTATTTTCGCCACCGAAAAAAGTCTTGGCGCTCAAACATTGGGGGGGGGGACAAATGCATGGGCCGTCCCCCCCAACACTTTCTTTGGGGGGGGCCGTCCCCCCTGTCCCCCCTAGGTCTCCGTCACTGCTTTTCATGCATATGCACTTCTATGATGACGATAATATCCCCTGCCGAGGTGACTGCGTCGAACAATGAAGCATCCAATCAGACTGCATCATTTTTGCTTCATCATGTTTCCTCATTCAGAAAAGCTCTAAGTGTCTGGAGCGCCTGCTTAAAATAGCACATACGAACATTTAAGACTAAACAGTTATACGATTCTTAACCGGGTCGTCTTTTCTAGCGCAATGAAGGTTGTAAACTGTTGCACGTTTCTACATCGTATTGCCGCGTTAGTCATCTTAGGACACACAACAGTGGTCTTGAAAACATTCGACAGAACAAGACTTCTCGATGGTTCTGTGATCTGCGCCCTCGATGATTCATCGTTGGTTATTTCTTACGACGAGTTGTTTATTAATCATTCAGGAAACACCAGTTTCTGTGTTTCTCCACTTGCCTTGTGTGCCTGGCAATGCACCGCTAGAACAAACTGCACCAACTTCAATCTGAAAGACGATAAGAAAACGTGCGAACTTTTCGACTTTAACCCACGACGATGTTCAAGTTTGTCTGGATGTTATCATCTGCAGGTAAGTCTAATTCATCATTTTTTGTACTATTCAACTATTCAATCGTGTTCGCTGGATTCATTGTTAACCACAAGCTGCTGTCTCCAGTTGCACAATGCTGGCACGTTTTGGATACGCCTAATGCATATTTCTGGAGCATAATCAGTTGATGTCTTACACATTAGATAAAACCCTATAAGACACCTATGTAAACGCTGTAGCATTGTGTAGCAACCGCTAGAATTAACTGGAGCGGTCTTTAGCTTTATATTCGCCTCTATAGTTCAAGCAGAGGCATTAAACTTTCGAGACTTAGATCTATAACCGCATATTACTCAAACGACATTCTGGAGCCTGTTATTACTTCCTGTACGGTACCCTATATAATTATATATATAGCTTGTCAAATTTCTACTTAATCCTGATCTGACTCTAGTCCCAACTCTAAAAGCTATTTCTATAGTAGGAAGGTCTGTGGCCTATAGCGGAAATACTGGGCTAAACCTATGCTGTTGTATATTTCCAGGTATCTGGTCTGAAGAGCTGTCCCCAGCCAGGTAGGCCTAAGTGACTATTATATATGACGATATTGGCAATTAAATTAGAAAAGCATATAAGTCTACTACTACTACTACTGCTATTGCTACTGCTATTGCTACTACTACTACCACTACCACTACCACTGCTACTACTAGGCCTACTAGTACTAGTACTAACCTACTACTAATAATAATAACAATAATAATAATAATCTTCGTTTATTCAACAATCGGTTGACAGAATGCAACCGCTAACAGCGTACAATTATGCAGTAAACAATTCACAAGAGCGCAGATCAAAGAATACAAATCTTAACTATACTCACAGAACAAACAGCCTGCATAATTATAGGCTAAATCCTCTTTTCATGGGTCTGTCACGCTGAGAGCGCTTCTGAATAGCTCTGCTGTGAGAAGCGCTTTACAAATGTTTTATTAGATTAGATTAGATAAGAATTGGAACTAATAGCAGCCTAAAAAGCATATCCGCCTAACGGGGGCTCGAACTCGCTCTTTACGCCAGCGAAACTGGTATCAATTACTCTACCGACCCCCAACTAATCCCCCTCCTAGAACTAATATCATATTATTTGATTCAAGGGATTTTTAGGGAAAACTATTCAATAGAGAGGGACCAACAATCGAGAAAACCCTGTTCTGTCTGATGACTGTTCGTGCATAATTATGTAAACACAGGTGACCTCCTCTGGAGGACGAGCGTAGACATCAGCGACCAGATCAGTGAAGGACATTCCGCATGTGAGCGGAGATGATGTGGCCCAATTTAGAAACTTGTCCAAACAAGCGAACAGACGCACGCAAAACTCGCTCCCGGGTTGCAATCGAACCATGGAAGCGAAAAGTAGATGGAGGAGGAGCAGTAAGTCGTCTAATCGATAAACGACAAAGGCATGAACCAATGTGGTAACAGGAGATGAGCCGAGAGAGAACGGGAGACTGGCACAAGCAATATAGTAGCAGGAGCGACTCATTGTCGTAATATGATCCACAAAGACATAATAGGCTGTTCATACATACATGTACATATGCTTATCTATAAATATATATTGACCGATTTTGCGTATGTGTTAGCCAATCGATCCGAGCAAACACTTATAAGGTTGCAATTGAAAATATTGCATCAACCAGAGATGATGCAACGTTTCTTTTCGTTGCATGGACCAACTCGACTAATGTCAGTTTACTAAAACAGACGGGACTTGTGCATTGGGTCAATGCGGAATTATGACAAAAAATTTCCTGTCAGACACGAATGAGTGTCAGACTCTTTGTTGTATTTTCGATTAGTAAGCTTATTTTGTAAGCAAATGCACATTTTTATGAATAGGGCGCCCGCTGCCGTTTTACTTGTCCTACATTTTGCCAAGTCTGCACTAGATCAGACTAACCAAGGTCTCTCTCTCTCTCAGTAGATACTCACAAATTCTCGTCATCTACGTCGCATCATATAACGTCTACTCTTTTGCTCTTTCTTCTAATGGGCGAATTTAATCATTTTTATCAGGGCCGTCTTATGGTCATCGTAGGCCCTAGGCACTTTTGCATATTAATCTATTCGTAGGTCCCTATAGCCTCTAGGTCTATCCAACTCAACTCTGTATTAATTCAAATTGTGACACATTTAGGCTACATTATTTCTTAAAATTATGCTGAACCATGTTTTGTGAACGCATTCAGTTTTTATTTTAAATCCCCATCTACTTTTTGTAATATTTATTTTCAATATCCGCTAAATGTAATATTTCCGATTTTCGACTTTCTGTTAGCGGCGTTTCGGTCTAAGTTCTAATGAAAAATCGCCATCGCTTTTTAAATTTTAATTTGTTAAATTATCAATACAAATTTCTAAAAATAAACATGTCTGATGGTTATAAGAGGAAACACGAGTCTGGATTGGAGAAACCAATAAATCTGTAGCTGAAATGATTAGGCCTATATCACAAATGGCTGACAAGCTGGTCTCCAGTTTTCCAAATGTCAATATTTTCTGTTCGAATTTATCTTTATATTTTTGGAACAAGTTGTGAAGGTGAACGTTCTTTTTCGAAGCTGAAAATTATCAAAAATTACCTTCGGTCAACGATGGGACAGGCACGATTATCCTCCCTTGCATTACTTTCAATTGAAAACGACTTAATGCGAGAAATGACATTTGAATAGGCCTACATTAACCTATAAGCGATTTCGCGAATGCAAAGAGCCGCAAAGTTAACATATAGCTTAGCCAATGTTACTGTTTCATTAGCTAACTCTAGCCTTAAAAAAGTTAGCTCGTTAAAATGAAATTTGCAAGTTTTCGTTTTCTGTTTGCTTTTTCCGGTCATTGACCAATCACTGCATTTATTTTTTAATATTTTTTTTAGGATTTCGTAGGCCCCTGGTAAGTTCGTAGGCCCTAGGCACAGTGCCTACTGTGCCTACTGGATAAGACGGCCCTGATTTTTATGCATAGGACGCCCGCTGAGTCGACGACGCTTTACTTGCCCTACAATTTGGCAAGATTGCACTAGATCATATCAATTGACTTTAGTCGTCTGTGTCTATTAATTTCACGATCGCAAAACTAAATGTCAACCTCCAAATGACCTTCAAAGTTTTCTTCCTTTTTCTTCTATGTTCAGTAGCGCAGCCTATGCCTAACCTAGTCACTGTACTTCGGTATCTAAAGCTAGTGTATAAGTTTCTAAAGTTCTTAACTTGTTCAATTACAACAAAGCTCTGTTTCTTGTATTTTCTTCTTTTTTCATAACAACGCAAATAACACAACAATGGATCAACGACGACAAACGCTTGAATTCAACGACAGCAACGCAACTATTATCATCTAACTCCACTGTTCTCTAAAACGTCTTCTATTCTCTACTACCTACTACCAACTCCTTCTTCTACAACTTATCTTACTGTCTGGGCGTACACTCTTCCCCTGGCCGCTCTGTCCTTCTATCTGCCTCTCTCCGTCTCTCTGTCTGTCTGTCTGTCTGCCTATCTCTCTCTCTCGCGCTCTCCGGCGACAGTCGGCCGAGCCGCGCCAACTTTCCCGCCAGTCTGTCACCTGCAGGCCTAACTGTCTAGACGCTGACCTTGAGCTGGTCTATTCGTACGCCTAAACATCAACTGACCACATAGACTATACAAAATTAGTTCACATTACCTTCCTCCTTTCTTTTAAAGAGAGCTAATTATCTATAAAAATTAGCGAACGTACCTTAACTAAACAATGCAAAATAGTCCATAACATAATACATCATAAAATATCTTACACTACAATCTAGACAGACAATCAGCTACTACATTCAATTTACCTTTCTTATAGTTCAACAGAATGTCAAAATTTTGCAATGATAAAGACCATCTGACTAATTTAGCAGATTTCGACATTGATTCAGTCAAATAAACTAAAGGATTATGGTCTGTAAACACATTGATTTTAGAACCAATAAGAATTTCTTTCAACTTGTTTAAAGCCCATATGATTGCATAGGCTTCCTTCTCAATCGTCGCCCACCTCCTCTGAGTATCTGTCAGCTTCTGACTGATAAATGAAACAGGACGTTCAATCCCTTCCTCGTCCACCTGAGACAGTACAGCTCCCACAGCAAAATCACTGCTATCACAGTACAAATTAAATGGTTTCCCAACCTCAAACATATATAGAATCACATTTGATAAGACAATCTGTTTAAGGGAATCAAAAGATTTCTGATGTGCATCAGTCCAAACAATGTTATCAGGTACTTTCTTGCTAGTCAAGTCTGTCAATGGTTTAGCAATTTCAGCAAAATTACAAATAAACTGTCTGTAAAATCCAAAAAATCCTAAGACTTGCTTCACTTCCTTCCTGGTTTCAGGTTTCTTCAAATTAATTAAACTGTCAATCCTGTCTGGATTCATCATCTTCTTCCCTGATCCTATGAGGTGACCGATGAACTTCACCTCACTCTTACCAAACACACATTTCTTCAAGTTCAATGTTACATTATGCAGTCTTATTCGTTTCAAAAATAATTCCAAATGTCTTAAATGAATGTCCCAATCATTAGAATGCACTGCAATGTCATCAACATAAGGTTCAGTAAAATCATGAATCGGTTGCAAAATCATATTTATCGCTTTTACAAAAGTCCGTCCAGAGTTAATCATTCCAAACGGAACACGCGTAAATTCATACAGTCCATTATGTGTAACAAACGCAGTCTTCCATTGGTCACTCTTTTTCACAGGACAAGTCCAATATGCACTGCGACAGTCCATAACAGAAATGAACTTGGATTTTCCAACTTTGCTCAAGACATCGTTGACGATTGGCATAGGATATCGGCAGTTTTCAGTAAAAGAGTTAATGTATCTGTAGTCACAAGCCAATCTCAAGGATCCATTCTTCTTTTTGACAATGACAAGTGGACTTGCCATTCTGCTTGACGATGGTTGAATGATGTTTTCTTTCAGCATCTCTTGTATTTGTTTTTCCACTTCTGCTCGGTATATTAGAGGTATTCGATATGCCACGAATTCTTTTTCTCGAAAGTCTGGTCTCAGCACCACTTCGTGTTCTACTAATGTACATAGTCCAGGTTGGTCTGAAAATCTGTCTGCATATCGATTCAGTACATCAAGTAATTGTTTCTGCTGTTCGCTAGTCAGATGTCCAATTTGTTCGTAATCCAATTGAAGTGACTTCTGTTTTGTCTCTGAATAGTCTTCCTTCAGCGGTATTTCTACCACTGATCCAAATTCGTCATCCTCTTCCACGATCAGACCACAAGACAATGTTCTCGTAATGAACCTCCTCATCTTGTTAGCATGAATAATCCGTCGACCGTTTTCGTTCATGTCCACCAGATACGAATATTTGGATCTTCTTTGCAGGACCGTGCATGGACCATGCCATCGGGAGATCAATTTATTGGTTGACGTTGGATACAGCACGATGACGTTCTCTCCTGGCTCGAATTCTTTATCTTTTGCTCTTTTGTTGTATTGACTGGCGTACTGTTTTTGCTTTTCTTCAGCACAGCTCTCGGCGAATGTCAAGGCCTTTTCCATGTCTGCTCTTAAATTCTTCAGGTACTTTGCCGGTTGCACTCCAATGTTCGGTGGTAGATTTATTTCTTTGGTCCAGCTTTCTTTAAGGATGGTGAGTGGCCCTCTCGGCAACTTTCCATAGACCAGCAAATACGGTGCCACTCCTGTAGTTGCATTAGGCACTTCTCTCAATGCCCAGACTGTAAATGGAATAATTTTATGCCACTGTCTCGGATTTTCCACAACGACATGATGAATCATTTTCTTGAACGTTTGATTCCATCTCTCCACCAATCCTGCCGCTTCTGGATGTCCTGGCGAATCGAATCGAGGACAACACCCCATCAGTTTCAGAAATTCTCTTGTTAGACTGGCTGTAAAATTCGTCCCTCTATCGCTCGTGATTACTGACGGAACTCCCACATCCATGAACAGCTTCATCAAAGCTTCGCATACAGCCTTAGCGGTCAATGACTTCATCAAGAATATTGTCGGCCATCTTGTACATGAGTCCACGATGCACAAACAATACTTATGCCCTGCTGCTGAAGTCGGTTCGATTGGTCCTACGACGTCCATGGTCATTCTTCTGAACGGTACATCCTCTCTTGGTATTGGTGTAATCGGCACTCGATCCATCACCAAACTTCGTGCTTTCAACTGACACTTCTCACAGGACTTGCAGAACTTCACCACATCTCTACGCATTCTTGGCCACACAAAGGACAACTTGATACGTTCCCTTGTCTTCTCTTCTCCCAAGTGTCCGCCAAATACTGACTCGTGCGCCAATTCCATCACCTGAATTCTTCTTTCCTTCGGCAACACCAACTGATACACCAACTGGTCCAACATTTGATGCTTCTTATACATCAACCCATTCACCACACTAAACTCTGATCCTTTGTTTTCAGCTATCTTCCACCACGACCTCAGTGACTCGTCATTTCTCTGCTGCTCTTCAAATTTCTTTGCGTCTGCTAATTGTCTTTCATCACTCGTATTCTCGGCAAACAAATCCCTCATACTCGTGTCTATTTCACCATCACTCTCAGAATCATCATCATTATCACGTTCACATGCAACCATCTCTTCTTCAATTTCATTGTTTCCGGATGTTATTCCTTCTTCTTCTTCTTGAACGCTTTGTTCATCATCGCTTTCTGTGTCCTCCTCTAGCAAACTTTCATTTGACTTTTCCTCTTCTCCTTCTTCCACTTCTCTTCTCCGACTCTGTGCTCTTGTAGTCACATTCGCTTGCAATTCTCCTTGTAATACACTCACTGGTGGAACCTCTTTCAGTTCTGCGATTATCTCTGGATGCAGCAAGAACTTTTCTTTGTTATCTTTGCACAAGACTGCCGGAATGCTGGCACACACCAAGGTTAAATATGGCGCGATATTTACTCCCTTGTCTTTCAAATCTCCTCCTTCGTTATGACAACTCATCCGCACTTCGATTTTCACCAACTTAGCTGGAATGGGTTCTCCAGCCACACATTGCAAATGTACTCTGCCAATTTCTTCCACTGTCGCTCCTTTCAACAATTCTTCATTGATTACTGGAATCTCCGTACCAGAGTCAATCAGCGCTCTGACTTGCACGGGATGACAACTGTCATCATTTCCACGTATCTCTACATTGACATGCTGTAGTAAAGACTTCTTCGTACGTTGACATTCATCTTTGCTTTCTGTTTCTCGACTAGTATCTTTAATTGGAGCAGAATTTACTATTTCTCTCTGTATAGCAAATTGAGGCGTGCACTTCATCACTGACTTCACTTCCGTTTCGCGGTTGTCTTGTTCTTCAGACTGATTCGGTGCATTCATTACTTGTATCTGATTTACTCTGAGATTTTCTGCACTTCGAGTAAATCTATTTCTCAGATTCGTCATTCTGGGTGGTACTTTGCAATCCTTTATCAGATGTCGGTCTGACTGACAATTATGGCAACGTTTCTTAACAATCCCTCTCTGTTCAGTGCTCTCCCGCCTGTAATTGTACGCTGTATTGTTTTCTCTTTGGCGTCCCATCACTGGTATTCGACTGTACATTTGTCTGTCACTCGTTGCTTCTCTTCTATCTTGACCAAACTGTCTTCCAGGAGCACCATCATTCCTTGCTTCGTTATTTCTGGCTTGGTTTCCTGTTTCTTTGTTATTACTATTCCACCTGGGTTGCTTCGAACTATTTCCCCATGCTTCATACTTCGGTTTGTCTTGAAACATTAGACCAATTCGATTGTTCACGTGTACGTCTGCGAGTTCTGCAACATTACTAGCTTCAAAGCATTCAGTACCCTCTTTTGCTAGTACGAACTGTAGCGGACCCGGTGGTAGACATTCTTTCAATTTATCCGCCACCAACAGATCAAATAACTTCTCGTAGCTTTTGCCCACTCGCCTACTTCTGACATAATAGTTCAACAGATTCTTCAATCTTGCTGTAAACATCGTGTATGTTTCTTCTGCCGTTTTCCTCGCATCTCCAAATCGTGATCGATATTCTCTCGCTGTCAATTTGAATTCTTTCAGTAAATGTTCTTTCACTATGTCGTAATCGTCTAGATCATCGAAAGACAATCGGTTCAACACCGTTCTCGCTCTTGGCGTCATTAGTGGCAACAGCAATTTGACCCAAAACTGCTTTTCCACCGTAAAACTGTTGAATGCATTCTCAACTGTCTCAAAATATAATGGCACTTCCATCATATCATATGGCATCTTAGGTAATACGTGTTTCATTGCATCACCTATCTTTTTAATCTTGGACACCATTGTCTCACTTTCTCTGATCCTGTTTTGTTCTGACTCCTCACGGCTTCTTCTGTCGTCTTCATCTCTTTTCTTGAGTCTATGTTGATCTTCTTCCCTACGCAGTTCTTCTTGTTCTATCTTCTGTTGCAACAATTCTAACTGTCTTCTGCGTTCCTCCTTTTCTATAGCCATTTCTCGGAGCTGAGCTTCCTTAAGAGCGAGTTTCTTTTGTTCTAATTCTAATTGTTCTTCCCTTTCTCTTTCCGCTTTTTCCAAATTTTCTTTCTCCATTTTCAATTCTTCCTGTCGAATCTCTTCGGCTCTTTGTAATTCTGCCAAACGCATGGCTTCTTTGTCTTCCTCACGAATCTTTTGCTCTTCAATCTGTTGTTTTCGTATTTCTTCATCACCTTTCCTTGCCCTCTCGTATTCTATCATCAATTCCATTCTTCTTCGTTCTGCTTCGTCACGATCTCTTTTCAGTTGTTCTAGCTGAAGCTGGAACTGCTGCTTCTGCATCTCAATCTCTTGTTGTCTCATCCTTTCTGCTTTTTCCACTCTTTCTTTCTCTTCCTGTCTACGTTTCTCCTCTTTCTCTTCTCGTCTACGTTGCTCCTCTTTCTCTTCTTGTTTTTGTTCTTTCTCCTCTCGTCTCCGTTCTTTTTCTTCTTGTCTGCGTTGCTCCTCTTTCGCTTTCTCTTCTTGTCTGCGTTGCTCCTCTTTCGCTTTCTCTTCTTGTCTGCGTTGCTCCTCTTTCGCTTTCTCTTCTTGTCTGCGTTGCTCCTCTTTCTCTTTCTCTTCTTGCCTGCGTTGCTCCTCCCTCATCATCATAAATTGCATCAACGCCTCCATAGACATCGGTGGCTGAGGTTTTTCAACTGGCTTCTCCTCAACGCCACCCACTGCACCTTGCTCTTCAGCTTCCTTTTTAAGCCAAACCTCTGCTAAAGCTCCCATCAAATTTTCTCTAGACATCTCTTCGACTTCTTCTACGTCTAGACCCTCTTCAATTAATAACTTTATTAATCGATCAGAAGACATCTTCTTTATACTCGCTTGCTTTTGTTCTGTAAGTTTCTCCATCTTTTCTTTACTTCAGTGATTACCGTGAAGAAATCGAGGGAATGGCTATGAATATCTGTGATTGGCTGACTTTAATTCTTATGGCTCCTTGGGTAAACAAGCAAGTTTTGTATACCTCTCTCTGGCGTTGCGTTGTCGTAATGTTATTCGTATGCCCGTTGTATCTTCTCACCAGACTCCGAAATGCGTCTCCAATCGTAAATATTCCTCCGACTGAAAATATTCCTCCAATTGAAAATATTCCTCCAATTGAAAATATTCCTCCGATTGAAAATATTCCTCCAAATGAAAATATTCCTCCAACTGAAAATATTCCTCCGATTGAAAATATTCCTCCGATTGAAAATATTCCTCCAATTGAAAATATTCCTCCGATTGAAAATATTCCGCCAATTGAAAATATTCCTCCAATTGAAAATATTCCTCCAATTGAATTCGCTATCCCAACATCCTTTGCTTGAATTCAGTATCCCACCGCTGCCACCAAAATGTCAACCTCCAAATGACCTTCAAAGTTTTCTTCCTTTTTCTTCTATGTTCAGTAGCGCAGCCTATGCCTAACCTAGTCACTGTACTTCGGTATCTAAAGCTAGTGTATAAGTTTCTAAAGTTCTTAACTTGTTCAATTACAACAAAGCTCTGTTTCTTGTATTTTCTTCTTTTTTCATAACAACGCAAATAACACAACAATGGATCAACGACGACAAACGCTTGAATTCAACGACAGCAACGCAACTATTATCATCTAACTCCACTGTTCTCTAAAACGTCTTCTATTCTCTACTACCTACTACCAACTCCTTCTTCTACAACTTATCTTACTGTCTGGGCGTACACTCTTCCCCTGGCCGCTCTGTCCTTCTATCTGCCTCTCTCCGTCTCTCTGTCTGTCTGTCTGTCTGCCTATCTCTCTCTCTCGCGCTCTCCGGCGACAGTCGGCCGAGCCGCGCCAACTTTCCCGCCAGTCTGTCACCTGCAGGCCTAACTGTCTAGACGCTGACCTTGAGCTGGTCTATTCGTACGCCTAAACATCAACTGACCACATAGACTATACAAAATTAGTTCACACTAAATATGCCACTAATTCAGGGCTGTTTCTATGGAATTTTTAGAACTGCACAACTCCTTCTTTCCTTTCCCATCTTCCATGGTAAATGACTTCCAATCGGAGGAAAATGACCTTTTTGCTAGTTTTAACTTACAGAAGTACTTCTACAACAGCACAAATCCATTTAGAACTGTACATTTTGTGTACAACTGCACGTTAAAAAAGCCATGCACTAATTGCATTGTTTTTTATCTTCCAATTTGTAGAATTGCACCTCAACTGTTCCCAGAGCGCTTCTGGTGCTGGGCTTTTTGTTGGAGAATTTCTGAAGCTAACTTGCTATATTACATACATTGGTATGCTCACACCCTCGATGCAATGGACGGACAACAACAATAGTCTGATTACAAATGCAACCACAATGTCGATTGATGGTCTCATTTCATCGTTTATTCTGATACCAGCATACATGAACTTTACTCCTCCGATTACGTTCAAGATCAATGTCATCAACTCCACAAAGTACGATAATTATTCGTGGTCTTCAGAAAGTGTTCCAGTTGGTATGTGTACTTTTTCTCAGTTATGGCCAGTTGTAATAAATCCTTCCCGAATATCCAGTATACGTTCCTTAACCCATACCGTTTAGCTACCATATGGAGGACCTATATTTTCTATCCCCGTAATACAGGGTTGCAAAAGGCATTAAAACCGTCTCCAACGAGGATGCTTACTCTTATGGAAACAAATTTAAGACCGCGCATGAGATAATGACTGAACCCAACTAGGCGTTGATGTAAGTCATGACAGTGATGACGCTAACGTTGACGATATTAATAACGATGACAGTACGGTGACACAGATCACATCTTAATTTACTAAAATTCACTAAATAGTGAATTCCAAGGCTTATATTAGATCTAATGAAGAACCATAATGATTTCTTTAACCGAATCCAAAGTGTATTATATCTTTCGTTTCTGCAGGCTGTCCACCAGGTTTTCGGTCATCAATCGGATCAAACACCTGTTATGTTGTGATTTATAAGAAGTATAACTGGGAAACGTCTGTTCATATGTGCGAACAGAGGCGCAATGGTTCGTATCTAACTGCCATAACCAGCGATGCTGAGCAAATGGCCATCACGAACTACTTGAATAAACAGAACTGTTAGTATATGGTTCAATGCATGCGTATTATTATTATAATATTATGTCATATGATTGATTCATAAATGAGGTTTATTTAGCGTCCTTAAAGTTACTACTCAGTAGCGCTCCCGACCCAACCCCCGGCTGAAATGGACGGTTTTAAGGCTGTGATCTAGCGCATCTGAGCAAACTCTAGGCTAAGGCGTAAATACTGTGACATACATGTAACATGCGTATATAAGCTTATACAATATACATGTAGGCTACATTGCACATTATAATTGATGTATTATCAGTGTTATTTTCATTTTGTTTCAACCGTTTGTATATATTACATACTGCTTCTCGGCATTGATTTATTTCGATTTCTATATAGGCCTAAACATTTTAAACTGAGGACTAATTAAGAATCTCATTATCTCGTGCCAAAATAATTACATTAGGCCTATAATTATTATTGTACTATGAACAACTGATATGTTGTTAAAAACGCAAAATAACAAAGTGATAATCTCAGGTTAAATTATAACAGTAGGCTACTATGCCTTATTCATGCACATTAGTAGTCAGTTTTTATGTGGCTTCGTGCTTACTTTTGTGCTTTTGTATGACAATGGTTGATTGCATTCAATGATCGCAAGGCCGTTAATTTGATGACATTCGCTCTCATTCTAGCAACAGTGTAGGCCTAACGTTTACTGCATTCAATTAGTTGCATCGAGGCTGTTGTGCTTAACAATCATGCTATGGAAAATAAGTATGTGGAGTAAAATGCTGAGCTTCGTAGCAATCGGGTAAAATGGGGTAATTTCGGCACCTTAAGCAGTTTTTCGAATATATGTGATGTCATTACATTTATAAGATCCACTGAGGTTCCTATAGTTTGCTACGACCCTAAGCAATAAAATGGCACCTTTAAACTGTGAATCGGCTCTTGCAAATTCGTGTTATAACATGATAAGTGAAGGCGTTCAGATGCCGAAATTACCCCTAGGGTAGGGTAATTTCGGCAAGGCATGTGGGTAATTTCTACACGGGTGCCGAAATTAGCCAAACAGAAGATAACCATTATGTTTAATGCATGCAAAATGAAGCAGATGGGTCGAAATTGTGGCTACATACGTGTTTACTTGCATTCATTTATGCTTGTATGTGCACTTGTTATAACGCCCCTTCAAGCTCTCTATACTCAGAGGTGCTCCCGACTGCAGCGCGGACACTGCATCGGAGTTTCACGCCGAAACGCTGAGCAAATTGCGAGTGAAGAACTTGCCCAAGGTCCTTACGCGGCGTCTTGAGGTGGATTCGAACCTGCAATCCTTCGCCTGCAAGGCAACGAACATACCCACAACGACACTGCGCCCCACATGCTATAACAGGAATTTGCGAGAGCCGATTCGCAGTTTTAAAGCGCTGTTTCATGGCACATGGTTGTAGCAAACTATTAGAACCTCGATCAGTAGATCTTATACATGTAATAACATCACATATAATAATATTCAAATCCTGTAGCCTACACTCAGACGCTTTTATACCCGCTGCCTTTAATCCAAATAGTTTTTGCACCAGTAGGGTTGCCAACTTTCGATTATGAAATTTCTGGACGCAGTGCGAGCCCCCCCATGATTTGTGAAAATTGTAGCGATTAGGATCCGGCCACTTTAGCGGAGCACTATAAGCTATCCCGTCTATAGAGGCTCCAGCGGCAGAGGGGCCTACAAAATGGAAAATCAGTAAATTATGATCCTTGTATGTTGGCCTATCCCGCAAAATATGTTACATTTAGAATTTAGACCTACTTAGAAAATGTGAAAATATGCAAGGTACAGGATCCGTATCCTTGTATGGATACCATGAAAGTTATAATGGAATGCGCACAGAAAGGACAAGAGGAATATTGTTTCATCGACTAGTATATGCCTATAACAAGATATTCAAATATCAATAATTCTCAAACGTAAAGTACATTAAGGTCTTTTTTCAAATCTATACTTCTGTTCACTTTGCTTGCAATGCATTGAGCAGAAATTTCTGCTCCGAAACATAATAATTATTACAAATCTCCACAAGATTGATCGACATGTAGGCCTATTGACTTTCACACACAGTTCAGCTTTTACCAGTTCAGACCTCAACCTATTGCATTCATCAGTCCACAGAATTTTTAATCAATGAGAAAATACCTTCAACAAGTGCATTACTGATCGGAATTGCTCAAATTATATCCAACCAGTTTCTTGATATTTGGAGCACCACATTTAAAAAGGAATTCTACCCAACAGTTATCGACTTTTGGCTTTGTCTTCAGTTTTGGAAGAACTTGTCTTAATGCAATGTTCCTTGTTCCTTGTAGGCTATAAGTTGTCTTTACCCTCTATTGATTCTTATCCGATGTTTTGTTCTGATTCAGTCTTAAATGAACTAGTCTATGTTTATCCAATGCAATGCTGTCTAGTCTAATTTCATGATTTAAGTAGTGCAAGTAGCCGCATGGTAAATCGCAAGGGAGAGTCAGAGTAGCTATAGGGTAAGATAGCAGTTAGGTTACGGTGGCAAGCAAATTGAAATCGATGAGTCTTAAACTGAAGATGTGCAAGAATCAAAGGCTGAGATGAGCAACGAATTCTGAAGATTAATTTTGTATGAATTAAAGAGAAGGCCCGAGAACACAGCAGTTTTTTGAGTGCGGTCTCAGCGTTCACTGCATTGGTGCAATCTACCAACTTCTGTTTGAGCAAATTATTGTCGTCAACTCACTTGTGTTGCAATATCTTGTCCCTTGTAGCATATAAGTCGCACACGTTGGCCCTACTTTGCATGGGCGGAGACTTGGGCGGAGACTTGCGGGGGACGAAAAGGCGGCCGAAGATTTTGGGTGGACGAATGGGCTGAGACGCAGACGAAAATTCTCCATCTTTTGCCGGCAAAAAATTCTGACAACTTTATTTAGTCATTCGCAGGAAATGTCGACGGAAAACCTAATTTTCTCTGACCAAAAAGTTGATGACCTTTTTTTAGTCTCGTTTCTTGTTCACCGTGTGTTTCGTGAAGTGTACATGATGACCCAACACTTACCGATTATCTAGTGGGGGTGGGGGTTGGGGTGGGAGAAGGGTACAAATGCACCACATCCATTGACGTTGCCGTCCCCCTGTCCTCCCCTAAGTCTCCGCCCATGCTTCTTTGTTTCCAAGCTGCTATTTCATTTCTATTAAAGCAGACAACAAAATTAATGGCTATCATCTATACTGACTCCACTACAGATTATTTAGCGACCTATTCAAGTCAGCAGTTCGTTTGCAGCTTATTTTATTTCACGCTGGTCTAACGTTTCACCTTTTGCAACGTTGTAAACTGGTTTTCGTTCCGTTCTAGTGGTGGTGTGCTCAGATTCAACCGGCTATATCGGTGGTCACATGATCTGGACGAGCTACCAGCGAAAAGACCCGACCAGCTGCAATGACACGGATTCCCCTTTTGTATGGAAACCAACTTCAAGCATAATAATCGAGGACAATTACACGCTTTGGAAGCCCGGCGAACCCAACTGCTTTAAGCCACAGGAAGTGTGTATGTTTGAACCTTCAACGTTTGGTTACAGTGGTGTGGACGGCGATTGTAGTCTTCCTTTCTGCCCTCTTTGCGAGTACGGTCCTTTTTGACCTCATGATGAGTTAAAAATTGATGACGATGTTGGGTTGAATTTACTGATCCACTGACAGTGACATATAACACCGACTGTCTATGTTGTAAAATGTGAGCGTTTGACTTGCATTGTTGAAAGGTTACGGTACTTACCAAAGTTACCATTACTTACATTGTAGACTATTTATCGGACGATGAAGCAATCGCCAAATAATTATTAGGAATGTGGGTTACGTAGATATGGTTCTTTTTCGAACATTTCGCTGTTCACGTATTTTGTTTAAATTAGGTCTAATAAAGGACTGTTAAATGGCACTGAATTTTTCCCTCATTCTACTGCTTAGTTGGCCTGAAAAGTGAGATTTCTGAATTTTCATATACTGCCCGTCTATCAGAATCTTGAAAATCAGGAGATCCTGCAGACTAGACAAAATAAGTTTTCTTTCTCCACAGCGTAGGCTAAAGCCTGCCTGTCTCAAGAACGCAGGCTGCCTTTTCTGCTAGGCTACCGATTAACCAGCTAGTCCTTCCAACTCATTATAAGCTTATGCCTATTGTTTAAGACAAAAATCAGATCGATGGGGGAATCAAAGGTTAATCCAATAGACCTTTTATACGGATGAAGGAAATGACAAGGAGAATTTGGCTGAAGAAAATGCCCGACAGCAGTTGTTTAAAATAGGCTAATTTTCAAAACTACACAACCAGGAAGTGCGGATTTGTATGGCGAAAATATCTGGTCGTTTCAGAAAATTTTCCCCCAAAAATGTCGTAAGTCGGCGATGAACAATTTTGATGACATTTTTTGTCATTTAGGCCTATTTGTCAGAAATTTTCAGAAGTTTTTCCATAAATGTCACAATTCGTCGAATATATAAACTGATGCCTTTTTAAAAGTCGTCCACCTGAAAATTCCTTTTTCCACCTTCCTGCTTATTTTCTTCCGTTTTAAACCGGCTGCAATTAGCCTACCTTTTCTAATGATTTTCACTGCACAGAACTGCTTCTACAACTGCACAAATTCATTTAGGCTACAACTGCATATTTTGTGTAGAAGTGAACCTTAAAAATGTCCTGCCCGACAGCATCAACCCAGCCGTCTATGTGAGCTGACCAGGGCCGGATTAAGAAAAGTGTGGGCGCTGTTGGGTAAATTTTTGCGAATCTTCGGACGAAAATAATTCTGATGACCTTTTTTTAGTCATGTGGTCGAAATTTCCGTGTAATAAAATTATAGTCTACCGATTTATCCCTGACAAAAATAGTTGACGACTTTTTAGTCGTTTGGTCGAAATATGCTCAAAAATATACACAATTTTCCTGAAATTTCTCGCATGTGTGGGTCCCCTAAAGTGTGGGGCCCTGTTCGGCCGAACCTGTTGAACATGTCTTAATCCGGCCATGGAACTGACACTGATCATTTTCAATTCACTCCGATATTGCCCGTATGATGGCGCTTAGACAGAAAATACTTGGCGAACTATGTTCAACAATGTAAACAATTCTTTTTTATTTACAAGCGCGTTACGTCTCTGCTATCACAAGTAGGCATTTTCATATTAGGCTACAACCCTTAAAGGGTTGATATAGGTCCACAAATGTATGCTTACTAGAACAGCACACACTCTGGCAAAAGGAATACCAAGACGTGATTAGTTTCGGATGTATGAGGATTGATAAAATTCATGGATTGAGACCTAGGATGATCGGTGAATAACAGTGGCGAAGAGACATGAAGAATGTAAAATGAAATACTGATAGAAGATCATTTCACACTCGTTGTGCACATCACAATGTTTTCATTTATGTGCTGATTAAGCCTCACATTCTGCGGATGACTTGGAGTCACGTGGTATGACGATAATCGTAATGAAGTAGTCTATATTCTAATAATTAGTTGCACTTTGATGACTCAGCTTCTCAGCCATTTTCGGAATGAAGCCACAAGGAAGAACAGCAGCCTATGTCATATATTAGGTGAGTTGTTAGTAGGCCTATTGCCATAATCCAAACAATTACGTTTGAATGAACGCATTAGGCCAGAAGCAGCATTGACATACATGTAAGAGTGGAGTGAGGTACGGATGTTGGGCAGATGAAATAAGCATGTTCTTCCTATATATTGTTTTCACATGCTCAGGGGCTTAGGTCTATTGTCGCACTAGGGTCGCACACCAACGTAGAAATTATGTCGCTATAATGTTGCCATTGTAACCGTTAATGGCATTAATAGTTCTCCGGTCATTCATGATCGAAGGCGAAGGCATGTGAACTGTGGAGGCTTATACCAAATGACAGCTTCCGTTGAAATTTAAGCCAGTGCTATTCATAGACGATTTAAATAATAGCCGCGCGATGGCGGGTTGACTTAGGTAAAATGCATAGCCTACATCAGTGGTTCCCAACCTTTTTTGACACGAGGGCCACTTTTTCTTAGTTGAAGGACACTAGTGGACCACAAGGTTAAAATTGTATTAACTAAAAGCATATAATTTTTTTATAATTTATTCAAAATATGATGTTTGATGTTATTTATCGACGTTAAAATAAAACAATTTGTAATAGAAAATAATAATGTGTTCTATCCTGTTCAAATTGTTAATTTTTTCATATATTTTTCATAATTCTTTGAGAGATGAGGGTCATTTTCTGAGGCCTGGCGGGCCATTTTCTGAGGCATGGCGGGCCCCTTTTGGCCCGCGGGCCACGGGTTGGGAACCGCTGGCCTACATCATTGAACAGAAGGTTAGCTAGATGCAATGAATTCGCTTTAGAGGCTTCATTAGCAATTATTGATAGAGAGTAATTGTCATCCAGTAGTATTTAATAGCCTGGTCTGTAATGCATTTATGAGGTCTGGCTTCCCGATCGAATTCTATGCATCTCAACTGCATCAATGGATTTTCATTCAGCCTCATTATTTTGAGTGTTCATATTATTTTCATGAGTGCAGATAGTTTTACTTGGTGCTACATAGAGACACTCACTTTATCGATCCTTTCTTGTGTCGTCCTCAGTCCCAATGCAACCATTGATGTACTCTAGCGGTTCTAGGACGATTGGTCAATGGTCATAGGACGATTGGTCAGAAAACGATTGGCCATAGGACGATTGGTCATAAGATGATTGACCATATGACGATTGACCATATGACAATTGGTCATAGAACGATTGGTCATAGGACGATTGGTCAAAGGACGATTGGTCATAGGACGATTGGTCATAGGACGATTGGTCATAGAACGATTGGTCATAGGACGATTGGTCGTAGGACGATTGACCAAAGGACGATTTGTCATAAGACGATTGACCATAGGACGATTGGTCATAGAACGATTGGTCATAGGACGATTGGTCATAGGACGATTGGTCATAGGACGATTGGTCATAGGACGATTGGTCATAGGACGATTGGGCATAGGACGATTGATCATAGGACGATTGGTCATAGGAAGATTAGACATAGGACGATTGGACATAGGACGATTGGTCATAGGACGGTTGACCATAGGACGGTTGACCATAGGACGATTGGTCATAGGACGATTGGTCATAGGACGATTGGTCATAAGATGATTGACCATATGACGATTGACCATATGACAATAATATTGGTCATAGAACGATTGGTCATAGGACGATTGGTCAAAGGACGATTGGTCATAGGACGATTGGTCATAGGACGATTGGTCATAGAACGATTGGTCATAGGACGATTGGTCGTAGGACGATTGACTTGATTCTAGTGATTTAAACGTGCCTGATGAATATAACCGAATGGGAAAAAAATGATGTTTGTGGTCTTTGTATCCTAATCTCAAAAGATGACATTATAAATAAAACTGATGAAAATACTGAAATTATAAAAACGGATAAGATTTGGTATTTGATGTTGGCACTCTGACATCAGGACGCGTGACTGTTGCGGAAGCTGAAAGATCCTTCAGCGCTCAGGTAAATTAAAAGTAGCCTATCTGTTATGAAGTAAGACAGACTGAATGGTTGTCTTGCAACTCCTGCAATCGAATATGATCTTGCAAAATCATTGAACTGCGAGGATACTATAAACGATTTGCTCCATGGCGGTTAAATCCAGAAAAGTTGCATTTGCATGATTACCATAAAGTTGAAATCTTAATTCTTAATAATATTATTAAGAACTGATTAAAATCATAATTTTAGGCTTGTACATTATCGTACATTCATATACCCACACTCTTTTTATTTCTATTTGCTTTTAGCCTAAAGATAGTTTAGGGCCCGTGACTGCCCTGCCCAGGGGCCCGAAATTCTGTCGGCGAGCCTGGGCCTCCTTACCCTACTAGGAGAGGAATGGTCACCGCCTGGCAAAAGGACCAAGGAACTTTTACATGACGATTAACGTCATGTAAAGGCCTCATCGTCGGCGCGGCCGGATGGAGGAGAAAAGAAGAAGACCTGCGTGTTCTTTTAACTATTCTAACTAACGTCACGCACCTTTACTAGCTTTTGAAAGCTGCTCTCTGTCGCCGGAGTTCGGCTGGAATAGCGACTTTGAGGAGATATCTTAGAAGACTTTATAATGTATTATAAGTTTTCTACAACTATGAATGAATAATTGTAGGCAGGCTCAATGGATCCTTGTCCCCAAAATAAAATATTGTGGAAGTCCTCAGTTTCGATTACACTGGTCAACAAATTTTAACTTTTTTTTTGTTTCCGAAAAATCTTTGACTGTTTTCTATAGAAGTTGACGTGCTGAACACGGTGGTGTTCTCAGAATTTTTGTATCACGTAAGGTTTTTGAGAAAACGGGCATGCAAGATTTTAACTGAAATGCTTGTTTATTGCATATTACACTGGTGAACAAATTTAAACTTTTTTTGTTTCTGAAAAACCTTTGACTGTTTTATATAGAAGTTGACGTGCTGAACACGGTGGTGTTCTCAGAATTTTTGTATCACGTAAGGTTTTTGAGAAAACGGGCATCTAAGATTTTAACTGAAATGCTTGTTTTTTGCATATTATCCACTGGTCAACAAATTTAAACTTTTTTTGTTTCTGAAAAAACTTTGACTGTTTTCTATAGAAGTTGACGTGCTGAACACGGTGGTGTTCTCAGAATTGTTGTATCACGTAAGGTTTTTGAGAAAACAGGCATGCAAGATTTTAACTGAAATACTTGTTAGCCTTGTTTATTGCATATTATCCACTGGTCAACAAATTTTAACTTTTTTTGTTTCCGAAAAAACTTTGACTGGTTTCTATAGAAGTTGACGTGCTGAAAACGGTGGTGTTCTCGGAATTTTTGTATCACGTAAGGTTTTTGAGAAAACGGGCATGAAAGATTTTAACTGAAATGCTTGTTTATTGCCTATTATTTTCAATATACTATAATTTAATTTCATTGGAAAACAAATCTTTATGACAATTCTTCCTCATAATATTATGTGCTGATGATGACTGTATCACTTAGTTTCCTTTCCTATTCTTGCCCGAGAAACCAGAAACATTAGGGAGACAAACTGATCAGCCCGTCACAGTCATAATCTTTCTGCTCTCGCCAGACCATCGGGACGGCATACAGCATTGCTTTCGCAGGACCCCCGGAGTCAAACTCTAAGATCTGCTGCAGCACATCTTCCACAGCAAATGAGAGGCACGCATTCCTTGGCTTTCTCTCCAGTCTTGCAACCAAAGTACAGCTCAAAGCTTTATTGACAAGTTCAGTCACTGCGTGTCTCTGAGGATTACTCATATAGCATAGCCTACTCTCCACAACTGTATCAAAATGTGCATGTATCACATTTCATGCAACACTAGCGAGATATTTCTGCTGCCAACAACCGTCTTAAAATATATTATAATTTAAAGCTTATCTGTATATAAACTGGCTAACTTGTTATACATCTTGCATACATGTAGACCAAACTAAATTTTGGAAATACGACATCAAACTACAAACAAACTGATGTCAACTTCCTCAGTAAGATATACATGTAGGCCTATGCAGAGAAGCGGCTCTAATAGTGCTTAGAACTTTCGGAGGAAGATTCTAACCAGCAGTAATGCATATGCAGGCCCAAGTTTATATTTTATTATGCAAGACAAACATATATGTAAACTGTCCTAAGTGCATGCCTGGACATACCTCAGTTACACGAAGCTTATTATAACGTTATATCTGAAAAATGGAAATAAATATAAAAATTGAAGATTTCTCAAAAACGGTACGTGCTGGGACAATTTCAAGGTCATTTTCGTGATCAGCAGCAGAAACTGCATAAGAGACACCTGAAAGTGTTCAGGAAACAAAATCACTGTTGACCAGTGTTATTGAACAATAATCCTATTTGGCGATGAAGAAAAACAATCATGGATTTTAATCAACCTATTCATTTAGTGATCTGGGTCTCTGCTCACATCCAAAATGGTTTCGATCCTATGAACTTGGTAAATGCAACATTACTGGCAGTCGCATTGATATCCTAGGATGCATTGCAGTGTTCCTATACTGACTCTAATCGCTACATATGGAATGATATCCCTTTGAGGCATTTGTCATTTATTCATTAGATGCATTTATATAGCACCTCTTCAAGGGTTTACTCAGAGGCGCTCCCAACCTCAGCGCGATCAAATAAAACTGTTTTAAAATGAGAGAGGAAAGCCTGGTGAATATTTTTACAAAGAGAGCGGAGGGTCAGAGGAAGACCTTTCCAGGTTGAGGGTCCTATACCACCGAGACAGCTCGGTTCTGCATAGTGGAAGTTCGAGCAAAAGGGACTGAAAGCAGATTTTGTTCAGTCGAAAGAAGGGAGCAGAAATGGTGAGAACTATGAGCAGGGCTACAGAGCTCACAAAGGTAGGCAGAGGCAAGGCCTAGCATGCAGCCGCCAGACTAGAGTAGATATCATATACTCAATTCGCTGCTTGAGTGGGAGCCAGTGGAGAACGTCAGGCATATACAATACATGTAGCTGGAGATGTGGCTGAATTTAGGCATGCGGTCAATAAACAACCTGCAATGAACTTCCCTTGACTCAGCGACACCTCCTACTGACTTCCACACAAGCAGCGAATTCCAAGCTGTTCTCAATTTCATAAACTGTTGAAGACTTTTTTTTCGCTTGATCTAGGCCGAGAGCGTCTCTGAGTAGGTACCTTTAAAACCCTATATTGCACAGCGAAACCATGGGTGATAAACTTTAATAATATATTATTTTAATAAAGTAAGTTGCGATTATGCTAAAAATATTCTGTTTGCGGCGTTATGCTGCAAATTGATTTGCATTCGCGAGATGGCGATAGCAGAAAATCAGTTTGTTGCCCCAGGTTAACACCGTTCAACACCCCGTGAAAGTGTTATGTTCCCTATGGTTAGCAGTGTGCAATAGAGGGTCAAGGGGCGCTATATAAATTGCGATTGATTGCTTGACCCTGTCAATTTATGTTGACTCTAGTGATTCGCTGAACATGGCTACAAGGGATTCAGATAACCTGAGCGTAGGCCTATTTAGTTGGATATCTTCTTGAATCGACTGGCAAGATCAAAAGTCACTTGATTTGGATCAGACTTGGTCAGCCTTCAAGTATGGATTCAGCGATGCTGCCGGGAGATACTGAGTCGGAATGGAACCCCTCTACCAAATGACGAACAATGGGAAAAACTGGAAGTACTGCATCGAGGTGCAGGACGTACAAGGGACACTGTTCTACAGTGCCTACCAGAATTTTGTAGTGGACAGTGAGAGCGCTGGCTACACGTACTTCGCCACTGGAGTGACAGGAACGTACGACGTGTTTGGAGCGACAAACCGAAAATATAAATTCTCTACAAAGGACGTGAACAATCAGCCATGTTGTTGCGCAGAGCATGCCATGAAGTGCAAAGGTGGATGGTGGTACGGATGCACAGGGTGCATGACGTCTGCTTCGGTATAAATGAATGGAGTCGGAGCATGACAACTGCCTCGATGGCTGTGAATGGAGCCGGAGACTGTGGATTTTTCTGGAGTCTCCCTTATGGTCCTCCAATACAGTTGAAATACACTAAGTCTTACCTGAAGACAAAACAGGCTTAGTTCTTAACATTGGCACCAACATTTTCACTATGCTTTCTAGTGACTTTACATTGCAGATGGTTTTGTTCGTTTTTACAAGCACCATTTTCATGAAAATACTATTTTCGATTGATGCGGTTTCGCGTTACCAAAACATACGAGTGAAGCACAAATAAACGTTTTTAGGCATGATGAAATCCCTGTGTTGCCTTCATTGATACACACGATAAACACAATTCACGTAGGCCTATTTCACATTTGCCTGAGACTTTAGTCTAGATATTAGCTGAAAAAGTCATTAAGCCATGACAATAATTTTGAAAATGACGTCAACACTGTGATCATCATTATTATTTTGTATTTACCAGGTGGGGCCCTAAGTACGGCATAAGTTGCATTACTTAGATAGGCCTAATAAGGTAGTATAGGGAAAGCCCTCTAAAATGGTACTGTTCATAAGATGGGATACGTATATTGTTACTGCAATAGCAGCAATACAACCCCACCATACAACACCCCACCACACTCCGACCTCTACCGGTACGCCACCCGAGAAATTATTGTTTCAGGAAAATTTCCACCCCCATCTCACTCCCTCCACCCCGCACCCCTCCACCCCCAACCCTATCCCACCCCCACCACCCCCACTCCACCCCCACCTCCATCCCACCCCTCCCCTCCACCCCACCCCTCTACCCCTAACCCCACACCACCCACCCCATCCACTCCCTCCACCCCGCACACCTCCACCCTCAACCCCCTCCCTTCCCCACCACTCCCACTCCAACCCCACGCCCCACCCCACCTCTCACCCCATCCCCCCACAAGAAGGGACACTTTCGACAAAAAGCAGATGAGCATGACTTGCTAAATATACGGTAACCACGCAAGAGCATACATCAAATTCCAATATGAATTTAGTTGTAGCCTACACAGGTGAGTTTTAGGCATGAAGGTAACCAGACGCCGTAAAACTAATAGGCCCATTATTCTCAAATGCATTCGTTTAATCAAGCCCACTAGATGTTGATGCATCTATGCCTATATGTTCTGCGACGTCTCTGTTCTGTCAGACAATGTGGGCACGTCTTCATCAGTTCTTTTTGAGGTAATTCTTTCTAGCACTAGAAGCCGTTATTGGAGTTCTAAGTGCTCATGCTATTGATTCGCTAATGGAAAAGTCTCATTTGAAAAGAGGTCGGTTGGTCTATAATAGGCCTACATAAAATTTTACAAAAACAGCGAGTATTAGTGGGCTATTAGTATTAATCGATAAAGCGTTATTCACTTACGGAAATGAGGTTCTAGAATTCATCTAACACAGACCATCAAACAGAGGTTACATGCCATTCCTGATGCCACCAGTAGTCCTAGACCTATAATCATCTCGTGAAAATCATGAAAGTTCAGTGCTTAATTTTCTTCTTCATATCTTCCAGCTTTGGAAGTTTGTGGAGAAACGTCGCAGTCGCGTTTAAGAAAACCGAAGATGACAACGGAGCAGTGACATGCGCAGTCAATGAACCTACGCTTGTTATTCCTGTTGACCAGTTGTCTCCGTTGCTATCAGATCCGGATTCCTGTGTTCCTCCCGGGGCTCTATGTGCTTTGCAGTGTCTTCAAGACTCCGTCTGTACTAACTACAACTACAGAAGAGATATCAGAACCTGTGAATTCTTTCACTATGCCCCGTCTAACTGTGCTGCTGTGGCGGGGTGCTACCATGCTGAGGTCGGTGAGATATTTAAACATTACTGAGATTTGGAGTTATGCATTTAAAATCAATGTACTTTTCATTGTTATTATAATAGTATTTAGCGCTATTATTGTTTTTATTATTATCAGCTTCATTTTTTAATAATTATTATTTCTAATATTTATATTGTTGTGATGGTAAGAGTGATAGTATTGTAGTAACAATAGTTGTAGCAGTAACAGGCTACTAACAGCAGTAACAGTAATAATTGCTGTACATGTAGGCCTAATAGTAGAAGCAGTAGTATTGATAGTAGTAGAAGAAGCGGTACTGTAGCGGACCTGCCTGGGCGCTAAATTTGGTAAAATTGCTCCTCTACGTTTCCCTCATGTTCCCTCGTGTTCCGTATGTTCCCTATGTTCCTTTTATGTTCCGTTATGTTCCTTGATGTTCCCTCGTGTTCCTTAAGTTCCCTTATGTTCCGTATGTTCCCTTTATGTTCCCTGATGTTCTGTTATGTTCCTTGATGTTCTCTATGTTCCCTATGTTCCCTCGTGCTCCGTATGTTCCCTCATGTTCCGTATGTTCCCTATGTTCCCTTGATGTTCCTTATGTTCCCTATGTTCTGTTATGTTCCCTTGATGTTCCCTATGTTCCTTGATGTTCCCTCGTGTTCCTTAAGTTCCCTTATGTTCCGTATGTTCCCTTTATGTTCCCTGATGTTCTGTTATGTTCCTTGATGTTCCCTATGTTCCCTTATGTTCCCTATGTGCTGTATGTTCCCTTGATGTTTCCTCGTGTTCCCTATGTTCTGTTATGTTCCCTTGATGTTCCGTTATGTTCCTTCATGTTCCCTCGTGTTCCTTATGTTCCCTCGTGTTCCCTATGTTCTTTTTGTTCCCGCGTGTTCCCTATGTTCCCCTCCGAGCCTGGTTGGCTATATAAGGAGCCGGCAGTCAACAGTCGTTGGTCAGAGAGTAAGCGAAGCGACGATCAGTCAGTCAAACGTTAGTCGAACGTCGGTCAGTCAACAGTCGACAGTGCAGTCAGTCAGTGCCGGAGTTAGTAAGTGAAGCGACGGTCAGTCAAGCGTCAGTCGTCCCGTCTGTCAGTCGAACGTCGGCCAGTCAGTGAGTCGCAAGAACAGTCACGTCGGCGGCTCAGTCAGCGGACTCAGACACCGTCCGCTCAGTCACTCGGCGAACTGTAGTCAGTCAGTTACCGTGAAGAACATTGTCGTCGCTCCGACTTGCGGAACTGTATTGCGAAAGACACTTCAGTTGACATTTGGTTGCGGTATGAAGTAATTCGATAAGCGGACATTGTGCTAAAAACAGTGAAAGAACTTGCAGAACGGTTCCCAGAACGGTATTGCGGCGGACACTTTGACACTCGGTTGCGGTTCGAAGTAAGGTGTTTCAGACTGCGGAATTCGACAAGTGAAAGTTACGGTCAGAACAGTGAAACATTGCGATTGAACTTACCTGCAGGATTATTTCAGTTTATTTCGTAATAAAGTTGTTCATCGTCTTCAAGTCTCCTAATAGACTATTAGGAGCCGTACCCTGCCTTACCACTAGAGAGAGAGAACGGTCCGGGGGCAACGTCATCCTGGTGCCAAGTTTGAACCCCCGGGTCCGCCACAGTACCAGCAGTAGTGGTAGTGGTTGCAGTAGCAGTAGTATTTGTAGTAGTTGAAATATTACATTACTGTAGTAGGAATACCGGTATTGTCGTGGTTGATGTTATGAGAATTTCTTTGACTGGCGCAGAAATCAAGTACGAATGTAACTGTGAGGTTTGCCAGCTTCCTGGAGAATTGTTGTAACCAAAAAATAGTTGAATGCGAGTGAGGATTATTATTTTGAAACGCTTCTTGCAGCATCAGTAAACCATTGATAGTCTGTTCCTGTGGAACACACAAACATATTAGGGTAATGCCGAACCTTTGCTTCAGGGACAATTGCAAACTAGGTAGGCTATATGAAACACCGGTGGCTGAAAGAAAACTGGAGTGCCTGTTGCGATGGCTATTATTTTGTTAAAGAGATCTATGCACATAAAGTTTCAAGATATTTATGTCCTTTTTAACCCACGTCGTTATTGATTTCTGTCTTTATAACTACGTTGATGCTTTCTTTACTTTCATAGGTTGCGGGTCTTCAGAGTTGTCGGGCTGGAGGTAAGCAATGTCTTCATGTATTCCTCTTGTGTGTTTGTGTGATTGCATGTATCATAATGCACACGGCTATATCTATGTCCATAGTTATATGTAAATGTATCATATGATTTATGCCCACGGTGTAACCTGTTTTAGGGGACAGTTTTATACATGTGCGCAATTGCAGGTGGACAGTAGAATATGACTGAGATGCAGGAGATTTTAATAACTGGAACGGTGTGCT
The DNA here is from genome assembly GCA_949752735.1 of Lumbricus terrestris. Taxonomy (NCBI): domain Eukaryota; kingdom Metazoa; phylum Annelida; class Clitellata; order Crassiclitellata; family Lumbricidae; genus Lumbricus; species Lumbricus terrestris. Next base: position 87,354,162 of record OX457036.1, read on the forward strand.
TGAAGTTTGTACAGTCTTCTGAACAATCAGCTAGCTGGAAACAAGAACGCCGATTAGTTTTAGGCACTCCGGGATCACTCTGGATATGGTCTGGACCAGACTTGGTCTGCTATAGGCTAGATCAGCGGTTCTCAACCTTTTCAGACTCATGGACCTCTTTATAATTCTGGGATTCGGTCACGGACCCCCCACTGAAATTTGGTGGCTCTGGCGCATTATCGTGACTGTATGCCTATGACTATAATCCAATATAATATTAGGCCTATGCTATAGCCTATATGCCTCTGCACTTCTGTAGTACAAATTTATTTAGTTAATAAGATTCTTTGAAATTTATTAAAAAAACCTGTATTTTATTTTAATGCAAGCTTTGGGCACGCATATTCGACCACAGTTTATCTATTCGAGATGTCAAAATAATGCATCAAGCTAACTCTTGCATGGATGCAACGTAGATCTTCAAGTAGACCTATTATCACTGGTCAGTTCACTGATTTGGTTCAATTCCGATGTTGGAAAAATCCACGAATCAACGTTTGCAAAAAACGGACGGGAAATCAACGAAAAACTGTGAACGTTCAAATTACCAAAGTAGAAGTTGAACTGATCCAGCTATGAATTAATATGTCCGGTAATTAAATTAACAAATTTTGGTTGATTGATCTGTGCATTTCCTCATTCCAATGTGAATTCATGCAATTGATCAAATGTGTTAAAGTTATCTAGCCTACTATTATCCGTTTTGTACCAGAGGTGAAGTTTTTTGTAATAGCCGACACTTTATCACTAGGCCTAAGGGTGATTAGATTTGTCTGCTTCACAAGCGTAGAGGAATTCAGCTAGTGTATTTGGCTGCTCAAAAATGTCAGCCAGGTAAGACAGAGTTGAAACCCATAATTATGAGTTCTTAATTAAAATGAATTATTGCAGGCTGAAGTCTTTTTCTCTAAGAAATAGGCTACTCTCAAAAGCATCCCGAAATCTAGAAAGTCTGCTACATACTTTCCCCCTTGATAACCAGCGAACTTCGGCAGGCCTATAGCCTACATCAGTAACTGTTCACGATTTCCATATCCGAACATAGCCTAATGTAACAAAACAACGAGAATTTAGTGGACGTGCCTTCATGAAATCAACCATTTTTATGGCCTGATCGAATATAGATTTTAGTCTGCACTCTAGCGATTGAAACAAACAGACCTATCTAAAACAGATGAATCTGTAATAAATCAGTGTAGGCTATACTTGTTAGTTTCATGTCGTAATTGAAAAGCCACAGATCCCCTTTGCAGCTGTGGGAAAATTCAGACTATGGCGTACATTGTAAATGACTGTATAACAACTCGCTGTCCGGGCGGAATGCCCGTCCTACACGAGGCCTATGAGCAAGGCCGTAGCCAGGATTTTATTTCAGGGGGTGTTTTTCAGAAAAATTTCTGACGACCTTTGTTTTATTCGACCATTTTTTAGTCATCGGGTGCTTTTTTAGGATTTTTCGCCAGAAAAACCTTCAGCACGGCGTGAAACGATCTAATTTCATGATTTTTTAATTCATAAATGGCGATTTTCTCTTGTTTTTGCGTAAATGCATTATCTAATTTTTACGGTTTTTTCATTTCGGGGGGTGTTCAAACACCCAAAACACTCCCCTAGCTACGGCCTTGCCTATGAGGCTGCTGTTGAGTGGCTCTGCGTGAACTGCAAAAGCTAAATAAATAATAAATTGAAAAGGCGAAATATTGACAAATTGGCAAAAATTTATCTGTTTCTATGTTTTTAACTAAGAAATATAAAATTTTGAGGACTTGCTCGCGGACCCCCAGGCAGATGGCCGCGGACCCCCAGGGGTCCGCGGACCCCGGTTGAGAACCGCTGGGCTAGATGCTAGTCCAATGAACATAATGTTGTTAAGGATTCTGAGCAACCAGCGTCTAGGCTAGCTGGAAACCAGACGGAAGAGCAGTCTTAAGCACTCTGGAATCGCAATGGCTAAAGATTAGATGCTAGTTGAATGAAACATAATGTTGGCCTTAGTGGAAACCATATCAGAGACGAATAATGTCCTGTATTGCACCTAACAGTCCAGTCGCCAAATATTCATGTAGAACCAGCCAGGAGATAAATTGATGTGTTTTGAAGGCATACATTGTGGTTGTCGTGAGTTCTTGCATGCGCAAAAATTGATGATGTGGCAAATTTATATTGGTATGCGTTTGTTAAAAAAACTTGTTCAAAACGCACAATGTAATATAATTAGCGATTTGCATAGTTCCGCTCGCAGCCGTGGTCATTCAGTAGCGCTCCCAGTGCGATAACCCCTAGAGAAATAAAAATAAGTCTTTAGAAGAGAGATGCAGATAGTGATCCTGAAAGTAGAGTCCCACGCAGAACGGAGGGAAGGGAATTCCACTAGTAGGGCAAAATGATGGTAAAGGATCGAGTTTGATCAATAATGGTCCTAGCTCGTGGAACAAATTGAAATAGGTCAGCCCTGTCCCTAGAACGGAGAGGTCGACGAGAAGACGCAGAAAGAGGAGAACAATGAGATCACTGGGATATTTCTGTGCAAGACCCAGTTTGGATTGTAGTGCCAGAGAAAGAACTTTGTATTGAAAGCGGGCACAAAGAGGAAACTATTGTAGTTGGTTGACCGTAAACGATAATATATGAGAGTATTTAGAAAGACGAGCAATTAATTGGCAGCAGCATTAAGGACAGATTGAATGGGAGATAGGCGGACATTTGGAAGACCAATAAGAAGGGAGTTACAGTAATCAATTCTGGAACAGACAAAAGCATGAACTAGGCCTATGTACATGTATGTCATGGTAGAAAGGGAGAGAGATCTGCGAATGGATCTGAGACGACGGATGTGAAAGTAAGAGGAGCGTGTAACGCTAGTTACTCGTGTTGAGAATGGCAGTCAGCTGTCAATAGTGACACATAGCCCTAGGTCACGCACAGAAGTTAAAAATTTAAATTGAGGAAGGTCTCAGATAGAAGCAAAAAGTCAATACTGAGAAGTTGCTGTGGAGTGCCAAGTCAGATGAGTTTAGCTTTGCTAAAGTTAAGTGAAAGGCGATTAGAAGACAACCACAGGAGCAAATCATGGGAAAGGGCCTAAAAATGGCGAACTATTGTGAGTTGAGTAAATGGAGAGAACCATGAGCATAGGCCTGAACATCATCAGCAAAGAGGTCACCAGTAGCAGAGTGATTTGGAATGAGAGAAGTCACATCAGCCGCATGGGCGGAGTTTGGTTTCCGTTCTTGGAGGGGCTAAAGCCAAATTGGGGGGCCAAGCCCGGGAAAAGATACCATTTACAAGGTTAAAAAATAAATATGGGTCTTCTTGGGGGCTTAGCCCCCTGGCCTCTGATAAACGCCGCCCATGAGCAGCCGTGTGCCGAATGAAAAGTAGGGGTCCAAGGACTGATCCCCGAGGAACTCCTAAAAAGATCGGAACTCAGTTAGATCTGGAATCACAAGCTATAGGCTAACCATTTGGCTGCGACCAGACAAGTAAGATTGAACACGGACCTCAAATTCTAATGACTTCTACGATGTTACGTACATCAAACAAGAATTTCATAAAATAGCATACACATCTATTTATTGAAAATATTATTGAGGGAAACGTATAGATTTCTTATACCAAACTATATGCGGAATATATATTTTGTTTATTGCATTTGTTCTTCAAAGCACCGACTTCAACGACACCTACTTTGCTGGATGAAAGTGAGATCGCTGCGCCTACATATCAAGAGACGACAATTGCGACATTGCTTTCGACCAATTCTTTAACCACAAACGCATCTTCAGTTGCAACTTCAGCGAAGAATGCTTCAACACTAATCAGTTCTATTACACTTTCGACCAAATCTTTAACCTCAACCGCATCTTCAGTTGCAACTTCGGCGAAGAATGCTTCAACACTACTCAGTTCTGCTGCACTTTCGACAAATTCTTTAACCTCGATCTCATCTTCAGTTGCAACTTCGGCAAAGAATGCTTCAACACTACTCAGTTCTACTGCACTTTCGACCAAATCTTTAACCTCAACCGCATCTTCAGTTGCCACTTCAGCGAAGAATGTTTCAACACTACTCAGTTCTACTGCACTTTCGACAAATTCTTTAACCTCGATCTCATCTTCAGCTGCCACTTCGACGAAGAATGTTTCAACACTACTCAGTTCTATTGCACTTTCGACAAATTCTTTAACCTCGATCTCATCTTCAGTTGCAACTTCGGCAAAGAATGCTTCAACACTACTCAGTTCTACTGCACTTTCGACCAAATCTTTAACCTCAACCGCATCTTCAGTTGCCACTTCAGCAAAGAATGCTTCAGCACTACTCAGTTCTATTGCACTTTCGACCAAATCTTTAACCTCAACCGCATCTTCAGTTGCAACTTCGGCAAAGAATGCTTCAACACTACTCAGTTCTATCAAACTTTCGACCAAATCTTTAACCTCAACCACTTCTTCAGTTGTCACTTCGGCGAAGAATGCTTCAACACTACTCAGTTCTACCAAACTGTCGACCAAATCTTTAACCTCAACCGCATCTTCAGCTGCCACCTTGACGAGCAAAGCTTCAACACTATTCAGTTCTATTAGAACAGCTGACATGCTGACCATTTTGACACACCCTTCTTTGCCTCCTTTGCAATTGTGTGACGCAATCATCGGTGAGTTGAGAATTATTCGCAATTTTCTTTCTGCTTTACAATATTCCTATCGTCACATATCAGCAAAAGCGGACAATCTGTTATTTTCTTGCACCCATTTAAAGATGCAACGTCGTTCATTTTCAGTTGTTCTGCGCCCAACACGCGGAATTGCCTTCTTTTAGAACTGCATGTTCTTTTAACTATTCTAACTAACTTCACACACCTTTTACTAGCTTTTGAATACTGCCCCTTGTCGCCGGAGTTTGGCTGGAATCGCCTTTTGGAAGATAATTATCCAACAATAACGTCGCAATAAAGTAAACTTTTTTAATCATCCCGTAGGTACAAGAAGAGCGTCTAATAAATACGATTACCCGAAATCCTTGCAGCCATGTTAAGAGAATTTCTAGTATCAACATAAATTGGCAGGATCACCTAGTTGATTATAGAAATATTAATATTTCTTGATGACTGTAACCAAATATTCATATAGTAATTTTAGTTTGAGTATTTAAACTATTTAGATCTATAGATACTGCGAATTTGAACCTATAATAAAATCTGTTGTTTACAGGAACGCCCAACCTTTTGGTCCAGTCCAACCGTGGATACGGTCTGGATCAGACTTGGTCTGCCTTCAAGTATGGATTCAGCGATGCTGCCGGGGGATACTGGGTCGGAATGGAACCCCTCTACCAAATGACGAACAATGGGAAAAACTGGAAGTACTGCGCCGAAGTGCAGGACGTACAAGGGACAATGATCTACAGTGCCTACCAGAATTTTGTAGTGGACAGTGAGAGCGCTGGCTACACGTACTTCCTGTCTGGCCCTACAGGAAATTACGACGTTTTTGGATCGACCAGCCGAAAGTATAAATTCTCTACAAAGGACGTGAACAATCAGCCATGTTGTTGCGCAGAGCATGCCATGAAGTGCAAAGGCGGATGGTGGTACTCATGCTCAATGAGCATGACAACTGCCACGATCGCTTTCAATGGAGCCGGAGACTGTGGGTTTTTCTGGAGTCTCCCTTATGGACCTCCAATACAGTTGAAATACAGTTACCTGAAGACAAAACAGGTTTAGTTCTTAACATTGGCACCAACATTTTCACTATGTTTTCTAGTGACTTTACATTGCATACGGTTTTGTCCGTTTCTACAAGCACCATTTTCATGAAAATTCTATATTCGATTGATGCGGTTTCGCGTTACCAGAACATATGAATGAAGCACAAATAAACGTTTTCATGCATTCTGGAGCCTTCATTGCTACGTAAACGATAAACAAAATTCACGTAGTCTAGCGCACATTTTGTCTAATACTTTAGTCTACATAATTATTAGATGAAGTCATTAAGCCCATGACGATGATTTTTGAAAATGACGTCACCGCTGTAATCAGCATTATTATTTTTTATTTTATATATTTTTTTGCCCCGAGGCAAACATGATCCCTCGGGCACTTCAAAACACTCACCCAGTGTGTCTGGAATGGACTCTATTCGTCAAGGTCCCAGTTGGTGAAAGTACCCCTAAAAGCAACATAGTTGAAGCGCTGAATCGTCAACGAAAGGCTTTGAAATACTTTCGCGGACGTACTCAGTTGCGGTGCTTCGTCCCAAAGCAGAGAGGAAAGTCAAGCCTTCGCTGTTGATGGAGCCTAAGGTTTTATTAGTATTATTATTACTATTATTTATTTATTTTTTTTTCACGAGGTACCTAGGATCCCTCGGGATTTCAAAAAATTATGCTTGGAGCTGTTTGTGGGTGTTCAGAAAATCATGCCTCGTCCTCCGCAACAGTAATAATAATAATAATAATAATAATAATAATAATAATAATAATAATAATAATAATAATAATAATAATAATAATAATAATATTTATAAATAATAATAATTTAAAAAAATATTATTATAATTATTGTTATTATATTATTATTATTACTATTATTATTACTATCATTACTACTATTGTTACCACTATTGTTATTATTACTGTTATTATTATTATTATTATTATTGTTATCTAATGATAGTAATAATCATTATTATTGTTGCTGTTATTTTTTACCCGAGATATCTATAGCCTAATCTCTCAGGTGCCAGATATTAGTAAGCAGTATCACAATCATTATTATCCCTATTAGGCCTACTATTACTATTATGGAGATCGAGTCACAAAGGCAATTATGACAACGCATGCAAATAAAACCTAAAGAATCATGAATGAACAGTTAATAAGATGGCAGTGGCTGCTTTTCGAATGTGCCCCTGCAGGCAACAGCGTTGAATCGCTGAATGCAGACAGAAAACCGTTGGAATAGGTAAGTTGTCTCTTTAGGGTCTCCGGTAATTCGTGTCAGCAGGCGCCCCAAATCCTTAAGTAGCTTCATTCCCTCAATGTTTATGGGGCCCATGGTCTCGAAGGCCAGCGGAACAAAGAGATAAGTGGCAGTAAGATGGTTGTACTTGTCGACCTTCCTCGTAGCCGCCACTTCCGCTGCCGCATCAGCAGACACGGATGTCGCAGGGATGTAAGATTTATTTCGGGACAGGCATTGCCTAGCATGGAGCACTGGAGTGCTCGGGTGCTTGCAGCGGAAGCCAAAAAGGCGGGAAGAGCAAGCGAAGCGACCCGGTGTAAAGGTTTCAGATTACCCCCTCCTAAACATTACCCCCCTGCAAACTGTAAATTGCATCAATCTTCGCATTTATTGCACTAAAAATATCAAAAAATTCATCCCGCGTCTTGTTTTGGTCTGAAGATTTTCATTCGTCATCCCACTTCGTGGTTTGTTATCAATATTTTCATCTGTAACTAAAACACTATTCGCCGCGGAAGTTTACATGGAGAAAATGGCTTCGAGGCTATTATTTTTTCGGATCAAAATATTGATAGCAAACCACGAAGTGGGATGACGGATGAAAATCTTCAGACCAAAACAAGAAGCGGAACGATTTTTCTGATTTTTTTAGTGCAATAAATGTGATGATCGATGCAAATCTAGTTTCCGGGGGATAATCTGAAACCGGTTTCAAGTTACCGGGGGGTAATGTTTAGGAGGGGGTAATTTGAAACCTTTACACCGGCGAATTCCTAATCCACCCATCTTCACCGGTAAAGATGCTTGTAGCCATTGGTCATTCGACAGGGCGATGTTGAGGACTGCACTCAAGCCGTTCCGAAGGAGTCCGTCGAATTTGTCCAGCAGGACGTGCCCTGTGCACGGGCTGCATCTTAATGTGTACATCAATCTATGGCAGCTGAGAGAACATCTTAGGAGGATCAGAGCGTCGTGTTTGGCGATGGTCTCCAGTCTGTTAACTGCCAACGCCAACTCCGTACATCTGCTCTCAAGACAAGTTGTCAAGGCCTCACTGGTAGAAAGATGATTATTATATTGTTGTTATTATTGTTATTATTATTATTATTATTATTTTTATTATTATTATTATTATTATAGTTATCATCATTTTCATTATCATTGTCATTATTTTACTATTATAATTACTTCTTTTCATCATCATCATCATCATCATCATCATCATCATCATCATCATCATCATCATCATCATCATCATCATCATCATCATCATCATCATCATCATCATCATCATCACCACCACCACCACCACCACCACCATCATCATCATCATCACCACCACCACCATCATCATCACCACCACGACCACCACCATCACCACCATCACCACCATCACCACCACCACCACCACCACCACCATCATCATCATCATCACCACCATCATCATCACCACCATCATCATCACCACCACCTCCACCACCACCACCACCACCATCATCATCATCACCACCGCCACCACCACCATCACCACCACCACCACCACCACCACCATCATCATCATCATCATCATCATCATCATCATCATCATCATCATCACCACCACCACCACCACCACCACCATCATCATCATCATCACCACCACCACCATCATCATCACCACCACGACCACCACCATCACCACCATCACCACCATCACCACCACCACCACCACCACCACCACCACCATCATCATCATCATCACCACCATCATCATCACCACCATCATCATCACCACCACCTCCACCACCATCATCATCATCACCACCGCCACCACCACCATCACCACCACCACCACCACCATCATCATCATCATCATCATCATCATCATCATTATCATTTGGTATATTTTATATAGCACCTCTTTCTGGTAGGCTACTCAGAAGCGCTCCCGGCTCAACCACGGCTAAAATAAAGCAGTTTGGGATTCGTAAGGAACAGAATGGATTATTACCCTGGGAAACAAGTGCAGTGCTACAGAGATGCTATTCCATGCATGATGTAGTACCACTGTACCAGCCATTGAGATTTGAGAATGAACGGCGTTGTCGAAAAGCAGTTCGCGAACTGGGAACCAGAAGCTCAGCTTTGTACTCCGACCGATGGATGGATCAAGGTTACACACCCGAAGTGGAACAACAGAGTTCTTGCAAAAAAGAGCCCATGGGGTGGGACATTGCATAGTCCAGACCTTTATTCTTGACTCCTCTTACCAGAGTCTCAGGACCGGATTAAGGCATGTTCAAAATGTTATCGGTCGAACAGGGGCTCCACACATTAGGCCCCTACACTTTAGGAGCACCACACTTACAATAGGAATATTCTTCATCATTGTTAATAATAGTATATTACAAAAAATTACTTTAAATCTCTGAAGAAATAAAATAATTATTCGAAAACCACTGATTTTAATATATCCAACTTTTGTGGGGCACTTAGGCTATTGGAATTTTTTTACCAGGCAGTTTGACCTTGAAATTAGTCAGAAATTTTAGTAAGAGCTATAAGTTTGTTGCTTATTTAAGCACTTAATACCTCATCAGGTCGGAACTCAAGTGCCATTCCACGCATTATGAGATGGCGTCATTATAATTATTGTGTACACTTGGGGCTCAGTGTGCATTCTGTTTTTACGAATTAAAACAATCGATTGCATACATTTATATGGCGCCCATTCAAGAATACTACTCAGAGGCGCACCCAACCCAGGCCTGGCCAAATAGAAAAGCCTAAGAAGACGAAAGAAAGAGCCTGCAGAGTCATGGGCAGAGAGAGAGAGAGAGAGAGAGAGAGAGAGAGAGAGAGAGAGAGAGAGAGAGAGAGAGAAAGAGAAAGAGAAAGAGAGAGAGAGATTGAGAGAGAGAGAGAGAGAGAGAGAGAGAGAGAGAGAGAGAGAGAGAGAGAGAGAGAGAGAGAGAGAGAGAGAGAGAGAGAGAGAGAGAGAGAGAGAGAGAAAAGACCCACAGGGAGGTTATTCCAGATAGCTGGACACACTACCAGGACTGTTCTTCACCGCATGGTGACATTAGCCTACGCGAAAGCGGCAGTGAAGTCTTCAAAGGTTGCTGAGCGCTGTGGAAGTCGGTCCATGCAGAGAGATAGAAAGGGGGTGAAAAATCACAATTGAAGGACGGAGCTTGAGCCAGGGTCTTACATTGGCGAAAGCGCGGAAATATAATGTTAGTTTGTAATAAGTGGCAGTGCTACAACTGGACAAATAATTATTCGAAATGCCCTGGTAAAAACTCTTTGACCTGCCATGGTCTTTGCCCTGCCCCTCAAGATTGCCATAAATTTTCTCTGTCAAGAATTTATTTGGGGCTTGAAAGCGCTTCTGCACTGTTTGCTTGGTAAGAGAATTGATGAGCGCATTGGTGTACCAGCGCATTGGCAATATGCCCTGGTAAGAAAACTGTCTGACCATGAATCGCTTTGATAATTATTCTTAAGCCGTAAAAGATGTAGGCTTATACTTCGACACTAGACTGGAATACTAAAAGACACGTTGATATTGTAAAAATATAAGTTTTGAATTAAAAATAGACGAATGTTGATTCGTTGAATCGGCCTATGTAAATTAACACAGGTTTTGTGTGTCATTTTGTCGTTCTGTTGTAAGTTGGGCCCATAGTATACGGAACAGGACCCCACATTTTTTAATCCGGTTACGAATGAGAGACTTGGTCATTGCTAGTCTACTGAATGAATATCTTCTGATCTCAATTATTGGATGTCCTCAAATTGTCTCTTACTCAACTCTTCCAAAACGCAGTTGAACTGGCTGGGCACTCGCCAACAGCTAAAATAATAAGCCTGACTTCGTTTTACTTGCTAAGCGGTTCCTCGATTTACTTCTTGACAAATGATCTTGACCTTGGTGGTATACTCTAGACTATACACTTTCCTTAACCACACATATCTCTAATCTTTCCATTTTTCTCGGTCCAGCTTCTATCATCTGTGACCATAGGCGTAGGGGACATTTCGGAAGAGGGGGGGGATTAAACTTTGCCCGAAAAAAATCCCGATGTTCCCGGCCAAAAATATCTGAAGACCTTTTTTTAGTCATCAGCAAATTTTTTACCCGAAAAAATCCTGCCGTTCGTGTTTGCTCAAAAATTTTTCGAAAAAAAAGGTTTTTCCACTCATGCCTCCTTTGCCCGAAAAACACATTTGCCCGAATTTGGGGGGGGCGCTTGCCCTCCTTGGACCCCCGCCTCCCACGCCTATGTCTGTGACGTTTACGTGCCATTCGACGATCTGCCCCTCGATAATTTGTTATTCTGTGGTTCATCTATTCCAACATTGACTATAACATTGTAACTCATTACTAATCGGCCTACTAAAACTTCATCTGGCTCAACTCCAATCTGCACTTGATGCTTCTGCAGGACAACAGAACAAGATGCGTTCAACGGATTATCCCCACCGTATACTGGCAATTTGGCATTATGGTCTGTGCAACGGTTATTAGATTCCTTTATTGGTTCAAATAGAGGCTGAGAACTCTATATAAATTTTGTTAGGCTGACCTATTCATTCAATTTAAGCTGCAGCTATGTATTCTCCTAATCATTAGATATGCAATTCTCAGCAAAAGCTAATCCTCCCTCCCCCTGTCACAAACCAAAATTTATAGAGCGTCTTTTCAAGATCCCTGCTTGTAGGCGCTCCCGACATATTAATGGAGTAGCGCAATGGCTAACACGTTAGCGTATTATAGAGCAAGAGGTAGCCTAACGAGTTCGCGCCCCGTACAGGCTGCATTTCAGCGCCGATTATTGCAGGTTGTCCTGTTAGTTAAGATTTATGTATATTTTGTATCTGAGCGCATGTAGACTGCCTAATTGTACACTGTAACCGATTGCGTTCGGCCAACCGTATTGATGAATAAACAAAACTTAGCCTATTATTATTAATTATTATTATCATTATTATTATTATTATTGTTATTTCCTTTTTATATTTTCAACAAACAACATCAGTATAACAGGAAGTTATTATTATTGTTATTATTATTGTTATTGTATTATGCCAAGCGGATGAGGGTCTTCAGCACCTGATTTACAAGGTGAAGGAGCGACACCGAATATTTCAGCCAAGCCAAAAGGGACAGAGGAATGCGGTGTGTGGCGGTCTGCGCATTGTGCAAGAAGACAAGAGGAAATTATTATTATAAGAAACAGGTTACACCCGATTCTAGGAGCCACAGGTAAGGAAAACTTCGTCCTTCTGACGCAGTTTCTGCAAATAAAACGAGAGGAAGCAACAAGAATTTTTGTTTGTAAAGCTCCTCTGACAACGTGCACCTATCAGAGGCACTCCTAGCACGAAAGACCCAGAGAAAGAAAAGCAGTTTTGAAAAAGCGGAAAGATGTGCTTGGAGTACCAGTTAATAGCGAAGAACGTGTCAATTGAGAGAGCTGAATACAAAGTGCAGGATAAATGAAGGCAAAGCTCGAGTAATGGCCATGTGAAGTGACTACGTTCTGTGTCACCTGGTCACCTGGTGCCGTCAGCTCTTGGAGCTCTGGCGACAGTCATGATGTACCCTCTCCACTCTTTTTGTACCTCATGACTGTTTTCTTGGCAATAGATAAGGGGTGGTTTGCCATTACCTTCCCCCCGTTTGCCATCCGTGCCCATTCGTTCACCCTCCTTACGGAGAGGCTACTAACAGGTCGCACCACGAGAAGGTGGGCACGGTGGACTTTGATTCGCCAGCCCAGGTCGGTTCCGAGTCTACGCCCCAGTTGGGGTCGTCGATCGGGTCTCCTCCCTGCTCTACTCACGTTAATGAGTGGCTGACGAACCTTTACGACCCTCTCACGTTCTGTGTAAGTTAAAATAATAATAATATTCGACATTTCGTGGATGATTATTTAAAACTTGAAGACCAAGTTTGCATCGTCGTTGTAATCGATGGCTCTATCCTAGGGGTAGACCTATCAAGTCCCCACAGAGAATGTGGAGAAAATACGAGTTCGAGCCAACAGGGAGACGGAATGTAGAGAAAGCCCTTTTTACACGGTAGTGACTTAACTCTATCGTTACTCTTTCGTACCGCTATGTGCGCTCTTGTGAACTTAGGAAAGCTGGAAATCACAAACGTAGGCCTAGTTGCATATCAATATTCTTCCAGGGCATTCAGGACAACGCCTAATGCTTTTGAACTAAATTATTTAAGAGCGTCATTTCAGCTGAGCAATTAGAAAGTAGCCTACTACATGGAACATTTTACGGCCTTTGAATTAACTGCCACTTATGAATGAGTGGCTTGGAGGCTATTCAAACCAGATATTGATTTGCGAGATACATGAAGACATTTCATGAACAAAAGAGAATGCATTAAATTAAGTGAGCACTCAGTTCAATTGTGTTTGACGAGAGCAACGGGTTTTCTCATTCATCATCATCATCATCATCATCATCATCATCATCATCATCATCATCATCATCATCATCATCATCGTCATCATCATCATCATCGTCGTCCTCATCATCATCATCATCATCATCATCATCATCATCATCATCATCATCATCATCATCATCATCATCATCATCATCATCATCATCATCATCATCATCATCATCATCATCATCATCATCATCATCATCATCATCATCATCATCATCATCATCATCATCATCATCATCATCATCATCATCATCATCATCATCAGCATCCCCATCATCTTGACCTCCTCATTGCTGCGGATCGGAGACCAGAGCCAACGACGCCAGTTTCCTCCATCCCTCTCTGTCCCTCGCTCTGCTTACGCAATCCGCCATCGACAACCCCATCCACTCCTCGACATCGTCCATCCAGCGTCTTCTCGGTCTTCCTCGGGTTCTTTTGCCATCCACATATCCCTGACATAATTATGAAGGCCGGTAGATTGTCCGCTCTGATCATGCGTCCAAAGTAGTTCAACTTCCATCTCTTCAGTCTTCACCACCTCCCGCAGCCGTTGTTCGGCTTCAGCTCCTCCAGTATAGAATAATATTGTTTGTTCTGTATTCCTTCCAGCTGACTCTCAGCATCTTCCTATATCTCATTAGGCCACTCTTAATGCAATTGGACGATTGCTCCATACAATTTTAATTATTATAATGATGTACAGTATTTACAGGCATTTGAGGCACGAGTTTATTTCCCCGAATTGGTAATTTATCTGACAAAACTGAAAACAGTAAGGAACACAATAGAAAAGAATTAGCGTGACTTGCTACATAATAATAAGAGCATACATCAAATTCCAATCCGGATTTAGTTATAGCCTACATATGCGATTTTTTGGCATGATGATTACAATATAGACGTCTTAAAACTGATATTATTCTCCAATGCATTCATTTAATCAAATCCAATGGATGCATCTGTATAATGTACTCTTACCTCGCATAGGCCAGTAGCCTATAATTATATTTATGTATATACAGGGTGGGTCAAAAAAGACCCCACCGGTTGTTGCTAATATTTTGGCCAGAAGTTAGAATCTCGAAATGAAATTTTACAGGCTGATAGACAATTCAATTTTGCACAAGATGGACAAATTTCATTAAAATATTTCAAGCGGAACAAAAGTTACATCACGTTTATTGAGACCACCCACCCTTGTTTGACGATTCAAAAACGTAACGCAGCAAAAAGTAACAAAAACACGATTTTGGTAAGTCACATCTCAAACAATTGTTATCAAATAGCCTTGATATTGATAGATGATCATTATTATTACTATTTCAAAAAGAAACAGGGTACCAGCGCAGCTGCTCGTCACTGTGAAGTCACTTAACAAGATGACAATCACTTTGGCAAATAAGTAATCTGTCTGATCAATAATTTTGCTATTTAACCAATGAAATTCAAATTTCTAAAAATGAAAATAGGCCTATCCAAAATGTCAATTACAGACAAAATGTGTATTCAGACACCTCTTGAGCTGGAGATATAAGGCTATGCGCAACGCCTACTCTGATAAACAGTGAGAGCGAAAAAATTAAGAGTTAAGATGAGATTTAAGAGATTTGCCGTAAAATGAAAGGATGTCGATTGTTCTGGTTTCATTGAGAAGGCCAATGGCCCAAGTCTCCGGATTTGAACCGGATGGATTGCTAATCAATTGCGGAGAGCTATGCTGGAGAAATATATCACAATCCGCAACCAAACCCAAGAGCAGTAAGAGAATTGATGAGCGCATTGGTGCTGATATGGGAAGATTTGCCTTTGGAACGCATCAACAGAGCCATCAAGAACTTTGCAAAGAGACTCAAAATAAGTTTTGCTGCTGGTCGTGGGCACACTGAGCAAAAGTTGTGAAGCACTATCAAGTTCATTTCACAACAGATATTTGAGATGTGACTTACGGTACTTTTTGTTGCGTTACGTTTTTGAATCGTCAAAAAAGGTGGGTGGCCTCACTAAAAGTATATAAATTTTGTTGTGTTTGAAATATTTTGATGAAACCAGGCCATGATGAGTTAATATGAATTGTCTATAAGCCTGTAAAATTTCATTACAAAATTCCTACTTTGGTCAATAAATTGGCAAAAACGTAGGTTTTTTGCCCACCCTGTATATTGTATATATGTCCTGCGGCGTCTCTTGTTCCATCAGACAATGTGGGCAAGTCTTCATCAGTTCTTTTCTCTCCAGCACTAGAAGCGGTTCTTGGAGTTCTAAGTGCGCAAGCCATTGTTTCGCTTCTGGAAATTGTTCCTTTTAAAAGGTCGGTGGGTCTATAATACGCTAAATTTTACAAAGACAGCCATTATTAGTGGGCTATTAGTATTAATCGATAAAAATTTCATTAGCTTACGGAAAAGAGGTTCTAGAATTCATCTAACACAGATCATCAAACATAAATGTCATTCCTGATACCACAAGTGGACCTATAATCGCCTCACGAAAGTCATGAAAATCCAGTACTTACTTGTCTTCTTCCTGTCGTCCAGCATTGGAAGTTTGTGGAGAAACGTCGCAATTGCGTTTGAGAAAACGAAGGATGACAACGGAGCAGTGACATGCGCAGTCGATGAACCATCGCTTGTTATTCCTGTCGACCAGTTGTCTCCGTTGTTATCAGACCCGGATTCCTGTGTTCCTCCCGGGGCTCTATGTGCTTTGCAGTGTCTTCAGGACTCCGTCTGTACTAACTACAACTACCGAAGAGATATCGGGACATGTGAATTCTTTCACTATGTTCCGTCTAACTGTGCAGTTGTGGCGGGATGTTACCATGCTGAGGTTGGTTAAATTCTACAATTCTACGGAGATTAAGAGCTAGAAGCTTTATAGAAAATAGATTTTCTGGGAAAACTATTAGGATTAAAATGTTGCACTGCATGATTAATTTTTGTGTTTAGGTCTAATATCTTTAATTTGCAGTGTTTTCTTACTTTTATAGGTTGCGGGTCTTCAGAGTTGTCAAGTGACAGGTAGGTTCGACGCCTTGATTCCAACTATGCTTGTTCGTCTCTGTGAATGTATACCAATGTGATTGCATCTAGGTCTATGTAAATAAATACTATGCATGCAATAATCCATGCATGCAATTAAAATGAATGTTACTGACAATTCCACCTCCTTCCCTCCCTCATTCCTTCCGTCCCTGCCTCTCTCCCTTCCCCACTCCACAACACCCCACCACACTCCGACCTCCACGTACCGTGACCCGTGAAAACCGGACTTGCAAAAGCACTGGCCACACCTCTAAAACGGTGTCAACAACCCACAACCTCTAAGTTTCAGTTTAATTTTATTGCAACATCCTTTAATTAATGTCGATGCTTTAATATGACGTCTTTGACTGAAGTTTTATTGCACTGAATATCTTTTTTGGAGTCCAAAGTTGCGAAACTTCTACCTCATTTTTCTAGGAATTCACAAAAGTGGACATACGAGAAGATAATTCTCAGGCGACGCAATGTAAAATACGCGTGAGAGCGACAAGTCATCAGAGCGTCAAAAGAACAAATGAAGGGCTTGGAGCAATAACAAGGTATGTCGACATACCTATGTCTTGCGAAACAGTATGCCACCGTGAGCGGAAGACGGTAATCTATCAACTCTGTAAATTTGGTACAGGTCTGAATAGTTTTGAGCGCTGTTTTACAAAAAACGTTATGTCAACATAACATGTTATTGCGCACTCGTCAGAGTTCGACCATAACTCTACTGCAATATCCTGGTATGACGACTTACATTGCCGTGTTTTCTTACAAACTTTGTATTGAAGCCGGTGCAACAATGAGGTTATTTGACATAATCTGTTATTGCTCCCACTTTCGTTTGAATTGGATGCAATTTCTACAGTTATGTCATTAAAACTTCTTATTGCACTGTTTTTACATATCAAATATATCTGCAGTACTACAGTTATGATGACTTACCATGTTATTGCACGATTCTCGAACTGTGTAATATAGACAGTTCAGTGCAATAATAAGGTATGTTCACTTATTCCATATGACATGTATGGTATTGCAGCTGCTAAAAAACGCTTTGTCGACATAACCTCTTATTGCACCAGAAATGATACTGATGACTGAGTGTTCGTGTTGCAATAACCCGATATGATGCAAAATGTATAAAAAATAATAATAATTTCATCTTTTGCATTGAAACATTTACAAATTTCGTTAAAGACAATTTTAAGGTACATATTGCTTAAAACAGTTTGTCGATATGTGGTCAAATGGTTTAGATACGGCTGTTTGAAGTGGTAAATCTTTGAAGTCGATTTCCCAACATTCATGATTTTCGACATACCTTGTTATTGCTCCAAGCCCTTCAAATATCTAGACCTTGAAGATGCTCACTGCAAGTATTCGACCCCTTCAGAAACAGCGTTTGCCTTAATCGCTTGGAGACTCCGAGTTCGCATTTCACAGCCGCAATAACATTTGTTGTGAGAATTGCATGTTTTTTATATACAAAAATGTAGCCTATAATTGTACTAAGCTTATAACAACTCTTCCCTCAATAGGTTGTTCCATAACTTGTTTCATGGTCTTTCATAGCAACATTTAGGTAACCGATGCGTGAAACGTTTTTAAAATTATTTTCGTGGCAAATTTGCTTTCCATTGCAGCAGCATCAGCAGCATCTCCGTTGATGGATGCAAAAGAAATTTCTACTGCCTCCGAAGTTTCGGAAACTAACCCAATGAAGCCGACATCATCATCATCATCTTCACCAGAATCCCTGTCTTCAGAAACTTCAACCGAATCTTTATCTCCAGAAACCCCAGCCAAATCCTTATCTTTGACATCTTCAGTCAAAACTTTATCTTTGACGTCCTTACCCGAATCCTTATCTTCAACAATCTCGACCAAATTTTTATCTTCAGCAACTTCAGCCAAGTTCATAGGCCTACCTTCAACAATCTCTGCCAAGTCCTTGTCTGTATCAACCGCAGCCAGATCATTGCCGTCAAAAACCTCTAACAAACCTTTTGCTTCAACCTCAAACAAAACCTTGTCTCCAATAACCTCAACCAAATCCTTATCTTCGATCAAATCTACTACAGTTGTCACCTCGACATACAAAGTTTCAACTCATCGCAGCACTATTGGAACAACCGCTTTGTCGACTATTCGGGTACCACCTTCTATACCGGCTATAATCGGGTGTGATGCGATTATCGGTAAGTATAGCGAATGCCTACACCTTCAGTTTTGTTTATAGCATACACTTATCGCCTCAGATCAACGCCTCTCAATTAAGGTCCAATGGTTAGCTTCTAGGATAAGCGCTCATTTAACTTTCTAGACCTCCGAGTCAGCATTTCACGATTCCATCATGATTTTTAGGCCTGCATGTATCATGTGGTAGCACGACACTTAATCCCGTGACACTTAATACCGCGACAGTTAGTGCCGGACAATTAATCCCGGCGACATTTAATCCCGCGTCATTTAATCCCGCGACAGTTAATCTCTGCGACATATAATTCCAGCGACACATGACCACGCGACATTTGATACCGCGACACTTGGTACCTATGCATACGTGAGTCCGATTAATTATTTGTACGACTGTTGTTGTCCGCATGGCCAACTGTAAGTAGAGGTTCGACTATTACATAGGAAATTGGGTAGGCCTACTACTTTGCTCAGCTGATCTGTTGTACACAGCTGTACATTCATTATACAGGATATTAAACAGGATTTGCGAAGTTCAGTCTACGACAGGGTAGTGAAATGGAGGCGAATTTCGGCTGTAGTAGCAAAGGGAAAAAACTGTTATACATGGAAATGACTGCAAAGACTGAAATTTTTAAAATCAATATCGAATAATCCTGTGAATAGGTATATTGCGTTATTGATCTTTATATGATAAGTTCAGAATTTACTTTCTTAATTTCTTTATTTTTTAAAAATATTTATTTCTTACTTTGCCGGTGTTAAGTGTCGCGGAATTAAATGTCGCTGGGATTAACTGTCGCGGGATTATTTGGTCGCGGGATTAAGTGTCGCTGGGATTAAGTGTCGCCGGCATTAATTGTCGCGGGATTAAATGGTCGCGGGATTAAGTGTCGCAGGATTAAATGTCCGGTGCTAACTGTCGCGGTATTAAGTGTCGCGGGATTAAGTGTCATGGAACCGTATCATGTATGTAGACGTTGTCGGTGCACCGTCGGACATTTCCTTAACTAATTGTCGGTGTCCCGTCAAAAGCGCGCAGGACAAAAGCGCGCCGACAAAAGCGCGCCGACATAAGCGCGCCGACAAACGCGCGAACGGGTCAAATGCGCGCCGACATAAGCGCGCGGCGTGGACCAAAGGCTGTACTTTCACTTCGCCTAATGTAACATAAATTAAAGCAATACCCACCTTTAATTCTCACCTACATGTGGCCAATATTCAAAGTCTTTCATCAAGACAATGATTAAACCACCTATTTTATTAAAGTTGTTTGTCCACAAATAAGAAATTAAATTAACCACTGCTTTGTAAATTTAATTGCCGATTGACGAGACTTCAAAGGAAACCGAAAGATTCAAGGAGGTTCGTTACCTACTGGTTGCTTATTTGCCAGACAATCACACATGAGTTTGTTCGTGTTTTTTTCATTTTTTTGTCTGTGTAAGTGAATAATTATGTTAGTCTACAGGGTGGCTCAAAAAAAAACGTACCACCGGGGAAAATGCGATATCTTCGCAGCCGATTGGGGTTTTTCTGCGAAAATTTCACAATTTGAAGGGGAATGAATATACAACAATCCCTGAAAGTTTCATTTGAAACTTTTCATGTTTGCAAAAGTTACAGCTGTTCAAACTTAAAATTTCGTTTTTTCAATTATCCGGAGAATCATGCTCCAATACAAGTGATTTCATTAGGATGTTTGGCAAATTACAACACACACACATTGATGATGATGTCATACGACCTCACTATGAGCTGTAAAGAAGCTGTTTATGAAGCAATCTGCTGGTATTTGGTGATATTTTATAGATTAAGGTCTCAATTGGTGAACCCAAACAATGAACGTCATGGGCAAAGTTTCTGCAAAAGATCAAATGGGAACTCGGACTTTGCATGAACAGAGACTGAGACATCGCGTGATCATAGCAAAATACCCAGTGAAAAGTGGAGCCTGAGCACATTGAAGACTATCTGCAAACGTGTTTATGTAACGAAGATCAGATGTCGGAAGAGAGGCAGGAAGTGGTCGCTTGATCTGACGGAAAAAGCGCGATTTTCACGAAATTCGCTTGGTAATCGAAAGGTCAAGTTTGCAAAGCAAATCGTGGTTTCGGCATCAGATATGCCGGCGTGTGTTGCGGCTGCAAGAAAAGACTGCAATTAATCCCATTCAGTAGGTTAGATGTCAAACTCATCATTGAACTCGCTTACCCAGACTCATTGAAGACCAGGTATGCTCTAACATCTGGTTTTATTATGCAGCAGGACAGTGCGCCTGCTTGCTCGCACGGCAAGGTTGATTATGATGGCGCTACCTTATTGACATCAACTGAAGTAAATGCATTGGCAAAGATGATTTACAAACTCGCCAGACCTTAACCCTCTTGTTTATCACGTCTGGGGAGCTATGCTGGAACGCTGCAAGACATTTAATCCCAAGTTGGAGAACATTGGCCAGCTGAAGCAAGTCTTGCTGCTAATGTGGGGTCAGTTGCCGCAGGACCCGACCAACAAGGCCATACTGAGCTTCGCAAAAAGAATTTGAGCTTGTGTTAAGGCAGAGAGTGGACACTCTCATTATACCTTACAATAAACTGCAAAACCGAATGCTGAGGTCGTAGGGAAAAGTGATATCATATGACATGGAAATCTACAAGTGACGTAAATTTTCCGCGGATATTTGAAAAAACGAAATTTTAAGTTTGAACAGCTGTAACTTTTGCAAACATGAAAAGTTTCAAATGAAACTTTCAGGGATTGTTGGAAATTCATTCTCCTACAAATTGGGATATTTTCGCAGAAAAAGTTCAATCGGCGGCGAAGATATCGCATTTTCCCCGGTGGTACGTTTTTTTTTGAGCCACCCTGTATATCTTGTTGACTGCGCGCTTATGTCGGCGCGCATTTGTCCAGCGCGCTTTTGACGGGTCGCTCTTATGTCGGCGCGCTTTTGTCGTCGCGCTTTTGTCCTGCGCGCTTTTGATGGGGTACCTAATTATCGATGACCAAATCTACTGCTTGAGCCTGTTCATTAGACAGTGATCCACAGGTGAATCAGAGATGTAGCACAAAACCTGAACTAAATACCATGTCGCATTGTCATGGCATACTGGTATAGGCAAGGGCGGATACAGAATTTTCTAAATGGGGGGCCATGGGCGGATTGGCCTTGCTGGCATTATGTTACTTTCAGCCTATGCATCGTGCAAGATGATACTGAGCTATGTTTTTACTACAATCAACTTCAAAGTAACGGAAAAGTAAAATGAGAACGTTGTTTTGCGAATGGAAACAAGTAGAACACATTCTAATTGTTCGTACAACGATTGCTTTGCAGAATGGTGTTGTTTGAAACACTGAATAGTTCCACTGTTCTTTCATGCATGAGTTAAGAGAAAACATTTTCATTCGACAGTTTCGGCAGCTCTCAACGGTCTTTTATGCACACATAGCCAATTGCAGATGTTGTGATCATAACGCAAAGATCCTATCGCAATAATAGTTTATTCTTGTCTACAGGAACGCCCAACATTCGACTTCAGACCAACCTCGGATTCGGACTGGATCAGCCGTGGTCTTCCTACAAGTATGGATTCAGCGATTCTAATGGCGGATACTTTACGGGATTAGAAGACGTTCATCAAATGACTAACAATGGGAAAACTTGGAAGCTCTGCATGGACTTGAAGGATGAATTTGGGTTACTGATGCCTATTGCCTATAGCAGCTATATACAAGACGGCGAGAGCGATGGCTTCACGTACCTCATGATTGGCGCCCTTGGAAGCTATGACCCGTTTGGAACAACCAGTCGAAAGTACAAATTCTCTACAAAGGACGTGAACAATCAGCCATGTTGTTGTGCAGAGCATGCCATAGCGGCGAAAGGGGCTTGGTGGTACGGCTGCAGTGCGAGTATGACGTCTGCCTCGATAGCCTTGAACGGAGCAGGAAAGACTGGATTTTTCTATAGTGTTCCTTTTGGTCCTCCCATACAATTCGTTTACAGTTACATGAAGTTGAAGCAAGCTTAGTTTTAGACCGTATGGGCACCGACATTGTAGCTAAACTTACTTCGTGTAACAGCGAACTTAATTAACTTTTGAGGCACTGTATTATTTTATGTCATGTCTGCGATTGGTCATGCTACATGTATTTGTCACCCAGAATATGACTTGTGCAAGCCTACAACGAAATTTCAATGCATGATGACCTTCTGCTTTCAAAATATTCTTATTCTTTTATTTTAAATATTCTTATTCTTTTTGGCAGCTTTGTTCAGTTGGACTATTATAAATAAACTCTCTTTCCGTAGTGTCCTAGCTCTGATCGTGTTGTCAGTTTCACTTGTACTTACTTCAGTTACACTCTGCTTTGAATTGGGTGAACGAAATTTGATTGAACATTAAGTACAGGTCCTGGAATACTAATCGATCTCACCACCCAAGCCAATAAAAAACCAGAAGCCGTATTAACCCTACGTCTGTCTCTGTTTTGCAAGTTTGTGTGTGGGCACAGCCAGCCATTAAATTTTAGCAATTGATAGCCATTTATGCAGCCGCTGCAGCGTGGTTCCAACACACGTCTTCGCCTGAATTCGGAAAAAACACAATACATCGGGCTTGGCGGTAGAGCTCAGCTTGCTAAGATTGACATGGAGCTCCTCTCCACTTTGTTTCCGAATATCCATTTCTCTTCCACTGTTCGGGACTTGGGCTTCACTCTGGACCCTGTTCTTTCTTTCTCGGACCATATTAACCGTGTCTCGCGAACATGTCTCTATCATCTTCGCCAGCTGCGTACCATCCGTCATTCACTTTCCCCGCAAGCTATCAAGACGCTTGTTCACGCCTTGATCTGCTCTAGGGTTGACTTTGGAAACTCTTCATACGCCGGTCTTTCTTCTCTCAACCTCTCTAAACTTCAGACAATACTCAATGCTGCTGCTCGCCTAATTGCTGGTCTTCCCAAGTTCTCCCACATTTCAGTCTTTGTTCGGGACACTCTTCATTGGCTTCCTGTACCACAACGCATTGAGTTCAAAATTTTGACACTTATGCGCAATTCTCTTCTTGGGGTTGCTCCCTCCTACCTCCGTTCTTTCTGTATACAGGTCTCCTCTCTCCCCGGTCGCTCTGCCCTTCGTTCGGCAGCAAATGGCCTCCTTGTTGTTCCTCGCATGCGTTGGGCTACTGCCCAGTCCAGGAGCTTTGCCTATGTTGGCCCCTCCTGCTGGAACCGTCTTCCACATAAACTACGTCTTGAGCTTCTCAGCCTCTCTCTCCCTCTGTTTAGGAAGCGCCTGAAGACTATACTATTCGTTAGCGACAGTGCTAACTTTGGGTCGGGAGCGCTACTGAATCTGTGAGCGGCGCTATACAAGTGTTCAATTACAATTACAATTACAATTACAACACTGATCGTAATTTTAGAAATTTGGATTACTGATCTTCTCTTTATGATGCATGTCCGCCTGAACTCCTTGGTTAGGGTCCTTCGATCTGCAACACGCTTGGTTGGTGTCATCTCTCGATTTGCTCACGTTTCTGTCGTCATGAGAGAGGACCTCCACTGGCTCCCACTGCAGCAACGCATTGCTTATAGAGCAGGGCTGTTTTTAATGAATTTGTAGAACTGCACAACCCCTTCTTTCCTTTCCCATCCTAAATGGTAAATTACTTCCAATCGGAAGACAATGACCTTTTTGCTAGTTTTAACTGTACAGAAGTGCTTCTACAACTGCACAAATTCATTTAGAACTGCACATTTTGTGTACAACTGCACGTTAAAAAGCCCTGTAATAGAATCTCGACTATTGCTTGGCGCTGCGTCATGGCTCAAGCTCCATCCTACCTATATGAACTATGTACCTCTGTCTCCGTTTATTTGGGCCGCCGTTCGCTACGGTCAGCTGCCAGTGGTGACTATCGTGTCCCTTTTTACATACCACTACTATGCAGCGAAGAGCATTCTCCGTTTTGGGTCCAGCTGGAATAACCTCCATGCGTCTCTCCGCTCGCTTCCCAGCGTGACTCTTCTGGCTCGTTCTGTCGTCTTCTCAAGACTGCTGAATTTAACCAGGCCTGGGTTGGGAGCGCCTCTGAGTAGCGATCTTTTTAATGTATGTGATTGATTGATGGAAATACGTTTGTGGGTCAATATGACATTCATATCATATACCGACATCCGACATACAGTTAGCAATTTTTACAATGTTTGCCTTGGCTTAACTAGAAACAGAACCTGTAAGCTTATTAGCCTATTGGCTCGTGTGGTAGGACCAATGAATGGTTACTGTCATCGTGACTTGCAGACGGTTTCTGTAGTTATTGTTTATACATGCATCATGGTTATACAATGGTCAAAATCGAAACATCGTAGTTTTTTAAATCGTAGTTTTACACTGCTTAATAATTGGTTAATAAGAAAATACTCCCAAAATTATTAACCGTTACCTCAGACTACTTTGCTGGAAAGCAGAGTCTCTGAGGTAGGGAGACATTATATCAGCAAGGGAGATTCTGTTTCGGGGAGACTTTATATCGTGACACCGGCAGTCCGCTGCTATCGTCCATTCGTTGCGTTTGATCATGTTCTGACATTGTTCTGTTATTGTATTGCAACTGCAAGCCTAGGCATATTTGAGACGACATGGCGGGGACTTTAGGTGCAGTGCCAACCTGAAGAACTCAGCATAGGTCTATATTAGTGGACGTTAATTGGACATAATATTAGGGAGAAAAAATGATATGCTATGTGAGTACGTATAGGTAGGCTACATAATGCATCATGTACAACAGCGACCTGCTATGAAGCACTCTCAGAAATCATAATACTGTGTAATTGCCTGTTGGTGTACACACAAAGACTTTCTCCGCTGAGAAATATTATGAGCATATAATTCATGTCATTCTATACGGGTCATATAGGACAGAAGTTCATATAAATAATTATCTGTCGTTTTATTCAGATGGAAAATAAATGCCAGTCCCAAGCTTGGAGAAAGGAGGAGGGCGACACTACTCATATTTAATATGACACAATGTTGTTACATATAATAAGCAACAAGCAAATCAGAAGGCAGACATATCACGCGCCTGCATGCGTCTCCATTTGACAGACACTGTACAATGTACAAATTGTACATCAGACATTTTTATATTCTTACATTGAAAGCATTCCTGTAGAATTTCCACCAGATTATTGCTTGAAAATTGTGATTAGAATTCATTTTTGTGAATAGAACAGAGTCGATGAAGACCGATATTAAGGAACCGTTCGCAGATAATATAATATGTCAATGAGTAAAAACTATATTTAATGATTTAATGGATGAATGGTCAGATCCAAACTAAGAGAATAAGAATTCATCTCTTTGAAACACCAATCCCATTGAAAAATAATTACAATGTGGAGGAAAATGTCGACCTCACTGCATGTTTATCATTATGGTCTTGAGAAACAGACCGGAAACCTCTGTTGTCTCTGTTGATCCGACCAATTTGTTCTTGTTGTTTTACCTTCATAGCGTCATCTGATTACCGTTTGCATAAAATCCTACTACAATACTTTAAAACATTGCATTGAACAGAAATATTTAGGCCTATTCGTTCTGCGTAGCCATTAGGCCTATCTATATAGGCCATACGTTGACGAATATAGGCCTAAATCAGCTATATTCCACTATAATAACAAGCCTACTCGTCTTAAAAGCGACATCTTTGATATTTAATATCAAAACCAAACCGTCGGAATATCAGTCCGCATGACCCACGCTGAAAAAGTAATTTCAGCGTGGGTCATGCGGACTGATATTCCGACGGTTTGGTTTTGATGCGCCATCGATTAATTCCTTGTGTAATGTGCAGTGTAAGAATGGCGCTAAAGAAGTTACTATTTGAAAGTTACATTTATGAGAGGTTGATCTGTCTATTTTGCTGTATTGGGTTCACGCGGTACCCAGACCAAAACACAAATCAATTTGTCTTCAATTCTTGTTCATGTTTAACGGCAACGATGATTTGTGTTGCCCTCCTTCTTCATGCAGGTTAGGACTGGCACTGGCAGAGTGCAAGCAGTGTGGGTATTGTCTTCGACTCTGATACAGAAAGAATTCAAATAACCAATGCTTCTTCATTCAGGACGAGATTCTAAGCCGCCATGAAACTCAACACCACTTACAGTATATAATACACTAGCTGGGGTACCCGGCGTCGCCCGGGAAATTTAGGATTCGATCCGCTCCGGTCACAACCCCACCACACAACACCCCACTACACTCCGACCTCTACCAGTACGCCACCGAAGAAATTTGTGTTTGACGAAAATTTCCTCCCCCATCCCACCCCACCCCCACCACTCCACCCCCAACCCCTCCAACCCCCACTCCACTGCCACTCCATTCCCTCCACCCCACCCCACCCCTTCACACCAACCCCACTCCCCCAACCCCACCCCATCCTCTACCCCTCGACCCTCCACGCCACCCCACCACCTCCACCCCTCCCCCATCTCACACCTCCACCCCACCCCTCCCCCACCCCACCTCTTTCACCCCACACCACAATCCCACCCCACCCCGCCTCCACCGGTTTGGGACCAGTGAGATCCGTACGGGCAACAGAGCTGACTTTAAACACTTCTAAAACGGTTAAAGTCACTGCTTTTATACGGGGCAAGCGAATGAAAATTTACAGCGAAAATTACCTTAAGCACCTTTAAAACGTTGAAAATCACTGCTTTTATACGTGGCAAGCGAATGAAAATTTATAGCGAAAATTAGTGTTTTTGACCTCCCGCACCCTGGCCCCCGGTGGTAAAGATTTGCCAACCACTGATCCCGGGGGTTCTGATGGACCTCTATCTAGGAAAAAATTTCAAACCAATAACCGCGCTTTTTTGAAAAAAAATGGGTGGTTTCGCTCCCCACCCTTGCCCCCATGGTGGTAGAGAATCGCCAACCCCTCGCCTTTGCGTCTCGTGCCGAGACCTAGACAGTAGTGAGGGTTTGGAGTGAAAAGCTCAAAAACTGTGAGCGTGCATTCTGGACAAAGTCACATAGGCACATACATACCCACATTGCCAAGTCCTTTCTTATAGATATAGATGAATGCATGATTGGCATCTCGTTGACGAAGTATCTCTTGAAAACAGTCACAGTACAGTACGTGAACGATCTACGTTTCCATGTAACCAGACCTGCGCATTCATACGTCAATCCTATTAAGTGGCTCTTGAGATCTACTTTAGGAATATAGCTGACGTTTGAGGTTTACGTTTCAGTTCCTTTAGTTTCAGTTAAGGTAGCATTGAAGCCACTTTGAGCTACAGTCTCAGTGGGGAAGATAAACGTGCTGCACTGTTAGGCTACATGATCCGCTAAAATGCATACTGAGTCCAGTGGAATAATCAATTGAAATTTTAAACAGATAACCGTTAGCAACAATAATTCTAGGGAACTTGAGCGAGTTTGATTTCGCAGGGGAAGAGATTGCACGCAAGTTTCTAGTCATACTATTTTGAACGACGCTGACGGAAGTTGGGTCTACTCTGTAGTTATTATTATCTGGTAAACGCATTTTCAGTTAAACAGGTTGAAACTAAAACAACATGTCTATTCGGAATAGCATAATTCTAAAGACAGTTTTTATCTTCGCCATATTCTGGATTACTGCTACAATGAAAACCTTCAGGACGACGCAATACTCCAACGGAACGTGGGTCTGTGCTGATGGAATTCCAACTGCGACGATTCCTTTGGACCAACTGTATCCTACGTCATCACGCGACAATTTGTGTTTGTCTCCTACAGTCCTTTGTGCCTGGCAATGCGACCAGGATGCGAACTGCACTAACTTCAACTACAAAGAACACCTGGGAACATGTGAGATGTTTCACTACACTCCTGCAGATTGTTCAATGACGTCTGGATGTCAACATGTAGAGGTGGGTAAAATAATTTACATGAGCGGATAATAATCTGATCTAAACTTCTAAAAACTCCGTGATAATGAAAAATTACTAGTTGTTATTGCGACATAGTAGCCTCGATGCCTAGTTAGGCATCGAGGCTACACGGGCCTAGTTAGCTACACCGGTGAGCGAGAGCGGCATACGTCTGTTGGTCGCAACGGACTGCGGTTCAAGCCCCGGGCTGGGAGTTGGCATTCAGAGATTTGGATATATCGGGATAGCAAGTGTGGGACGCAGGGGCGCAAGCTCCTGCGGAGCGACCTTGGGCAAGTTGCTTTCCCATCATTGTCTGTGAGGAAGGCAACGGGAAACCACCTCACTTATCTCATCCCCAGGGGCGTAAAGCCAATGAATCTACCTTCGGGCAGAGAACCATCATCATCATCAGCCTCGATGCCTGCAGACAGAGTTTAATTATTCTTATTACTTAGTAACTTCGATTGGGTCTAACGCATAGGGCATTAAAGTCAGGCATCAATTTATATGACACTAAAAATAGACCAGCTAATTCTAGAAGCCAGCAAGTTGATAGTGAAGAGACAAGTTTAAATGCAACAGTCCATTGGTTTTTTTCGGCTCAAGTCCTGTCGAATACCGCCAATCATGCAACATTTGTAAGTAAGAAAGTAAGAACATTCGTTACTAGACTACCAGGAAATACACAGTAGGCCTAGTTTACAGACGAAATAAGTAATAAAAACATTTATGCAGAGTCATACACATTTTCTATCACAAAAATTCCTTTCGACAAAGGCATAAATTCTACGTAGGGTCAGATTATGTGCCCTGAGTCGAGTACTGCAAGGAGTGACCTTATGCGGTGGAAGGATGTAGTGAAGTATGTGACAAAGGTAAACTCTTGTTATCATAACTGTCGCTTAAATTCAGGATATTTCAATGATATACAATAATTATTGTTTTTAATTATAAGATATCACCAGTGTAGCACTTTATCATCTCTTTATCTCATCTTCATTGGTTTGACATCGAGTTATTGTTTTGTCAAAAGCCTCATGATTTGTTGGATTATGAATGATAAGGATTTTCCAGAAAAGTCTTCCTGTGCCAGTTCTTCCCGTTGCATCGTTCCAACCACAAAAGCAGAATAAATCAGAACTTTTAAAAATTTCAGATGTCCCAATTTTGTGTGCTACATGCAGAAAAAGTATATTGGATTGATTTGACAGCAAAACTGAATCAATTGTGAACCCATTTATGACAGTTACAAGTAACCGAGTTACGAATGCTTTGAGTTTCATAACCCAAAGCTTTATTAAATTTTATGTAGCTTACTAGCGAGGGTGAAATACGCCGAATGAAATTTAAAACCTGATAGGGTCTATGGTCGCATATAGGCCTACACATAATTATTACCTGTAAGGCTATAATATTATATTTCGCAATGAGTAGTAGTCCTAAACTGATTTCTGTGCCAGAACTTAATGTTGCTGATTTTGATTTTTGCAGGTCATTGGGCTACACACCTGTCAGATTTCAGATCTGTAGGACATCC
This sequence comes from Lumbricus terrestris, assembly GCA_949752735.1. Lineage (NCBI taxonomy): Eukaryota > Metazoa > Annelida > Clitellata > Crassiclitellata > Lumbricidae > Lumbricus > Lumbricus terrestris. Next base: position 87,384,345 of record OX457036.1, read on the forward strand.
AGAAATTGTCGCCAGATTTCCTACACGTATTGCTGAGCCTGCACAATATGTCAGCACAAAGAAGACCTGAAGCTGACTGAACCTTTAGTAATAATATCTATCGGATTCCATAATAAATAGGCCTACACGGATTCGTACAAACCGACAATCCACATAAGGATCTTATAATAGCTCTGCTTCAAACATAGAAGAAATGACAAATTCCGTTTTCTGCACGAAACTTTTTCTTAGCTCTGAGGACTGAGACTCAAAGCGTGGGGCGCGGTGGTGTAGTGGTGGCGTCGTTGCCTTGAAGCCGTAAGGTTCGAGGTTCGAATCCACCTCATGTCGCCGCGTAGGGACCTTGGGCAAGTCCTTCACTCGCAATTGCTCAGCGCTTCGGCGTGAAACTCCGATTTAGTGTCCGCTCTGCAGTCGGGAGCGGCGGAGCGCCTCTGAGTAGAGAGCTTGAAGGGGCGCTGTAACAAGTGCACATACAGACAAGGCCTCGGTAGCCTTGCAGCACACTGCTAATGATATGTCAATCAATGACGGAATCACTTATTTTCATACGCCGATCTAGACGCAGCCATGGGTGCAAAGTCTTCGGAAATTCATTTCCTTAGCTTCGGCATAATAATATTTTGAAGGCGGGTGACCAGAACCGTCCTCTGTCGTCTCATCTGTCCGCATAGCCTGTAAGATTCTGCAGTTTGACCATAGATTCAATTACCTAGAATGATACACAAAAAACTTCTTGCCAGTTGCACGATTTCATAGATAGGTTAATGGAATTATACCCGATGGTTTAACTATGACGCAGAGTAGCAAATTACTTGCCAAATTTGGCATCGCTGACGCACCACTGAATTCAAGAATAGGCAGGTGCCAGCTGCCTTGCTTTCCTGTTAAGGATTTCCTTTTGAAGATTAATAATTATTAGACCAAATTCTGCATGAAAGTCTAACGTTCTACACAGAATACAAAAGACAAACAGACGAAAGACTACAGTAGTTTCAATAAAATTTCATTTAATACAATGCAAAGCACAACGCTGTTGGTGTAAGAACAGTGACGGTGACACGAAACGGAGTATCCCCCCCCCCGAAGGCTATCCGGGGGATCAATTAATCTATCCCCCCGGATGGAATTAACCGGTCTATACTATCCGGGGGGATAAACCATTTTATTCCCTTTTTTGAAAAATGCGCATAATAAAAAACTATGCTGTAATCAAAATTTAAAGTGACTCTAATTGTTTTAAGTGTCCCAAGCAATGCTCAGATAAAAGCAACTCGAATTTATTTAGTGACTCTGAGTGTTCTCAAGTGTTTTAAATGTTTTAAGTGCTCTAAAAACAGGGCAAAACAAATTATCTAGTAGGAATAAACATACCTGTTGGTGTCAGTGTTCAAAACAAAGCAGATGAAAATCAATTTGCCAAAAAAATACCCGCGGAAGCGGCTTTTTCGACTTTTTCTAATTTGGGGGGATACAATTAATACGGAGGATACTCTATTTCGTGACAACGGCGCTACGCCAGGGTATGGCAGTGCAAATGCCCCGTGTGATAAAGTCTTTGCCTTGGTCGTTGCCCTGGTCGTTGCCCTGCTAGAAATTTTACCTTGCCAGAATTTCTTCGGGCACATGGCTTCCTACTTTTCACGTCCGTCCGTCGGCTCTCTGGCATGGCAAAAGTTCTGGCAGGGCAAAAATTTTGACAGGGCAAAATTATATGACAGGGTAACATTTTGGCAAAGCAAAAGTTCGGACAGCCAAAAATTCTGGCAGGGCAAAATTTCTGGTAGGGCAAACGTTTTGGAAGGAAAAATTCTGTGGCTGTTTACCCACATTTTGTATAGCCTACAGGCTACAACTATATAACTATTATTACAGCATATAGGTCCAACTGTCGACTTTTTGTTTTTAGAATGAAGCGTAAGCATTTGGGTCAACAACAGACCTACATATAGGCCTACCTGACTCAGTAACTTTATTTGCTGAGCTTTTTCAATTCAAAATGCTGCTCGATACAGGATTTGCAGTGCTTCACTAAGTCATTGAGAGAACAGAAATTGAGGAGATAACAGAAATGAGGATGTTGCGATGTATACTTGGAGCCTCTTTGAAAGACAAGAGAAGAAACGATGACATACGAAAAGCAGTTGGAGCAGCCTGTAGGCCTATATCTGATAAAATACGAGAGGCCAGATTCGGTGGTATGGGCATGTGAAGCGATCGGATGAGGGCGGTAGCATCAAAAGAATCATGCGTGAAGACGTACAGGGACACGGCAGCCGTGGGCGGCAGAAGAAGAGATGGAGGGACATGATCAAGCAGGACATGAAATTTTTTCATTTGAAAAAGGAAGACGCTAGAGATAGAACAACATGGAGACAAAGGATTCGAGTGGCTGACCCACCCTCAGCGAGGGATTAATCTTAGCCAGAAAGAAAAAAGGAAAAGACTAAGTCAGTGAGATAAGTCTACACTGTGGACCAAAAAAGACCTCTAAGGTTTCTTGCCAAAACTTTATCCAGAAGAAGGAATTTTAAATGAAATTTACAGGCTGAAAGACAATTATTCATATTTACACATGATGGCCAGATTTCATTAAACATTTTCAAATAGAACCAAAGTTGTATCACTTTTAGTGAGACCACCTATTGTTTTTTGACGATTCACAAACATGACTCAGTGAAAAGTAAGATGCACGATTTTATTAAGTAACATCTCAAATTATTTGTGTAAAATAAAATTGTTATTGACCAAAAAATTATCATTATTATCGTCCAGCATGCTATTAATTGTAATCACTCTGCGTTGTGTCAGATGGAAATTGTTATTTTGTATTTTTGCAATTATTATAACTATAACTATACTACTTTTAACATCGATAAATTCTGGATGGACAAAAGAACAAAAGTTTATTATTATTATTATTACTTTTTATTATTTAGAAAAGAAACAGCCTAACTGCGCGTCGTTGTGACATCATTTAGCAAGATGTCAAGTTGGTAAATTATAAATGAATTTTTTCTGTTTAATAATTTTTTATTAACATAAGAACATAGAAAATTCTATCAAATTTAAACGCCCAAGGTGTGGATGGCAGACAAAATTTGTATTCATACCGTTAATGAGCAAGGTCTTGGAGATAAAGCTATAATCGACGCTTACTCTGATAAGCAGCGATGGTCTCACTGAAAATGATATAACTTTTATTCTCTTTTAAATATTGTGGTGAAATCTGGCCACTGTGCGTAAATCTGAATTGTCTTTAGGCCTGTAAAATTTGATTTGTTTAAAACTTCTGTCTAAGATAATTATTTGACAAAAAAACCTTAGGGAGGTTCATTCATCGCAACCATATAGGCCTACATAAAAAATTCGATTTGATTACCTCGCCCATCTGATCTTCTGACCAGCAAACCCTACACTAGTGTAAGGTGTGTGATTAATTTTATGCAAGCACGGTAGTGCAAAATTATAGGCCTATGTAGGCCCATACAACACGGCACGCGACTCGCTCTCTGCCCTTGTCACTTGTATGACTGCCCTGGCTATGCCCTGGTTACAAAAAGGGTCTGGCGCCGCCACTGTGCAAGAAGGAGTGAATTTGACAATCTGCAATACAGAAAATGTTGGACAAGGCCCACGTGAGATCGGCCTACGGAAACAGAGTTCACTGTATTCCTATCTTACGCTAAATGCAGCAGAAGCTGTTAATAGCCTACAACAAGAATACGAAAAGATAATTATTCAAGGTGAAGTTCATCATGCATTAAAGTTGCATGAATGCATGCTCAAGTTATAAATATTCTGTCTCACAATAGCTTTACCAATCACGAATGTCTCAGAAATACAGTGCCTAGAAAGTGAATGAAATTCGCTGCTACATTAAATCATCTGCAACTGCATGCGCTTGTTTTTAAGCATTAAGTTAAGCTTGCTTCAACTTCATGTAACTGTAAACGAATTGTATGGGAGAACCATAAGGACCGCCATAGAAAAATCCAGCCTTTCCTGCTCCATTCAAAGCTATAGAGGCAGACGTCATGCTCGCAGTGCAGCCGTACCACCAAGCCCCTTTCGCCGCTATGGCATGCTCTGCGCAACAACATGGCTGATTGTTCACGTCCTTTGTAGAGAATTTGTACTTTCGACTGGTTGATCCAAACGGATCATAGCTTCCAATGGCACCACTCATGAGGTACGTGTAGCCATCGCTCTCGCCGTCCTGTATGAAGTTGTTGTAGGCAATAGGCATCTGTATCCCATTTTCATCCTTCAAGTCCATGCAGAGCTTCCAAGTTTTCCCGTTGTTAGTCATTTGATAACCTTTGTCTAATCCATTCCAGTATCCGCCGTTAGAATCGCTGAATCCATACTTGTAGGAAGTCCACGGTTGATCCAGTCCGAACCCTAGGTTGGCTTGAATTAGAATGTTGGGAGTTCCTGTACGCAAGAGCAAACAATGCATAGGCCTACTATCCGACACATCGTCACAAAGATCATGATTTTTGTTATTTCCCGAGTCAACGGCAAATTGATAAACACAAAGATTTGTTCTATCGAAAATGTTGACTCCAAAGTGACAATAAATAAATGATTGCAATGACTCATGTCCGCACCCAGAACATTGCTGTTGGTCAATGCTATTATCCTCTAAAATGTGGTAGAATTTGTGCTTGGCATTTACATTCACATTCAAATGCTGTGTATAATTCATGCTGCTATGCAAATTACAAGTTCTTATGGTTACCTTTCTCGTGTAATTTATGATGAATAAATGATGAATAGCCTAATCTTTCTCGGTTGCGACACCTAGATTTTGAATGTCTTTCCTTATAGGCTATCATTCCATTCGGCATAGGTGCAATCACGTCCTAAAAGTTGGAGAGGAACCTAATGAATCACATCCTAAAAGTTGGGGGGACCATAATAATAAAGTTAGGGGACCACTCAAAAGTTGGGGACGCGTCCCGTGGGTCCCATAGGGTGGTTGCGCCTATGCCATTCTGATAAATAGCTCATGCAATTTCCTTTTGACTTAGGTACTATGTCGTTCATATTGCTTATCCACTTACAGATTAGTGAGATGACGTCTCTGCCATACGGACCATCTGAGTAAAATGACCTGATTGCGGTTTGTTTTTGATGAGTCTTCGGTTGATGCCACGTGTACCAGTATATGCATCGTTTATCATTAAAGATAACTTATAATTCGCCATCATCAATCATTAATTAATTATTTATCATTTGTCAATGGTTTATTATTTAGCATTAATCAATCACCTATTTTTTATCGTTATCAGTTGTTTATTATTTACCATTTTGTCAATCACTTATTATTATCATTTATCATTATCAATCAGTTGTTATTTATTATCATTAATCGTTGATTATATATCATTGTCAGTCATTTATTGCTTATCATTTATCAATCACTTGTTATCATCATTTATCATTATCAATACTCTATTATTTTTCATTTCTCAATCTCGTGTCATTATCATTTAAAATCATTTATTAAATATTTACCATTATGAACCAATTTATGTTTTTACGCCTGTTTCTACCTATACTTTTACTGATGTTTTTATTCAGGTCTATATTTTTTTAAATCCAAGTCTGTATTCATGTGTACATTTATATTCACTTTAAAGACTATAATTCATCGCTATTTAGTCATCATTAATGATCAATGATTAAGAATTGATAATGCACAAAAGTGCAAAACCTTCAAGGCAATGTGTTGAAGCATCGAAGAAGGCAAATTTATCTTCAGGTATGATTAGAAGGACCATGGGCGGAGACCTAGAGAGGGGACAGGGGCGACGGTCCCCCCGATGAAAGTGTTGGGGGACGGCCCATGCATTTCTCCCCCCCCCCCCCACAATAGTTGAGCGTCAAGACAAAAAAAAAAGGTCATCAACTTTTTGGGGGGCGAAAATAGAAATATTTCTTAGAAATTTGGCCTAATGACAAAAAAAATTTAAAAAAGGTCATCAACTTTTTGGGCGGCGAAGATAGAAATATTTCTTAGAAATTTGGCCGGATGACTAAAGAAAAGGTCATCAACTTTTTGGCGGCGAAAATTGAAATATTTCATAGAAATTTGGTCGGATGAGTTAAAAAAAAAGTCATAAACGTTTTTGGCGGCGAAAATAAATTTGTTTTTCGAGATAACGCCGATCGTCATAAATTTTCCGGAAAATCTCGCGTTTTTGCCGTCCCCCCAATTCTCGGCCCAGGTCTCCGCCTATGAGAAGGACACTAGTCACCAAAGACAAAGATACAATACTGAGACTGTATAAATCATTGGTTAGACCACTGTTGGAATACTGCACCCAGGTTCAAGGGCGGATACAGAAATTTTCGAAGGGGGATGGGCGGAGGGTCAAAGTTTTCGGTCTTAGGACTTAGGGCAGAGAAAAAAATTCGTGTTTGTCGCCGAAAAATCTGATGACTTCTTTTAGTCATTTGTCTCGAATTTCCAAGAAAAGATGCCATTTTATCCGCCAAAATAGTTGATGACCTGTTTGTAGTCATTTGTCTCGAACTTCCAAAAAAAGATACCATTTTATCGGCCAAAATAATTGATGACTTTTTAGTCATTTGACGGACCTCGCATGCGGGCCTCGTGGACGTGGAGATGAGCCTGCGGAACTACTCATGGGGGGCCACGTCAACTTTGCGAGCCAAAATAGATGGTCAAAAATAAAGAAATATCTAAATGGGGGCCATGGCCAGATTGGACCCCGGATCCGCCCCTTCCCAGGTTTGGAATCATCACTGGAAAGGAAGAACTAAATTGGGAGAAATACTTTGAATTAGCACCAAACAAAACAACTTGGGGTCACAGGTACAAATTTTTAGGCCGAAATGAGCAATAGGACAGAGATTCTTCAGTGCCAGAGTTGTATGGGGTCTACTTGAAGAGCGATTTGGATGTCTCGGTGGATACAGTCATAGCGTTTAAGAAGAAGCTGGAAAAATGTTATTTACCTAACTCAGCGTTTCCCAAACTTTTTTGGGCCACGGAACCCTTCGCGTCCTAATATTTTGTGGCGGAACCCCAATCTCAATTAAACGTATTGAATCATGCGGAATGCACGCGAAGCAAAGGCTACTAATATTATTATAAGCATACATACCTCAATACACTAAACTATAGAATGTTTATTTTTCTTACAATATCATGAAAAATTAAATTGCACTGTTTTAAAAACCACGATTTGTGGATCCTACCGAGAGTATGCCCTACATGAAGCTAAAATGCGAAGGTTAATTGGAATTCTGCTTCATTCGTAGGCCTAATATCGTGATAGGTCAATCAGAAGGTCGTATTGTCTCCGTTAGAAGAGTTGGCTGCTTTTCGCTTTCTTTGAGTGGCTTTGTATCATATTTTTATCGTAATTCATGAAAAGGAAGCATTTAACCAAGTTCGCTTTTAGGTCGTGAAAATGATTTGCAATTTATGAACGCTGGTTTCCTCGAGAACCATTAAAAATCGTGTGAGTTTAGAAAGTGTTCCACGTTTCTAAATTATATAAATGAGGTTAGAACCCTCGCTAGCGTACGTAGGCCTAGAAGTCACTCGATATTGGCAAATTTTCACAGAAACAAATTAAAATCACTAATTTTGATGCTACTGCTACAAGATCAGAATTGGTCATTCTTTTTTCAACTTGCGTTTTACGGTGCTCAGGCTAGTTTCGTCGAGATAACGATAATCATTGCGTCTCTGTTCAGACTAAGGCTTTAAGTTCTGACCTACGTTACGTTCAGCAGTGATGTCTACGTTTATACAAACTACATACCGGTACTAGGCTAATTATTGGATTGCTAATAATCACTGAAATACTGAAATGTTGTGTGAGGACAAAACACAAAAGACGACTGACGCTATAGTTTCAAACTTCTAGTGCATTTCAAAAGCTGCTTGAAATGTTGTATTGCGGTAAAATTTCTCGCAAAAATTTCTTTTTTCTCAACTTCTCGCGGAACCCTTGTTCTCGCCCCGCGGAACCCTTGGGTTCCGCGGAACCCAGTTTGGGAAACGCTGACCTAACTCATTCTCTTTAAATGAAGATTATTTTGCCATTTCTTAGTAGGCCACTGTGATGGTACTGGAGTTATAGCCGAAAACCGAAATTAGGCCGCCATTTTCCAAGGATTCTAACAGCTCGGATTGATATGGACTTTTGCTACTTTCGTCAGTGGGATGTGCTTAACAACTCTGCCAAATCTCTACTTGCTGCTAATTTGTTGAGACGAATGATGTTTTTCGCCTAAAATTCTTCTACTATAGGCCTAATCGAGGAAAGCGAAAAATTATAAGTACTATCTACCCACCTATAATGGCATCGCAACCGTTAATAGCCGGTATAGAAGGTGGTACCAGAATAGTCGACAAAGCGGTTGTTGCAATAGTGGTAAGACGCGTTGAGGCTTTCTTCGTCGAAGTGACAACTGAAGATTTCGTAGAAGATACGGATTTGAGTGAGGTTGTTGGAGACAAAGTCCTGGTTGAGGTTACTGAAGATAGGCCTAAGACTTTGGCGGAAGTTTTAGAAGATAAGAATTTGGCTGCAGTTGTTGAAAATAGGAATTTGGCTGTAGTTGATGAAGATAAAAATTTGCCTGAAGTTGTTGCAGATATAAATTTGCCTGAAGTTTTTGAAGATAAATGCTTTGCTGAGGTTGTTGAAGATAAGGATTGAGCTGAGGATGATGAAGGTAAGACTTTGAGTGCTGTTGTTGAAGATAAGAGTTCAGCAGAGACTTTGAAAGATAAGGACTCGGCCTTGATGGTTGAAGATAAGGATTCTGGTGAAGCTGTTGGTGATAATGGTTCAGCAGAGACTTTGAAAGATAAGGATTTGGCCTTGATGGTTGAAGATAAGGATTCTGGTGAGGCTGTTGGTGATAAAGATTCAGCTGAGTATGTTGATGATAAGAATTTATTTAAGGTTGTTGAAGATAAAGGTTCAGCAGAGACTTTGAAAGATGAAGATTCGACTGAGGCTGATGAATATCGAGATTCGGCTGAGACTGCTGAATATAGAGATTCGGCTGAGACTTTTGAAGATAAGGATTCAGCAGAAGTTGTTGATGATGTCATCTGCACTGGGTTCGTGGTCAACACGTCGAATGCAGTAGTGATTACTGTTGTACCAGTCAACGCTGGTGCTGCCGTTGATTCTTCTATGTTGAAAACAATTGCAAAAAATAAATAAATTTCAGCATAAGTTCAGTGCACCTTATTTCACAATTCATAAAATTATTGAGCAAAAGACTAGCTTTAAATTGCGTTCCATTTGAATGCGGCATAAAATACAGCAAACGTCAACTTAATAATTTATAGGCCTAATGGCAGGTGTGCTTTTCATAGGTTCAGAATACACATTGCAGAACATTGTATTGCCTACTCGTATGCAAGCGTGCGATCATCAATTTCTACATCCAGCGAAAATTGACAGAGCCGAACTACATTCCGTCCACGGATATAATTCGATTTTTTTATTTCCATATTTTCTGGCAAATTTCCCTGGATCGATTTGTCCTGAAAATTTAATCCTCCCGCAAACGATCCAAGAAATTGTCCTTTTACGCATAGGCGTAGGGGACATTTCAGCAGTGAGTGGCCAAAATTTTACTTTTGCCCGAAAAAATAAACCCGGAAAAATTGATGTCGTGCACACATAGATATAGGTTATATTTCTGTAAAATAGCCATCTCTGTTCTTGCACCCACACTCGGGGACACAGGGCAGGATGGCAAATTCCCTGTGGGCCGGCAATATGCAGGGACCAGTTTGGGTAATTTTAGGCCTAGGTCTATGCAAATTTATGATGTAGCCTATGTATAATGGCCAATTCCTGACACTGTACTACAACCAGTTCTAACTTTACACGAGTAACTGATTAAATACATAATTGTATATATTGTGTTGTATTGTATCGTATTTGATCATCTACAAAGCAACTACAGTAGGGTGAACAGTTAAGAGGTGCCCATAGTGCGCAAGACCACGCGGAAAGAGACAGGTTTTAAGAGGAGAGAAGGAAGAAGAGAGACTGTCAGAGAAAGTGTAGAGCGAACGCAAAGAGAAAGCTCATTTCAAAGAAAAAGACCAGTTATGGCAAATGATCGAGACTGAGCCATAGTAGTTCTACAAGGTGCGCCAAAAAAGACCCCCCTAGGTTTTTTCACAATATCTTGGCCAAAACTAAGAATTTCAAAATGAAATTTTACAGTCTTAAAGACAATTCATATTTGCATATGATGGCCAGATTTTATCAAAATATTTCAAACAAACCAAAAGTTATGTCACTTTTAGGGAGGCCACCCACCGTTTTTTGACGATTCAAAAACGTAACGCAACAAAAAGTAGGTTTTTGCCAATATTTTGGCCAAAAAGTAGGAATTTCAAAATGAAATTTTTACAGGCTGATAGACAATTCATATTTACACATGATGACCAAAATTTCATCAAAATATTTCAAACAGAACAAAAGTTATATCACTTTTAGTGAGACCACCCTCGGTTTTTTGGATGAGACACCTTAAATGAAAATAAGAGGAACGTGTGGTTTTGAAAATGTGCTGCAGTTAAGGTATTATCCTACCCGTAATACAGGTGAGCTATCAAGTGCAACACCCTGATCCCGCACACTTGACAAATAAGAAAATATCCGAAATTTTCAGAGGGTAGAACAAGATCTGCACGTTCAATGTTGATGATCACAAGATAATCTTGCCTCTTTTGCCTCATGACCAGGAATAGCCTATAGCCTAGTAGAAATTTCCGATGCCACTCAGGCAGTGAATTCCGTGATCTGTGGCACCTGGTTTGAATGCTGTGAATTTAAAAAAATTGCCACGAATAGTCACAATTTTCGGGCATATTTCGGCTCCTGATTTTGGTGCGATTCTCCCCATAATTTACAACATGCTACCGTGAATTCTGAACTTTTTCTGGAATTTCTGCTACCTGGCCATTAGTGTTGTGAGCTAATATTTAACTCGATTGAGGCAAGTTTTAACTCGATGATACCGGTAATGTGGAGTAGGTTACTAATGAACGCTGAACTTCAACAAGTTTAATATTTTCCCGAGTCTACCTGCCCGAAAAACCAGACTCGCCCGAAATTGGGGGGGGGGGATTTGCCCTCTGGACCCGTCTCCTACGCCCATGCTTTTACGGGTTGATTTGGTCAAACTTTGGTGAGTGTTCAAGTCTTTGCGATTTCTTGTGATAGTCATTATTTACTCAGGTAGCCTATACCAAACTAATGTCATTCGACGCCTTTTCTACTCCCATTCACCGGCGGCATGTTTAACATATCTGCGGTGTATTCATTGGCATAAGCATCTACATGTACGCTATGATAATATCATAGATGATTTCGTTGCCGATGGTCATTGTCTAGCTTCCTTGTTAAGAAATAAGCCGTTAGAGACATTTCCGTTTTTTGCTTGTGATGGGGCGGGGTTCACATTTGGAGCTTAGCCCTCTAGCCCCGGCCGACATAACTCGACAGTTAACAAGCACAAAGTAGCAGCGAACAAAGCCTAATAAACGCTTTTATACAGCTTCCATGTCACACAGTTTTTATTGTCTTTATTGGTTAGTTCAAATAGATGCGGCCTAGGGCGCACTGTATAATTGTATTTGTGTTTTATGCATCCTAGATATGTAAATTTTTATGCATTTTCTATTTGGTTGCCGTCTATTTCCATCTTCCTATAGGTAATTCCTTTGCCCCAAACACCATCGTTTTTGTCAACTTTCATGACAAGGCCATACTTCTTTCCTTCATCACTTAGCTTCAATGCTGTACTCTTCAAACTCTGAATGTCTTCGTCTATCAGGTCGATGTCGTCTGCAAAACACAGATCATTAATATTCTCTCTGCTGATCTTTACTCATCCTTCTTCCTCCCTGGTCTTGTCTAGTATTCTTTCCAAGAGAGTGATGAATATGTCTGGTAAGATTGGATCACTCTGTCTTGTGCCTCTGCCGATGCCGAACCACGAGCCAATCTCTCCGTATTTCCTTACAGCCGCCTTTGAATTGCTGTTAACTTCTCTTAGTATTCGCAACAGCTTGTTTTCTACAGTAGGCTAACTCCATAATTATGAGTCCATGGCCGACCATGTCGATGCCATCAAAGGCTTTTTGGAAATCGATAAAGCATTTGCAGATTTTCTTGTCTTTTCTTCTAGCCTTCTCGCCAATCAGTCTCAGTGTTAAGATTTGTTGAGTCGAACTTCTGCTCTTTCTGAATCCGGTCTGGTGTTCGTCTGCTCTGTATTCCTCTGTCTGTGCTCTGAGTCTCTGAGTTAGAAACGACATCAGCACTCTTCCTCGTTGGGGTGCGCGGACGATTGATCACCGGACGGTTGATCATCGACCGATTGATCACCGGACGGTTGATCACCGGACGATTGATCACTGCGGGCGTTTGATCATCGACCGATTGATCACCGGACGATTGATCACCGGACGATTGATCACCGGTCTAGTGGTCATTGGAATTTATTAACTGAGAACGAACTATATAGACTATGTCGTAATTACCGCTAGTAAAGATAAACATTTGTATGAAACGATATGACAGACTCAATCTACTACATAATGCATTTAATTTGTAATGAAATTATAAGAAGTGAACTGTGAAAATATACTGAAACGGCAAGCGTTATTGAACTGGTAACTAATCAAATAAACAGATGCGTGCTTATTCTGATGTGCTATTTGCTGTGTAGGCTATAGCCTATAATATATTTAAGAATTAAGAGAAGCCGACGATGTTTATCTTTACTAGCGGTAATCACGAGATTTTTTAATCCTCAGTTAATAAATTTTAGTGACCACTAGACCGGTGATCAATCGTCCGGTGATCAATCGGTCGATGATCAAACGTCCGCAGTGATCAATCGTCCGGTGATCAACCGTCCGGTGATCAACCGTCCGGTGATCAACCGTCCGGTGATCAATCGTCCTAGAACCGCTCGTTGGCTCATCAATGCGATGGTTGCTACATTCCTTGCGCTTCCCTTTTGTGTAACACGATTATGATTGACGTTTTCCATTCTTCCGGCATGTGACCTTCTCTATAATGCTATCCTGCAGATCTGGCGTAGTTCCTTTATTGCCATTCTCCTCTTCTCCTCCGTATTTTATCATTTCTCCTACTATGCCATCTTTCCCAGGGCTTTATGATGGATTACATGATGGATTTACGAATGCTTAAATGAAATTAACGGAAACTTTATAATGCATAGGTGGGAACATGTCGTACCTGTAGATCGACAACTCTGAAGACCGTCAACCTGTGAAAATAAGAGAAACTCAAGCATTAAATGCACTAAGCACAAAGCATCGTTTTGCTCCCATATTATTATTCCAAAAAATATGTTTCTGCTTAGTCTCAAAAATGAAGTCCAATCAAAATAGATTTTTTTCCTATTGCAACTCATCCCGATAATAATAATAATAATAATAATAATAATAATAATAATAATAATATTATTATTATTATTATTAATGTAAATATTCACATGATTTAATGCAGATAAGGGCTGGTATGCACAGGGCACGGCATAAGGTAATCACATATAGTGCCCAAACGCGACTTAGTAATTCCCGATATAACCATTGGAATGTATCCATATGCACGAGAAAAAATAGCAACGAGAATAACTAATCTACACATTCCTTGAACCCGACGATGCATGACGCTTGCACTTCCCCCAATTCAATAGATCGTTGGCAGCGTGGGGTAAACAGAATCAGACCTAGAGCGGCCCGTAGTGAAATATCGGACGGCTGCCTATTGTTCGCGCTGTCCAGCGAAAGTCGGCCGTCTATTGTTCACAATGGGAGTAGCCGGCTTAAACCTACCTCGAAGTTGGAATAACGTTATACCTAGTTTAATTCGCTAATCTCAAGCCGTGCATACGGAAATAACCCAGTATTCCTGCATAGGCCAGATTTAAGCCAAATATACGAGTTATGCGCTCATGTGCATACGGGCCAAGGTGAGTATATAGAGTGGGAAACAATTGCACCTCATTACTAATATTATACCAAACTTATCTCACCAACCTCAGCATGGTAACATCCCTCCACTACTGCACAGTTAGACGGAGTATAGTGAAAGAATTCACAGGTCCTGATATCTCTTCGGTAGTTGTAGTTTGTACAGACGGAGTCCTGGAGACACTGCAAAGCACATAGAGCCCCGGGAGGAACACAGGAATCCGGATCTGATAACAACGGAGACAACTGGTCGACAGGAATAACAAGCGATGGTTGATCAAGTGCGCATGTCACTGCTCCGTTGTCATCCTTCGTTTTCTCAAACGCAACTACCACGTTTCTCCACAAACTTCCAAGGTTGGAAGATATCACGAAGAAAAGTAAGCCCTGAACTTTCATGATTGTAATAATAGGTCTGCTGACGGAGACTGAATGACATCAACTGTATGATAGATGGCCGTTCCAATGATCAGCAGTTAGATCAAATTATGCAGCATTCTATTCATCTCTGTAAGCTAATTATTTTTGTATCGATTGCCTATAGGCTATTGGTCGCCGTCTTCATAAAGTTTATGACAACGATCTTTCATGAAGCGAATCCATGCCTGGCACTTGGTAGAACGTCAGGAATCGCATTTAGTGCTGGACAATGAGCTCGAATTTAATGAGCTCGTAGACATCTAGAGTATGATAGAAACAGGAACGCCTCACGCCATATTATGCACACACCATTACAACACACAATACAATGTATCCGTCGTGTCTCAATTAAACGCAATCACTCAAGGGTATGAATGCACAGAACCCAACTAAATGAGATCTGTAAGTATCTTTTGTTAATTATCTACCTGTTCTATTCGTTTGATCGCTCTCTTACTTCTGGCTCAATGTTCTGACCACTGCGCACGTAGGCCTACTGCGCTCCTTTGTCCATGGTTAAGCCTATATACACTATAGAAGTCTAAGTGTCATAGATGTCATTACTTCTATGTGGTTCGTCGGAAGCTGCAGTAGCATTATCCATAGGCCTGTTTCTGAATAGAATAGGCCTTTTACATTCTGATTATAACGACCTGCATGCATGTGAGATTATCCGGCGTGGAATAAAACGATATTGTATTCAGCAATCTTATGTACATGTAGATTGGAATAAAACCTGTCCCTTGTGTCCACCAGAGTGGACACCAGAGTGGACACAAGGGACAGGAAGAGATGGAGGAAGCTCTCTATGATGCGACCAACCCTCAGATTGAGGATGGTTGACGACAAGACAAGACAAGTATGACACAACAGGAGACTGATTCTATCATGGTTGACTATCATGGTTGATATTCCTCGTAAAGGCTAGAGGGTGCGGAAGTTAAATTTAGACCAGTATAAACTGGTCTAAATTTAACTTCCGCGCCTGAATTATTTCCCCGTGCCTGTTTTGCCCGAAAACCACATTTGCCAAAAATTTGGGGGCATTTGCCCTCTGGACCCCCGCCTCCTACGCCTATGCATCAAAGATAAGACAAGGACAACACCATGTTGTCTTGACTGTGAATGTTTATGTTTTTTGTTAAGACTGCATCAATAGTGCATCATGTGTTTATCCAGATTGTAAATACTTACATGACACTTGCCTATCTACCATCTTGAATCTGTAAGCGTGCATATAGGTAGCCCTACCAGTGGGACTTCTAATTCCTTTCCCGGTTGTAACCAGCTGTTATGTATATATACTTCGTAAAATGTTTTTGTTATATTGGTGCAATAAAA
Organism: Lumbricus terrestris; assembly: GCA_949752735.1. NCBI lineage: Eukaryota > Metazoa > Annelida > Clitellata > Crassiclitellata > Lumbricidae > Lumbricus > Lumbricus terrestris. The sequence continues at coordinate 87,400,141 of OX457036.1, forward strand.
TGGTATCCGGTCAGTACCGCGCACACAATACCGCGCACACGATACCGCGCACACGATACCGCGCACACAATACCGCGATTCACAAGACCGCGCACGATCATTACCGCGCACGATCATTACCGCGCACGATGATAATCGCATACAAGTATTTCAACATGCATCCAGCTTCTATGTCAGATCTAAAAATACCATCATCCAACTTCTTTTTAAGCGGTATCACGACAATTGTTCTACAGACATCTCGTCAAACGACAACTGGTCTACAGACAACTGGTCCAGGGCTTGAGAAATGGAAGCTGGATTAAATTATTTTAGAGGTGAAATAGAAGCTGGATTGTCGAAAATAACGCATGAGAAACAGAAGCTGGATGAAGGTATTTTTATATATGAAATAGAAGCTGGATTGATGAAAATAACTCATGAGAAATAGAAGCTGGATGAAGGTATTTTTATATATGAAATAGAAGCTGGATTGATGAAAATAACTCATGAGAAATAGAAGCTGGATGAAGGTATTTTTATATATGAAACAGAAGCTGGATTGATGAAAATAACTCATGAGAAATAGAAGCTGGATGGAGGTATTTTTAGATCTGACATAGAAGCTGGATGCATGTTGAAATACTTGTATGCGGTTATCATCGTGCGCGGTAATGATCCTGCGCGGTAATGATCGTGCGCGGTCTTGTGAATCGCGGTATTGTGTGCGCGGTATCGATGGTAGGCTAAACCCAATAAAATTGATGGTTATGGTTATGATTGGATAAGACTATGTAGAAGCGGCAGTAAGTAAGAAATTTAATCGATGCGTTCCGTAGCTTAGTTCATTGGCGCAGAGTGACTGAAGATGCATACAAGAAGCCCCTAACGATTCGGAGCTTGGAGGAGCGTCGCATAGGTTCCCACAGCTGGGTCTGGGATGGAGCCCCAGAAACCGACGAAATTTTGAGCATTTGATGCCCAATCGAGTGCATTTTGGGTTTGAGTTTACTTCAAATTTTGCAACGATGACATCGACATAGAAGACAGTAGGGCCTAACCTACCTAAACCACCTCTACCTGTGAGGCTGTGAAAGTTTAAATCTAAATAAGTCAATCAATTACTTAATGAGCCATCCAAATTGACATTTGACGTTCTCTTCTTCTTTCTTCTTCTTCTTCTTCTTCTTCTTCTTCTTCTTCTTCTTCTTCTTCTTCTTCTTCTTCTTCTTCTTCTTCTTCTTCTTCTTCTTCTTCTTCTTCTTCTTCTTCTTCTTCTTCTTCTTCTTCTTCTTCTTCTTCTTCTTCTTCTTCTTCTTCTTCTTCTTCTTCTTCTTCTTCTTCTTCTTCTTCTTCTTCTTCTTCTTCTTCTTCTTCTTCTTCTTCTTCTTCTTCTTCTTCTTCTTCTTCTTCTTCTTCTTCTTCTTCTTATTCTTCTTCTTCTTCGTTGTCCATGCATGGGCTGACAACCCGTAGGTGTCCACTGCACACTCGACTACTCTCTTCCATGATTCTCTGTCCCGTGCTCGGTGCTTCAGCTCCTGCGCATTCATCCCACACCGCTCTTCTATGTCCTGCAGCCATTCTCTGCATGGTCTTCCCTTCTCCCAGCTCCCTCCATGAATCCCGTCATTATGCTCTTTATCTTTCTGTCATCACTCATTCTTTCGATGTATCCGAATAGTTTCAGTTTCCTTTTCATTATGGTTTCTACCATATCTGATTTGCTGTTGAGTCTTCTTAGCACTTCTATGTTAGTTATTTTCTGTGTCCAGTTTATCTGCAGTATTCTCCTGTAACAGTACATTTCGAATTATCCTCTGTTTGTCCTTTTTTAGTGTCCAGGTTTCGCATGCATACAATGCCGTGCTGAATACGCATTATTCGACCCAAGATAATCTTTTAAAAGTACTCCAAGGAATGTTGCTCTCATGAACTTCTTAACAACAAACTTTGGCATAGCATTCCAGATAAAAAGTACAAAATGATGTAGATTAATGGACAGAAAGTGATATTGTTTCACATGAGCTGCTGGGAAAGAAGAACTATGCAATATTTGTAAAGATGAATGGCACATGTGATAGCCTAGTGTATGAAATAAAACATTGATGATGACAATAATGGAGGCATAAGCTTAAGCTCGAGATCAAAAGTCTGCAGTCAATGATTGGAACATGAAAATTTGCTTCATTGAGTCCAAAACATGTTGTTTCAGTGAGTATAAAAGATCATAATGTAGCCTAGCCTATGTTGCTACAAGAGTCGGGTTGATTTGAAAAAGTTGCCTTCTACACTACCAGACAGCAATCGAACTGGCGATTCAGTCAGTCCATGAGCTGCTATCTTGGAGTGCCAACTTGTGGAAATGCAAAGGCATTTGTGAATATGAAGTCAAAAATAGTAAACAGAAGGGCTTCTTCACACTCAGTGAACACATTGCGGTATCCAACAACACTGGATAATTTTTAAAGTATTCCTGCATACTTGTGAACCATGATTAGTAAATTTAGTGCAATTAATGTTTGTCTTTTCAGAAGCGTTACGTCAGTGACATTTCAATGTTACGTCAGTGACATTTAGGCACCATTGAAATAATTACATAAATGACTGCTGGATAAATTTTTACTTTCTATGTATGCCACAACCTGTACTAATAATTTTAAAAACATTAATAACAGTTTTGCAGTCATAATATTATTTCAGAAGATTGTGATGCGAACATGAGTTACAATAATTTTGATGTCCAAATTGTTTTACGTCAGTGACGATACACAAAAACTGTTTTTAAAAATACCCATAAATATTTCCTGCCAAGTTTTTTTTGGCTTTTAAGAAGGATTATATAGTTAAATAATTTGGCATAAAATATCATAGTGTGCTAAAATTTAAAACGTTGCCAAATTTCTGTCTGCATGTTACGTCAGTGACGGTGGAATTGCCCTAAAGGGACAGAAATCATGCAGGAAATACTCATTGATTTTAATGTAGACATAAATTAAGGCACAGTGGAGACAGATAATGAGAATCATGAGTGCTCATTTCCATAGGCTATAACCGGAAAATGGACAGAAGTCCCGTTTATTATTAGATAATCCGATCTATCTTAGAAACGGTCAAATGTAAACAAAATTATTATAGTCATGTGACAAATAACCAAATTTTCCATTGATTCAAATGCATAGGCCTATATAAATCAGCACACGGAGGACCTAAAGAATGAGGACCATGATAATATTATGCGATTATGTATCGCAAAGTGAACAATTTTTTTGGCGAGCCGGTGTACTAGCAGCCCGGTATTCAATGCAAAACTGCACGAAAAACCATCATATTTTGAACCCCATTTTGGGGTGACCCCATGGCCGGATTTTGGCGGAATTTTGATATGTTATTCAGCACAAAATTCTGATCAGGTAACCGTTTAAAAACCTTCTGATGGAATTTTGCTCAGGTGAAACTGTAAATTGCCTGGACTTAGAACGCTTACGAAGAACGAACGAGCGGCCCAAGGACGATCGGCGTGGCGCGAAGCGCCTAAAAGGGAGAGGTGTCTAGGGAGGGAGTGTAAACAATTTTTCAAATGCCACACTCCAATGGTAGCATTTTAGGCTGTCATTTTGTAAAATTGCTAATCATTTCAGTGTTCATAGTCGTAGTTTAAGTCTTCAAAAGCGGCTCCTCCATTTGTTTTTTAAAAAGTTATTTCCACCCTGAAAAATTTGGTGACCAGGTAGCCTCTTAGGCTGTCATTTGAACGAAATTTCTCAACCATTTCAATGTTGATAGCAGTGCTGGGGTTTCAAATTTCAAAAGCTTCGTTTCTATTTTTGAAAATTTTCAGATTTCTTAAGCCGCCATCTCATATAATTTCGCATAATTGCAATGAGCAAATACATGGCTTTAATAATTCAATAAAATAATGTCTCCTCCCAATGTTTTAAGAGTTAAGAGAAACATCTGAAAGCCCAATTGAATCAGTCCGAGAAATTTGCTTTCCGCTTCGGAAAATTTTTATTTTTGTCATCTAACTATCATAGGGTGACCATTTTCTGGCCATCAAAAACCGGGACACTTTTTTGGAAAATATCAATTGTAGGCGTAATTTCTTAACTACAGGACTATAGAACTACGAGAGAAAGCATAGCCCAATAAGCGCAGTTAAATTCAATATTGAGCATGCTATGCCTCTCTTGTGCCTCTAAACATTACACTACACGGTCTACACCTAAAAATATTTCCGACCCAAGACCAAAAATTTGTGCCCTTCCCTTCGAAAATTTCTGTATTCGCCCCTCACCTCCGTGTAGAAATCTGTGCCTGCTCTAGTCGTCAGTGCACTTTGTGCAGTACTCTAGTATAATAATTGAGAGCCCTCTCTCAATCGGTAGGTAATCTAGTTCGTAGGAAGATTTAGGTTAAGGCTTCTGCTGGGGCGACCAAGGGAAATCGATAATTATAGATCTTGAACCGCCATTGAATCTGTAGGCCCCTCTGTAAAGAAAACTTTCTCGTTACACCTTGATAATTTTTAATCTATTATCTAAACTCACTAGCCTACTAAAGAATAATATAATATTTCATATAACTTGACAACTTCTCTTTCGTTACGACTTCTTTTTGGGTTACAAACTACACTTTGTTCTGTCATTTACTTACATAAAACTGACGTTTTCAGGATTCAAGTTTTCTTCAATATTGTCAAAAACCGGGACAATTCTGACATTTTGCATAAGTCGTCGGGACACCGGGACGCACCACAAAAAACCGGGACATGTCCCGGAAAACCGGGACGTATGGTCACCCTAAACTATCACCTACAATACCAAGCCAGGTAAATAAAAGAATTCAATTCTTGTTTTGCGTATCATTCTATTCTGCGATCAAACACAATTCTTGTGGCGTAATTGTCCGGGTAATCAAGTAAACTATCAACAATCGAATCGATGACATTTTAATAGGCCTAGGCCCTATTATTTTTCGTTCTTCCGCTTAACGTAGCTACATGTATAAGGCTATAACCAGCACTTCTCTTCATTCACTTTTAGATAGTTTAAACTAGATCTTCACGTATGCGGACTACTGATCACAGGTCAACTGATCTAGGGACTACTGATCAAAGGACTACTGATCAAGGGACTACTGATCAGAGGCAACTCATCAAGGTACTATTGATCACAAATTATACAACGCACCTCGCACATCGAACATCGAACGAATCATCGAACGAATCAACAAACGGTGGAGTCCGATTTGTTTGCCAAGGAATGTTTATTTAAACTCCCCACGGCCCAACAAAAAGTCCCATAAATATTTAGAGAGTTTTGCATTTCATTTCAACAGCGTTCAAAGTTTAGACCTACACTTCTGTAGACAAGGTTATAGTTTCGAAATAGCAATGGCGACTTGCACGTATGGGTATAACTACTGCGACCGTATATGCTATTAAACTTGGCAAGACAATATTTCTTTATTGAGCGTATAATCAAGTTTTACGAGTTATACAATGGACTTCGATGTATGTTACTTTGTGTTCTACCAGTCGTAAATTTAGTAATTTTACTGAAATCGTTTGCTAATAACTAATTTTCGATAGTATTAACACTGAGTAAACCACTTCCGGTATTGAGTTTCGATCTATTAAATTGTTCTCAGATTTCATTGATTGTGTTCGTTCTTAGACAACACGGACTGTGATCAATAGTAGGCCTACCTTGATGAGTTGCCTCTGATCAGTTGACCTATGATCAGTAGTCCGATAACCAGATCTTCAGCGTTAAATTTAACTGGGTTTAAGCTATTTTCGACTTGTTTCAGAAATTCAGATGTTTTCTTGTAAACGTGTGATGATAATGATGATGATGATGATGATGATGATGATGATGATGATGATGATGATGATGATGATGATTATGTATTCAATTTATCGGGCTCTTGATGACACACAGCAACCAGTTGCAATGAAAAATAATAATAATTAAAGAAAATTATGAAATTTACCTTCAATCGGCGATGCGAGTAGTGCGCTTATCGTAGGGGAGAACAGGCACCCTTGATCCCGATGCACCCTTGATCCTTTGTCATTTTCTCTGGAATTACTTACTTACTTGACTGTAGCAGGGCACCAGACTATGTATAATAGTGATCATTTGCATGTGGCTGCGTTTTGGGCTCTCATTATTTCTTTGTTTACGTTCTATAGCTGTCACATGATTTCATAGCCAAAAATTGTAGTTTTTCGCTCATCTAACGAACCTCATAAAATGGAACTTTCTTCAAATCTCGTCATTTCCGTTACATATATTAGGACAGAAAATAGTATTCTTGCCATACAAATATATTTTGGCCATATATTTTAAGCGATGATAAAGTTTTAATAATTTTTGTGGAAAGACTATGGTGATGCACCCTTGATCCTAGCATGCGTGTGCACCCATGATCCCAGGTCAATGGTGCGCACGTGACGAATTATGTATGCAAAGATAACCTTATTAACTTCGCGCGCACCATTAGATTCATTTCTCAAAAATAAATCATTATATCGCATATGAATTTGTTATAAACAATTTGCAATTTACTGAAGGCAGTGTTCAGATATATTTACTGGTCAATCTTTCCTAAGCTATGTGGGGGACCCTGATCTACAGCATTACCATAGACTCACAGTTGACTGCAAACAGTAATTTCAATCTGTCTGCCCATGAGCTTCTTGACTTAATGAAGCAATATTTTTTTCAATTATAGGAAATTTTAAAATAAAACATTATGAAGAGTAATGATCATGAAAGATTCTAAACAACCCCATTTTTTGCATCCTACGAGTGATTTTTTCATGATGAAGCTAAAGAATAGAGACTCGTGTCATATTTTACATTATAAGGCCCAGAATGTATTAACGCCATACTGTTCATTGCAAAACTGCATAAAGTTTGGAAAAAAATTGCTATTTTAGCAAATTAGCCTAGATCAGGTTTTATTCACATTTTCAGGTTTAGGCCAATTTTAAGTTTGCTTAATTTAATCAAAAATTGTACAAAGTTTAACCCAAAAGCTAAAGTTAATGCAAGATTTGTGTTCTGATTGTCAATTCTACCCTCACTTTTGTTATTTTCAATAAAATAGCCTGTTTTATAGCATGTTTCAACATAGCAGATCAAGGATTCCTACATAGGATCAAGGGTGCCAATATAGGGGATCAAGGGTGCCAACCTGTGGGCACCCTTGATCTCTTTTGGGTACCTCGACTAAATCTGTAATATCTTTTGTAAATGAAATTTGTTCAGAGGATTAAATATCTTGGATGATGCGCAACATAATTCTCTATAAAATGATACCTTAAAATATTTACTGAAGTTTATATATTCACTGAAATTCAGAAAAATCTAAAAAGAGGATCAAGGGTGCCTGTTCTCCCCTATGGCGTAGCAATGAATGTAACACAAAAGCCTAATCGGGCATCAAAATCTAATTCGTGCTTCACTCATGATAGGCCTATCATTATTTGGTCACACGAGAATCATCAATCGAATATTATTGTTTTCATGAGAATAGTGCTTTTGAAAAAGGGCAAAACAAGGTGCAATGTTATAATGTCACTAAAGAACATGCAGTAGTCACAATTTAGGTGCTAATGTTAAGAACTAAACCTTTTTCGTCTTCAGGAAACTGTATTTAAATGGCACTGGAGGACCATTAGAGATACTCCAGAAAAAGCCACAGTCTCCGGCTCCATTCACAGCCACTCTTGTCCTCAATGTACCCTGACTTTACATTTTCATCTAGTGCCCGTGATTTGGGTGTAACTCTCGATAGCACCCTTTCGTTCTCTGATCACCTCTCCTAGTTGACACGCTCATGTTACTATCACCTGAGGCGTCTGAGAGCCATCAGAAGATCTGTTTCCTCTTCTGTATTAAAAACCATTTGTTCATGCTTTTATTTGCTGTCGAATTGACTACTGCAACTCCTTATTTGTTGGGCTTTCCAAATTTCGTTTCTCCTCCCTTCAGTCAGTTATGAACTCGGCAGCCAGACTCATTGCTCGTCTACCTCGCTACTCCCACATTTCTACATACATGACTGATGTTCTACACTGGCTTCCCGTTGCTTCTCGTATCCAATTCAAGGTACTGCTCTTAGTTTCAAAAACTCAAACTGGACAAGCTCTAAATACCTTTGTGACTTCATACATAAACCCCTCTCTGCAGTCTCTTACCGCCCTCTCCGGTCTGTTGATCGACTAGATCTCTTGGTTCCAAGGGCAAGGACTGCCATGGCTCAACACCGTGCCTTTGCCATTGTAGGCCCTTCTATGTGGAATGACCTCCCTCACACTATCCGTAGTAAGATCTTATTGGGGGTGTCATCTTCAGCTCTTCGTTACTTGAAGTATTTTTTATTTCCTCGGGGCTGTCACTCTGAGATCGCCTCTGAATAGCTAGTCTGTAAGAGGCGCTTTAAAATGCTCATATACAATACAATATAATATAATATAATACAATCGTGACAGTCGTCGTGCTCGCTGTGCATCCGTACCCCATCAGCGGAGTTTATCAAGGTCTAGGGGGATAAGCCCCCAAGAAGTCCCATAATCTTTTTTTACCGTGTAAATGGTATTCGTCCGGGCTTAGCCCTCTAATAACTTTCAAGTAAACAACTAAATAAAAGCCACCAACTTCATTTGACCGATGAAATGTAGTACTTTCACGAGATTTTAGCTTGACGACTAAAACAAAGGTCATTAACTTTTTGGGGCAAAAATTTTTTTCCCGGCGCCGTTAGTTCTGGACCAAATTTTTCCAGCCCCCGCCCCCAAGAGCGAAAACCACACCCGCCCGTGCCAACCTGAATAACTCAGTATATGCCTACATTAGTGGACATTCGGCTATTTGGACATAATATTATGGAGAAAAAATGATACGCTATATACAGTGCGCGCCAAAAAAGACCCCCTTAGGTTTTTTGCCAATATCTTGACCAAAAGTAAGAATTTTGAAATTAACTTTTACAGTCTTAAAGACAATTCATATTTACACATAATGGCCAGATTGTATCAAAATATTCCAAGCAGGACAAAAGTTACACCAATTTTAGTGAGGCCACCCACCGTTTTTTGACGATTCAAAAACGCGACGCAACAAAAAGTATTAAAAACCAATCTATGCCTAATTATTCTGGTAAATATCTTGGCCAAAACTTAGAATGTCAAAAAAATTTTTACATGCCCAAATACAATTCATATCTGCACAAGGAGGTCAGATTCCATCAAAATATTTCAAACAGGACAAAAGCTGTACAACTTTTAGGGAGGTCACCCACCGTTGTTTGGCGATTCAGAAACGAAACGCAACAAAAAAGCAACAAAAACACAATTTTTTCTCTTATCTCAAATATTTGGAATCAAATAGCTCTGACATTGCCAGATGATTATTATTATCACTATTTAAAAAAGAAACAGGGTACCAGCGTAGCTGCGCGTCACTGAGAAGCCACTTAGCAAGATGACAATCAAATTGGTAAATAAGGAATCTGTCAGATTAATCAATAGGTCCATCAAGAACTTTGCTAAGTGGCTCAAAAGAAGTTTTGGCACTGGTGGTGGGCACATTGAACACAAGTTGCGTAGCACTAACAAGTTCATTTGACAACAGTTAGGCTATTTGAGATGGGACTTGATAAAATCGTGTTCTTGTTACTTTTTGTTGCGTTTCGTTTTTGAATCGTCAAAAACGGTGGGTGGTCTCACTAAAAGTGGTATAACTTTTGTTCTGTTTGAAATATTTTGATGAAATCAGGCCATCATGTGTAGACATGAATTGTCTTTGAGTCTGTAAATTTTCATTAGGAAATTCTTACTTTTGGTCATGATATTGGCAAAGAACTAATTTTTTGCGTTTCTTTTTTGAATCGTCAAAAAACGGTGGGTGACCTCACTAAAAGTGATGTAACTTATGTTCTGTCTGAAATATTTTGATGAAATCAGGCCACGATGTGTAAATTTGAATTGTCTATAAGTCTGTAAAATTTCATTTGGAAATTCTTACTTTTGGTCAAAATATTGCCAATAAACCTAGGTGTTTTTTTGGCGCACCCTGTATGTGAGTACGTAAAGGTACACAATGCACCATGCACAATAGCTATGAAAAACTCTCTCAAACAAATTATAATGCTCTGTAATAATTACATGGTTGGTGCACACACAAAGACTGTCTCCGCTGAGAAATATTATGAGCATATCATTTATGCAATCCTATTCGGCTCTTAGGACCTAAGTTCATATAAATTATCTGTTGTTGTATTCAGATGGAAAAGTGCCAGTCTCAAGCTTTGAGAAGGAAGGAGAGCGACACCATCCCACCAATCATATCTAATATGACACAATTTTGTTACTAAGCAATAAGCAGTTCAGAAGGCAGACATCTCACGCGCTTGCATGCGCCTCCATTTAACAGACACTGTACATCAGTCATGCATTTTCACCTTCTTACATTGAAAGCATTGCTGTAGCATCCCCCATCAGATTATTGCTTGAGAATTGTGATTAGAATTCATTTCTGTGAATAGAACAGAGTCGATGAAGTCCGATATTAAGGAAACCGTTCACAGATAATATCTGGATGGATAAAAACTATATTTAATGAATATAGGCCTAATTCAATTATATTCCACTCTAAAATAAGTCTACTCGTCTTAAAATGATATCTTTGATATTACTTTTTCAGCGTGGGTCTTACGGACTGATATTCCTGCGGTTTGGTTTTGATGCGCCATCGATTAATTTCTTGTATAATGTGCAGTGTAAGAATGGCGCTAAAGAATTTACTATTTGAAAATAAAATTTACGACAAGTCGATCTGTGTATCTTGCTGTCTTGTTTTCACGCGGTACTCAGACCAAAACACAAATCAATATGTCTTCAATTCTTGTTCCTGTTTAACGGCAATGATGATTAGTGTTGCCCTCCTTATTTATCCAGGTTGGGACTGGCACTGGCATGCAGAGTGCAAGCAGTGGGGAATTGTCTTTAACTCTGATACACAAAGAATTCAAATAACCAATGCTTCTTCAGGATGAGATTCTAAGCCGCCATGAAATTTAACACCACTTACAATATTCATGAATGCATGATTGGCATCTCGTTGACGTAATATCTCTTGAAAACAGTCACAGTACAGTACGTAAACGATCTACGTCCAGTGGCGTAACAATAGGGTAGACTGGGTAGACAAAGTCTAGGGGCCCCCGAGTGTAGAGGCCCCAGAGGGGCCCCCGAGTTCCTATAGTTACGCCACTGTAAGTGATAATACATTTCAATATTCACATTTTGTCTAGGGGCCCCCGAGTTCCTAGTTACGCCACTGTATAGGCCTACGTCTCCATGTAACCAGACCTGCATTCATATGTCAATCCTATTAAGTGGCTCTTGAGATCTCCTTTACCACTCATGAGACCGCTCACAGCGGACATTTGAAAAACCGCTTTAACTCATATGTCCGGTGTGGGCGGACATTGGTTTGTGAAGGCCGAAGGAGTTCTTATGATACATATGATATATGAAATATATAATATATATGACATAATATTATATGATATATATGATATATATATGATATATATTAGGGTGATTCACGTCAAAATGGGGAAAAAAATTATGTTTTATTTTTAGCTGACATAGTAGATAATTTTGTTCCTCTGATCTTATTGAACACTGCTACCAAATTTCACTGTAATATATTGATGTTTACTGAGTGCTCAATGCCCCTGAAATATTAGGGCCTACAAGGCCCTTCATGGGACATACACGAAGAAAGCAATGCACCTGCCATTGACGAGACCGGCAATACAGCAATTCTTATTAGATAAAGCTACAATCCTGAAAGTAAGAATTATGTACATAGTCAAAGGCCATACATAAACAATCAAGTCTTGCTTTGTTGTTTATTATAAAGGAACCTGCAGAATTTCTATATTCTGAGCTGCAACATCATTGTTATAAAACAGGAATATGTTTCCATATGTCTATGAAAAGTGCAACTGCACATTTTTAGCTGTTTACGCATTGTTCTTGGCAGTGAGGGAAAGATAGCTAAATGCATTTTATACACTATTCTTAAATTGAAGTTTTTAAAATTTTCATTCCATGAGTGTTTTTGTGAAAATGCCATTTTTCTGAATTTTAAGTGGAAGAGTCTTTTTCACTACTGCAACAAGGTTCAATACAGAACTTTGGCTGATTGGAAAACCAGAAGTTACCCTTCCTATATTAATGTATTCCCTACAAGAGGCCACACACTACGGACCTTTCTACTTTTTCATCATTGCAATTTCTGAAGAAGGCTGTGTAAAAGAGCTTGAAAATCAAGTCAATCTGAATTTGGAATAAGGCACGAATCCATAAAGCAGTTCAGCCTATAAAATGTCATAGGAAAGAGTTTACACAGGGTGAGAATTGCCGGGGGGTTTGGGGGGTTTCAACCCCCAGTCTTTCTTAAGGCCCCATAGTAAAATCTGTTTTTCACACCCACATTTCAAGTGTTTAATGGTCCAACCCCCCAGTTATTTTTCCACAATTCTTACACTGAATTTAGAGATAAAGATAATAGAAGCAACTACTCTAAGTCACTTGAGATAAAGATAACAGAAGCAACTACTCCGAGTCACAAAAAAGTCAGAAGTATTTGTTGAAAGTACATCTCGTTTTTGATATTGCATTAAGTAAGGTAAGAAAATTATCAAAAATGAAAAGTATAAGCAGTGTTTTTAGCAGATCAGCAAGAATCATGATAAATGAGCATGAATGTTGTCAATGAGGAGTCATTAGAGAGTTGCAGAGCAAAGGATGAGAAAATAAAAGCCAGGTATAAGATAAAAATGATAAGAAAATCAGCTAAAGGATCTTGTTCGAGTAACCAGGCAACTAGAGACTACAAGAGCAGTGACTTGAATGATGACGAAGAGGATAGTGACGAAGACGATGACGACGGAGAACACTGGTAATTATGACTAAAGATGCCAAGATCTCAATGTACTACAAAAACATTTGAATAATCTACTCTTCCTGAAGGTTAACAGGAAGATACAGCAGCGATAAACCATTCACTCTTCAAAGCAGGATCTGCATTGGATCACATAAACTTGTCAGACAGGAAGTTCACTATCTATACTGCAATTTAAGTATATTGTTAAAATGCAGACGAAAGCTCTATATCATTTTCAACTGATCATCACATGCCATCAATTGTCAGCAAGAGAAGACTGTGACGGAATTGTTCCTACTGATTCAAGAAGAGACAGCTGGTGATGGAGTTTGTCATTTCAGGCAAAAGGTGCATCTGGTTGCATAAAGGACAAATGTCACCTATCGTTTCAGTACTTGTAGTATCAGAAATCAATTTCAATTGACAGACAGACTCTCAGAGAAGAATATCCACTGAATTTCATGTATTTTCAAGATCTACATGTGTAAACGTGAGACCATGGATAGCTGGTCCGGTGGCATGTGAGTGAATGACTTGTAGTTGTCCAAGGCTACAAGTTGTTCGTAATTTTTGATAATCTTTCCCTTTCGGACCAGAGTTTAACTCCGCCACTGGCTGCACTCTACCAGTGCCAGTCCCAAGCCTAGGTAAAGGAGGAGGGCGTCGCTAATGGTCTTTGTTACCACACAGTGACGTTAAACTGCGACTACTACTACTACTACAAGTCGTTCAAGCAGCATAGGATTCCTGTTGAATTGTGGACTTTTCTATGTTAATTTGTAGCAGTGAATGAATATCTGAGTTCTTATCTCCAATTTGAGTTACTAAAAACTCAATTATTTGCATCATTCAACTTTATTTAGTGTGTTGAGCTAACCTAAAATGCATTTGATTTCGAAATTTCTTGTACATAATTTAATCTGTACCCAAAAGGAACGAAATTAGCAACTATGCTCATTAAATTTCAAAAATAATTTTTTCTGAATCACCCAAATATATATCATATATATATATCATATATATATGATATATATTATAACATATATAAATATCATTCATATATGATAACTATAATCATATATCATATATATGATATATATCATAAATATCATTCATATATGATGTATATCAGGTATATCATTTACATATTATATATATATGATATATATGTATAATACTTACGATATAAAAATATTTTTATATATATTGCCCCTCTAGATCTCTCTGGGTCCCCGCTCCCTATGGTCTTCCACAGGGCTCTGTCTTGGGTCCCCTTCTCTTCATAATCTATACCTCAGATCTTGCCCCTCTTCTTGCCTCCCATGCTATGCAAGCCCATCTGTATGCTGATGATGTGCAAGCCTACCAGCACTGTCGTGCATCTGACTCGGTTGCAACTGTCCGGTCTATGTACTTTGCCATGGAAGCCTTGGGGATCTGGATGTCGTCCAATAGACTCCGCCTCAATTCTTTAAAAACTCAATTCATTTGGCTTGGCACTCGCCAGCAGTTGAAAAAGCTAGATATGACAACCATCGCTTATGCCTTTCCTGATTTCGTCTTCTCAACAAGAGTCCGTGACATTGGTGTTACTCTGGACCAAGAGCTCACCTTTGCTCCCCATATTCACTCACTCAGCCGTGCCTGTTATTATCAACTGCGTCAACTACGCACTGTTGCTCGCTCACTTACTCCTCCTGCTGCTGCAACCCTTGTCCATTCTTTTGTTACCACCAGACTTGACTACTCCTGCTCTCTCTATGCTGGCCTACCAATTTCCCGTCTGAGTTGCCTTGATCGCGTCCTGCGCTCTGCAGCCCGCCTTATTGGCCGCATACCTAAATTCAGCCACATCTCCAGCTATATGCGCGACGTTCTCCACTGGCTTCCACTCAAGCAGCGAATTGAGTATAGGATATCTACTCTAGTCTGGCGCTGCATGCTAGGCCTTGCTCCTGCCTATCTTTGTGAGCTTTGTAGTCCTACTCTTAGTTCTCACCCCTTCCGCTCTCTTCGTTCGACTGAACAAAGTCTACTCTCAGTACCTTTTGCTCGAACTTCCACTATGCAGAACCGTGCTTTCTCGGTGGTGGGACCCTCGACTTGGAATGGTCTTCCTCTGACCCTCCGCTCTCTTTGTAAAAATCCTTCTCAGGCTTTCCTCTCTCATCTTAAGACAGCTTTATTTGGCCGCGCTGATGTTGGGAGCGCCTCTGAGTAGCCCCCTTGAAGAGGCGCTATATAAATGCATCTAATGAATGAATGAATATGTGATATATATATATATATATATATGATACATTATATATGACATATGCTATATAATGATATAATTATATATATCATACTTATGTTGCCTGACTGCAACACGCATAGTGACAATGTTTGGCAGTAGGCCTACCTTCCCAATTACATGTATGTGAGCAGTTTTTCATTAATGAAGAATTATAATTTGAAAGAAGGGCACGCCTTACAGGCGAATATTTTGTAAGCTGTAAAAGCCTATAGGCTACTTCGATTGGTCGCATCTCAGAGGATAAAACCGAACATTAATGCTCCCGTAGTTGAGAAACGTCAGACGAGTATAGGCTACTGAGTAGCGCTAATCACACTTGTGCAATATACCTCTGAGACTATACTTATTATAATACCTTGGTATACCGTAGGCAGCGTAGGCTACTCTTGCTAAAATAATGTGCTTTCGATGCACGTCATATCATTGTGGCTCTGGTGTGTAGCACCAAATTATAGTTACACTGAAAAATATAATATTATGTAAATTTCACAGGATTAGGCTATATCATTATCGTGTATGCTGTAATGATATACTATATGCTAATTTCTATATAAATACACTGTGTCCGGATAAAAAGTAGACCCCAAAAAGAAGTGTAATAACTCGGTCAAAACTCTTAGGATTTGTCTGAAATTTTAAGCAGAGCAACAGTGACCATATATACACGAGATCCTAAAGCCGATTAGAAAATATTCGTGAGTTTGTCTAATTTATGAGCGTTTAAAATGCAGCACCAAAAAATTGAACTTTCCAACATGGAAAACCTGAAAGGAAGAGAAATTCAGCTATATCCGGTGTTCAAAATGTCCTCCTTGTTCACGGACACACGACCGTAGACGTAGACGCTACTGTTTGATGGTCCGGTCGATGATCACTTGGTCAAACATCTGCCACTCTTCAATCAGACGCGCCCTGCGCCCTACGGTTATCGATGTCATGAAAACGCGTGAACGAAAAACGCACTCCTCCAGTCCGTGTACTCCGGATCAAGGGTCTGGACTGCTGGACGGCCACATCTGCGGGTTATCAAGCAGAGTGTCTCCCGGGACAACTATTACTCTACTACGTCTACGGTCGTGTGTCCGTGAACAAGGAGGACATTTTAAACACCGGATATAGCTGAATTTCACTTCCTTTCAGGTTTTCCATGTTGGAAAGTTCAATTTTTTGGTGCTGCATTTTAAACGCTCATAAATTAGACAAACTCACGAATATTTCTAATCGGCTTTAGAATCTCGTGTATATATGGTCACTGTTGCTCTGCTTAAAATTTCAGACAAATCCTAAGAGTTTTGACCGAGTTATTACACTTCTTTTTGGGGTCTACTTTTTATCCGGACACAGTGTAGTTTCACGTGCATGACATATTTGTAAGTTGCGGCCCGCCAGTCATTGTAAATTACCGAATGTGGCCCACATGATGACTTGAGTTTGAGACCACTGATATATATGATAGATATATGTTATATATACGATATATAATATATATGATATATATAATATATATATGTATATAATATATGATGTATATATATCATTTATATATATATCATATATATATATATGTGATATATATGATATATATGAAATATTTATGATATATATATAATATATATGCTATAATATATATGCTTTATGTCATATATTATGTATGTGATATATGATATATGTATGTTATATATATGTGATATATATATTGTAAATCATTTATATATTTCATATATATGATATATATATGATATATATATATAATTATATATAAGATATATATATGATATATATGATATATATGATATATATCATATATATCATTTATATGATATATCATAGATATATATCATATGTATGATATATATCATATATATGATATATATATATATGTATCATATATACCATATATGTCACATATATCATAAGTTGAATAATGTTTTTTGGTGAAAATAAAGGTTGAACTGTGACTAATATTCACACAATTTAATTCTGATCTGGAGGGGTTGGCGCAAAAACTAAATCTGAGTGGTAAAGGTTACGCCTATTATAGCGTTTCAGCTCCTTTAGTTTCAGTTAAAGTAGCAGTGAAGTGACTTTGAGCTACCGTCTCAGTGGTGAAGATAAACGCACTTTTACTTGATCATCTAAAATGAATACTGGGCCAAGTGAAATAATCAGTTGAAAATTAAACCGATAGCCGTTAACAACAATTTTAAGGAACGTGAGCGAATTTGATTTCGCAGTTAAGGAGATCGTACCCAAGTTTCTAGTCATATGATTTTGAACGACGCTGACGGACGTTGGGCTACTCTGTAGTTATTATTATCTGGTAAACGTATTTTCAGATTAACCGTTTGAAACTAAAACAACATGTCCATTCGGAATAGCATAATTCTAAAAACAGTTTTTATCTTCGCCATATTCTGGAGTAGGGCCTACTGCTACAATGAAATCCTTCAGGACGACGCAATACTCCAACGGAACGTGGGTATGTGCTGATGGAAGTCCAACTGCGACGATTCCTTTGGATCAACTGTATCCTACGTTATCACGCGACAATTTGTGTTTGTCTCCTACTGTCCTTTGTGCCTGGCAATGCGATCAGGATGCGAACTGCACTAACTTCAACTACAAAGAACACCTGGGAATATGCGAGATGTTTCACTACACTCCTACAGATTGTTCAATGACGTCTGGATGTCAACATAAAGAGGTGGGTAAAATAATTTTACACGAGCGGATAATATTCTGTTCTAATCTTCTAAAAAAAACTCCGTAATAATACCAAACGTAAAATTGGGCCTACTGATTGTTATTGCGACATAATAGCTTCGATCATGCAGAGTGCAGACACATAGCCTAATCATTCTTATTACCTAGTAACTTCGATTGGGTCTAACGCATAGGGCATCAAAGGGTAAAATACGCTGAATGAAATATTATTTAAAACCTGATAGGGCTTATGGTCGCGTACCTGGTATACACATAATTATAGGCTACCTGTAGTATAATATTGTATTTCTTAAGCAATGAGTAGTAGTCCTAAATTGAGTTCTGTGCTAGAACTTAATATTGCTGATTTTAATTTTTGCAGGTCATTGGGCTGCACACCTGTCAGATTTCAAATCTGTAGGACATCCAGAAATTGTCAGCGGATTTCCTACACGTATTGCCGAGCCTGCATAAAATGTCAACACAAAGACGACCTGAAGATGACTGAACCTTTAGTAATAATATCCACCGGATTTCTTAAAACCTACTTATATTTGTACAAACCACATCAGGATCTTATAGCTTTGCTTCAAACGTCGAAGATATGACAAATTCCGTTTTATGCACGAACCTTTTTCTTAACTCTGCTGAGACTCAGTCTTGGTAGCCTGCAGCACAATGTTATGTGAACTTATGTCAATCAATGATGGGATCGCTTATTTTTACACGCAGCTTTCAGTGAACAATAAACATGATACATTATTTTCGTAATAAAAACGTATAAACTTGGTTAAAATAACGGAAAATTTACATTGAGAATATACTTGGAGAAAATACTTCGAGAATACCGTCACTGTCATTGTGGGTGCGGTGGAGCAGTGGGTAAATTCGTTGCCCTGCAGCCGGAGGGTTGAAGGTTCGAATTCACCTCAAGTCGCCGCATAGGGACCTTGGGCAAGTCCTTCACTCGCAATTGCTCAGCGCGTCGGCGTAAAATTCCGATGCAGTGTCCGCTCTATAGTCGGGATCGCCTCTGAGTAGAGAGCTTGAGGGGGCGCTATAAGAAGTGTTCATACAAACAAACAAAACTGGCTGCAAAAAAGTGATCAACGAAATTTTGCCGAGTACAAGCAGTGACAAATGGACGACAAAAGGCTATACGGTCATGTGGATTGGATGAGAAGCTAAAGTAGACGGGCACAAATCTGGATGGACACTAATATAAGGGATATCTTATGGCGCGAAGCATTAATATGGAGGTGCTGTGGACATTCTGCAGTTTGACCCTAGATTCAATTAGGCTACCTAGAATGATACTCAAAAACTTCTTGCCAGTTGCACGATTTCATAGGTAGTTGAATCGAATTACTCTCAAGTTTTAAGTATGACGCAGAGTAGCAAAAAATAGTTGCCAAATTTGACATCGCTGACACACCACTGAACTCACGAATAGGCTGGTGCCAGCTGCTCTGGTTCTCTTTTAAGGATTTCCTTTTGAAGATTAATATTAGGCCTAGTGCTGGACCAATTCTGCATGAAAGGCTACCGTTCTACACAAAGTACAAAAGACAAACAGACGAATGACTGTAGTTTGAATAAAATTTCATTTAATACTATGCAAAGCACAACGCCACTGGTGTAAGAACAAGTTAATCTGATAAACTGCAATCCAGAAAATGTTGGACTAGGCCTAAGTGAGAAGGGCCAACGAAAACAGAGTTCACTGTATTCCTATCTAACACTAAATGCAGCAGAAACTGTTAGCTTACAACTAGATTACAAAAAGATATTGAAGGTGAAGTTCATCGTGCATTAAAGTTGCATGAGTGCATGCTCGAGTTAAATTAGGTCTCAGAAATAGCGTAACCAGTCACGAATGTCTCATAAATACAGTGCCTAGAAAGTCAATAAAATTCGCTGTTACATTAAATCATCTGAAACTGCATGCCCTGCTTTTAAACAGTAAGCTTGCTTCAGTTTCATGTAACTGTAAACGAATTGTATGGGAGGACCAAAAGGAACACTATAGAAAAATCCAGTCTTTCCTGCTCCGTTCAAGGCTATAGAGGCAGACGTCATGCTCATAGTGCAGCCGTACCACCAAGCCCCTTTCGCCGCTATGGCATGCTCTGCACAACAACATGGCTGATTGTTCATGTCCTTTGTAGAGAATTTGTACTTTCGACTGGTTGATCCAAACGGGTCATAGCTTCCAAGGGCGCCAGTCATAAGGTACGTGAAGCCATCGCTCTCGCCGTCTTGTATATAGCTGCTATAGGCAATAGGCATCAGTATCCCAAATTCATCCTTCAAGTCCATGCAGAGCTTCCAAGTTTTTCCGTTGTTAGTCATTTGATGAACTTCTTCCAATCCCCTCCAGTATCCGCCATTAGAATCGCTGAATCCATGCTTGTAGGAATACCACGGCTGATCCAGTCCGAACCCTAGGTTGACCTGAAGTAGAATGTTGGGCGTTCCTACACGCAAGAACAACCAATGCATACTATCTGACACAGCACCACAGGATCATGATTGTCGATATTTCTCGAGTCAACGGCAATTGAAAAATAAAAATATTTGTTCTATTGAAATGTTGATTCCAAAGTGACAATAAAAAAAGATTGCTGTGACCCATGTCCGCGCCCAGAACACTGTTGTTCCTCAATGCTATTATCCTCTAAAATGTGGAAGAATTTGTGCTTATCATTTCCATTCACATTCAAATGTTGTGTATGATTCATGCTGCTATTCAAATTATGAGTTATTATGGTTACCCTTCTTATTGTTATTTATGGAACAGATGCTGTTCTTGATGAACAATCATTCTCGGTTGCGGCACCTAGATTTTGAAAGTCTTTTCTTGTAGGCTATCATTTCATTCTGATAAGTTGCTCATGTAATTTTCTTTTGACTTAGGTCGTTCAAATAATGCTTATCCACTTCAGATTACCTCTCTGCCATGCGGACCATCTGAGTAAAATGACCTGATTGCGGTTTGTTTTTGATGAGTCTTCGGTTGATGCCTCGTGTGTTATTTATCATTAACGATAACTTATAATTCACCATCATCAATCATTAATTATTTATCATTTATCAATAGTTTATTATTTAGCATTTATCAATCACTTATTTTTTTTATCGTTATCAGTTGTTTATTATTTACCATTTGTCAATCACTTATTATTATAATTTATCATTACCAATCAGTTATTATTTATTATCATTAATCGTTTATTATTTTTATCATTGTCAGTCATTTAGTGTTTATCATTTATCAATCTCGTATCATAATCATTTAAAATCATTTATTATTTATCATTATTAAACAATTTATGTTTTTATGTCTGTTTCTACCGGTGTCCCGTCAAAAGCGCGCAAGCAAAAGCGCGCAGACAAATGCGCGCAGACAAATGCGCGCAGTAACAAAATCGCGCAGACAAATGCGCGCACAAATAACACACATAGACCCAATAATTTTTTTTATTGATTCAGCATCTAAACATAAGGAAACAGAAGGTGAGAAATAACGCAACATTTCATCCTAAACGCAATGAAATATAGACGAAACGTTGTTCTTCAACGGAACATTTAATCCTAAACGCAATGTAGTAAGACGAAACGAAGTAAATCGAATAGTCAAATAGTGCTTCGCTAGAAATGTGAAGAAGATATAGAGTTCAAATCCTATAAGTTTATAGGCTAACGTTGTGAGCCACCCAGCGCAAAAAATCGTCCAAAGGAATCGTGCCATACGTTGGAACCAACGCCTGAAGGCGTCTATTGGGACGCACGTACTTACATTTTCAAGCCTCAGGGTGTCTAAATCCAGAACGATACCTCTCGATCTTCAACTCAAAGTGGTCTTGTTCCGCAATGAATTGCTTTACAAGTTTGAAGACCGATGGATGGTGGCAGTCGACGGTCTGCTGAAATGAACGGTGCCTATGAAACATTTATGAAACATTGTTCTTTTTAATTATTCTCATCATTTTCTTTGTTGCGCGCTTTTTTTGCGCGCTCTTTTTTGCGCTCTTTTGACGGGAAAGTCCCTGTTGCGCGCTTTGCGCGCTATTGCCTGCGCGCTATTGTCTGCGCGCATTTGTCTGCGCGCTTTTGCTTGCGCGCATTTGTTACGGCGCCGTTTCTACCTATGCTTCTGTCGTGTCATGTCAATCACCGCGCGACGGTTGGCCACATGCATTGACTGCAGCTCTCCACTGTCGTTTATCGTGTGCAGCGGCGAGGAGTTGGGATCCGGACAGGTGAGAGCAAGAGAGAACATTGTCAATCCAGCTAATATGCGACCTGCCCTTGCGTCGATATTCCTCCACGTGACGCAGCATGGTGGCTTTTTCCACGCAATCCTGAGGGAGCCTGATGATATGACCGAAATAGGAGAGTTTACGAGCCTTGATGGAACTCAAGAGCTCCGGTGAAGCTCCGGCACGTCGATAGACTTGCTCCGTAGTAGGCTTGAACATCCAAGAAATGCGCCAAAAAATTACGGATACATTATTTTGTTCTCGAAACTTTGGATCTGCTTTTCCTCCGCCTTTTTGAGCACCCATGATTCACAACCATAGGTTGCGACTGACCAGACCAAGGATTTCATTAAGCGAAGCTTGGTCTGGGTACTAATGGATTTATTTTCCAGACCTTCGTAAGCTTCACCATGACTACCCATAGCCAGTCTGGACTTAATTTCGTCTGAACACTTTGCGTCGCTAGAAATTTTGCTGCCCAGATATGTGAAGTTATCAACCTGTTTGAGTACACCGCCTGCGACAGAAATCTTGATGACCCCCTCGGTGTTGGTCGCAACTTTCGTCTTTGAAGCATATATCTTTAAACCGTACTCATTGGCAGCGGATTCGACCCGATTGACAAAGCACCCGGAGTTCCTCTGCTGATGTAGCGATCAAGAGGATGTCATCGGCGTATCTAAGACTACTGATTCTGAAGCCTCCTTCAAACCCGTCAAGGGCCTTACGCCTTATCTGTTCCGCCAGGATGTTAAATAGGCAAGGCGAGATGTTACATCCTTGCCGAACGCCTTTCTTAACGCGGAATCAATCAGAGGTGACGTTGTCCGTTCTGACAGCTGCCCGTTGCTGTTTGTATAGGTTCATCAGTAGTTGGACAAGTTGTGGAGGGAACTCCATATCCAGCATGGACAACCACAGTTGACCGCGTTGCACCATATCCAACGCTTTCATAAAGTCGACAAAGCAGAAATAGAGAGGCTTGTTTCTCTCATTTGCCTTTTCCATGATGATCCGAAGGTTCGTAATCTGATCACGGATGCCTCGGTTGGGTCTGAAACCGGCCTATTTAGGAGCAGGTTCATTGTCAAGCTTGGTTTGAATGCGATCCAGGATGACCTTGAGCAGAAACCTATGCTTTTATGAAGTTTATATTCAGGTCTATAAATTATTGTTTATTTTCATCCACGTCTGTATTCATGTTTATATTTTATATTCACTTTGACGACTATTCATCGCTATTTCTTCTTCTTCTTCTTCAAGATCCATGGGCTGATAGCCCGTAGGTGTCCACTGCGCACTTGACTACTCTTCTCCATAATTCCCGATCCTTTGCTCGATGTGTTAACTCTTGTATGTTTATTCCACACCACTCTTCTATGTCCTGCAGCCATTCCCTGCATGGTCTTCCCTTCCTCCCTGCTCCCTCCATGATTCCTATCATTACCTGCTTTATCTTTCTACCATCACCCATTCTACAGATGTGTCCGAATAGTTGTAATTTCCTTTTGATTATTGTTTCTATCATATCTGATTTGCTGTTAAGTCTTCTTCGCACTTCTACGTTAGTTATTTTCTGTGTCCACTTTATTTGTAGTATTCTTCTGTAACAATACATTTCGAACGCTAGTATCCTCCTTTTGTCTTCCTTTTTTAGTGTCCAGGTTTCGCATGCATATAACGCTGTGCTGAATACACATGTTTCTAATATCTTTTTCTTTGTTGTATGCGGCATTGATTTGCTCCTCCATATGTTGTTAAATCCTGCTAATATCCCTTTTGCTTTGCTGATTCTTCTTTTAATTTCCTTCGTGCAGTCGTTATCTGAAGTCAAGAGGCTCCCTAAGTATACGAATTCCTTTACATTTTCGATAATTTCTTCTCCAATTTTGATGTTACTTTCTATTTCTCCTTTTCCAAATGCCATTGTTTTTGTCTTTTCTATATTTATTTTCAAGTTTGCCTGTTTTCCTGCTCTGTCCAGTAGTTCTACATTTTGTTGTAGTGCTTCAAAATTTTCCTCCAAGAGATCTACATCATCAGCAAATCTTAAATTGTTAATTGTTTCTCCTTGTACAGATATTCCCGTTCCGTTGTCTTGTATTTCATCCATTACTCGTTCCAGGTATCCAATGAATTCTATAGGTGAGACTGGATCTCCCTGTTTGGTGCCTATACTGATTTTAAACCATTCACCTAGTTCCCTGTCTATCCTCACTGCCGCCTGTGACTGTTCGCCAGAATTTTGTAGAATTTTTACCAGTTGTTTTCCAACTCCATATGATCGAAGTGTTGCCCATATGATACTCTGTCTGACCGAATCAAATGCTTTTTGGAAGTCTATGAAGCAGTTGTATATCACTCTGTTGTGTCTTTTCGCTTTTTCTGCTAATAATCTTATCATCAGTATTTGTTGTATGGTACTTCGATCTCTTCTGAATCCTGCTTGTTCATCCGAAAAGTGTTCTTCGAGTTGATCCCTCAATCTGTATGTTAGTATCTTCATCATTACTTTTCCTACATGGCTCATTAGTGCAATTGTTCTGTAATTTTTACATTCCATCAGGTCACCTTTTTTTGGTATTACTGTCAAAATAGATTTGGTCCATGCCTCCGGAATTTTGCCTTCCCTCCATATTTGATTGCATAATTTGTGTATTTCTTTATGTAGGTCTTCTCCTCCAGCCTCTATCATTTCTCCCGTTATCCCATCATCACCAGGACTTTTCCTCTTCTTTAAATTTTTAATTGCGTTTTGTACTTCCTCATACAAGATATCACTTTTCGTATCATCTACTGCCGGTGGACTGATCATTTCTAACTGCTTTTGTGTTTCATTGTCACCTCCCTGTTCTTTGTATAATTCGCTACAATATTGTGTCCATCGCTGCCTACACTTTTCCTTATCCATAATTATGTTTCCTTCTTTATCTTTTATTGCTGTTTGTTTCGGTTCCCACTTTTTACATACTTCCTTCACAAACTTATATGCCTCTCTTGTTTTCTCTTCCATTATACACTTTGCAATCTGACTGCATTTTTTTTCTATCCATTTCTGTTTATCTAGCCTTGCTGCCGTCTTGACCTCATTACACAGTTTTCTATATTGCGCTGTTATTTCCTTCGAACCTTTCATTCTGATTCTTGTTTCTCTTTTTCTTTTAGCTAATTCTATGGTCTCCTCTGATATCCATTTTCTATCTGCCTTTTCCGTTTCCGGTATTGCTTTCTCTGCTGCTTCTAGTATGATCTTGTTTATTGTTTCTGTCTTTTGTTCTACTCCAAGGTCTTGTATCATGGCTGTATGTATTCCATATTTTACTTCTTCTTCAAAGCTTCTTCTTACTACCGGGTCCTCTAACATTTCCATATTTCGTGTCTTTATGTGTTGTTTCTTTGGTATTCGTTTTAGTCTTAGCTGCATGTTGCATAGTACCAAGCTGTGGTCAGAGGCTATGTCTACTCCCTGAAAGGTTCTGCATAATCTTGCTGCTGACTTCCATCTGTTGTCTATCATAATTAGGTCTATCATATTTGTGTGTCTTCCATCTGGTGATATCCATGTCCATTTCCGACACTCCTTTTGTTTAAACATTGTATTACAGATTATGAGTTCCTGTTTTGCTGCAAAGTCTAACAGTTTTTCTCCTCTTTCATTTCTTTTCCCATATCCATACTTCTTCATTACTTGCTCCCATCCTGTGTTATCTGACCCGATTTTTGCATTCCAGTCTCCCATGATTATTTTAACATCTTTCCTAGGTATTTCCTTAATAGTTTCCTCCAGTTTTTCATAGAACTCTTCAATCTCTTCTTCTGAGCTATCTGTCGTTGGCGCATATATTTGTATTACTGCTATATTTATTGGTCTTCCATTGAATCTTGCTACAATAATTCTTGAATTTACCGGTTTATAACCAATAAATCGCTATTTAGTCATCATTAATGATTAATGATTAAGGATTGATAATGCACAAAAGTGCAAAACCTTCAAGGCAATGGGTTGAAGCATCAAAAAAGACAAATTCATCTTCAGGTATGATTAGAAGGACACTAATCAGTAGGCCTAGTCACTAAAGACAAGTATACAATACTTAGGCTGTATATTGTGTAAATCATTGGTTAGATTGTTGGAATACTGCACCCAGGTTTGGAATCCGTACCTGAAGGAGGACATGAAAAAGCTGTAGAAAGTGCAAAGAAGAGCTGCGAAAATGATTGGGGTTACAAAGATTTGAAGTGCTACGAAGAAAGGTTGAAAAGGTGTGGGCTAAAGACACTGGAGAGACGGAGGAGCAGAGGAGATCTAATTGACGTATAATAAGATCATCACTGAAACGGAAGAACTAAATTGGGATAAATTCTTTGAATAAGCACCAAACAAAGCAACTCGGGTCACAGGTAAATTTTTTAGGCCGAAATGAACAATAGGACAGAGATTCTTCAGTGCCAGAGTTGTAGACTTGTGGAACGGTCATAGGCGTAACGTTCTATTGTGACGGTGGTGTCCAGTCACCACCACTTTTAAAAGTGGTGGTGACAGTCACCACCACTTTTTGGTCCGACAAGGAAATATTTTGTTATAAACATGAAAATCATTATTTTGGCTGTCTAACAATAATAAAGGCTATTCATGATTAACACCGCAATAGCACCAATGCTGCTAGCATAGATGCCTCCAGTGTCCACACTCCACAGCGTGTTCATTGTCCACAGTCATGGCTAAAAACATAAAGAGGGAAGGGAAGGAATTCCTTACCACTTTAAATTTGGGGAGGAAACGTGGAGCAATTTTCACCCACACATCGTTATGGCTCCGATGCAGTGCATGCCAACAGCCTCAGAAAACCATCTGGAATCAGTGTTATTATCAAAATAACATTGAAGGGACCTCCGTACCTTTACTCCTCCCCTCCCCCAAAATGTTGGCTTAGACTTTAGGGAAGTGTGAACAAGAATAGCATAGGAAGAATCTGGATTCAAAATTTGTGAAAGAGCTCTTTTTAAAAATTGCTTTAGCTATCCGTGAGTGGAAAGATCATGGAGTTCACCAGCGAGAGAGACGAAAGGGTAAAAAGTGAGAATGGAGAAGGGAGTTACCAGATTCTTACTAAATTTGTATCTTGGGAAGGGGTACAGCGTAGTAGTTCTCAAACTGTGCACATGGGGCGGTTAGGGGCATGGCCTAGGCGAAAAACTGCAGAAATAGGCTGTAAATGTTCTTTGTGTTTATGTACTTTGTGTCCATCTTCTTTGATTAGCAAAGATTTTTGACGCTGCAACATAATTATAACAACATCATCATTATTTTCTTTCTTTCACAATACATGATTAGACTCACATAGGCTACTATATAGGCCTATAGAGTATGCAACATATTTTTTGTTTAGGTATATTATTATAATTTTTGAAACAACAAACTGGTGTTTAAATGTGAGCCAGAAATTCTCAACGTAGTTCTATTAGGCCCTATAGCATAGAGCTCAAAATAGAGGAGAGCTGAATAATATGAGCCTAACGATTAATTTCGATTAATTTTTTAATGGTCGAGCTTTAAATTTTTTTGATTCCTTTCAGCACGTCATATCTGTGTGAACTGGTTTTAAAACTCTTCTTCATGCCAAGGACAAATATGGCCTTAAAATTTGCGTTTGAATTTGACAAATATTAGAACTAAACCAGATATTTTATATCTGCGCTAGTAAAAACAAGCCCACAACGCTACAGGTTAGCTCTTTCTTACAGGGGTTATAGACCAATTTAATTTTTCCTTTTTGTTAACAAGATTACATGATTGAAACTATAGACATAGCCTACTTTAAAATTTGCTCCTTAACTTAGCCTAATACGACTCTAATACACGGGGTGGGGACTATAAAAATGAAGTTTGAGAGCCGCTGGCGTATTGTAACAGGAAGCCGAGGAAAGAATGAGAAGTTGTGAAATGAGAAGTTGTAGTCACCACCACTTTTACGAGGAAAGTTACGCCCATGGGAACGGTTTGAATGTCTCGGTGGACACAGTCACAGCGTTTAGGAGGAAGCTGGAAGAAATCCTAACTCATTCTCTTTAAATGAGGATTATTTTTCCATTTTATATTTTCTTAGTGCTGTGATGGTTCTGGAGTAAGAGCCGAAAAACCGAATTTAGGCCGCCTTCTTCTAAGCATTTCACAGCTCGGATTTATAGGGACTTTTGGTATTTTCGTCAGTGGGATGTGCTTAACAACTCTGCCAAGTCTCTACATGTACTTCCTGCTAATTTGTTGAGTCAAATTATGTTTTTCGGCCAAAATTCTTCTACCATAAGCGATGAAACCGAGAAATTATAAGAACTCTCTACTCACCTATAATGGCATCACAACCGATAATAGCCGGTATAGAAGGTGGTACCAGAATAGTCGACAAGGAGGTTGTTGCAATAGTGGTGAGACGCGTTGAAGCTTTTTTCGTCGAAGTGATAACTGAAGATTTGGTAGAAGATACGGATTTGAGTGAGGTTGTTGGAGACAAGGTTCTGGTTGAGATTGCTGAAGATAAGATTTTGGCTGAAGTTGTAGAAGATAAGAATTTAGTTGTAGTTGTTGAAAATAGGAATTTGGCTGAAGTTGATGAAGATAAATGCTTTGCTGAGGTTGTTGAGGATAAGGATTCAGCTGAGGATGTTGAAGGTAAGACTTTGCGTGATGTTATTGAATGTAAGAGCTCTGCAGAGACTTTGAAAGATAAGAATTTAGCCTTGATGGTTGAAGATAAGGATTCTGGTGACGCTGTTGGTGATAAAGATTCAGCTGAGTATGTTAGTGATACGAATTTGGTTAAGGTTGTTGAAGATAAGGGTTCAGCAGAGGTTTTGAAAGATGAAGATTCGACTGAGGCTGCTGAATATAGAGATTCGGCTGAGACTGTTGGTGATAAGGATTCGGCTGTGGCCACAGAAGATAAGGATTCGGGAGAAGTTGTTGATGATGTCGACTGCACGGGGCAAGTGGTCGACACTTCGAATGTAGTAGTGATTCCTGTTGTACCCGTCAACGCTGGTGCTGCCGTTGATTCTTATATGGAAAAAACAATTGCGAAAAATAAAATAATCAGCATAAGTTCAGTGCACCTTACTCCACAATTCATAAAATTGAGCAATAGACTAGCTTTAATTTGCGTTCCATTATTTTGAATGCGGCATAATATACAGCAAGTGTCAACTTAGTATAATATCGGGTTTGCTTTTCATAGGTTCAGAATACACATTACAGAATATTGTAGGGCCTACTCGTATGCAAGCGTGCGATCATCAATTTCGACATCCAGCGAAATTTGACAGAGCCGAACTACATTCCGTCCACAGATATAATTCGACTCTTAGGTCTATTATTTCCATATTTTCTTGCTAATTTCTCTGGACCGATTTGTCCAGAAGATTTAATCTCGGCGCAAACTATCCAAAAATTGTCCTTGACGGGTTCATTTGGTCAAATTTTGGTGAGCGTTCAAGGCTTTGCGATATCTTGTGATTGTTGTTATTTACTCACGCACCAAACTATTGTCAATCGACGCCTTTTCTACTCCCATTCGCTCCTTCATTCCGAGACACCTGGACTATTGTAACGTAGGCCTAGTTAAAATTCTGCTTCAATTCTGCCACATCAATCGTGATCGCATTCATGAATTTATATTGGGCCACCTCAGGCGAAACTATGCAGAGGCGCTCCCGACCTAACAGCACCAAACCACAATCAAAGAGAATTGTTTCCAAACGTTTGCGGGAAAGGGACAGAGAAAGACAAAGAAGTTCAGTACGGAGACTGCTTATAAACTGATTCCACAAAGATGGACCAACCACAATGAAGCTTTTATGCAGCATTGTGAGAGTTCAAGCCATAATGGCAACGAGGTCACCTTAACTCAATCGTCGCTCATGCTTTCACATTCCCTGTGATATTTGCGAAAGTTATCGCATAATAATCAAACTCTTTCTGCGTTTTCTGAGTCAGCATTTTTGACGATCAGAGTATCTAACAGCCTTTGAGAACTGTTTTTATCCCCCGCGTTCTTACAACGAACGGTTAGGTCGGAACAATCTTCCACCTAATGTAGGCTACTCCTGAACATCCTTAACTTATAACCAGAAAGAAAATTCAACTTACTTGAAACCGTGCTTCAATTTAAATAAGTGTCTTGCTGATACTCAATTTTGTTGCTTACACAGGAGATTTACATAAATATTATACCAAGAAGCATTTGCACTTATGAATTCGCACTTTCATAATTATTTGCATAATTTATATACCTTAGTGCATTTTATTTTTTTTACATGAATCTATGGATGTCATCATCATCGTCATCGTCATCGTCAACATCGTCATCATCGTCATCGTCATCGTCATCATAATCATCATCATCATCATCATCATCATCATCATCATCATCATCATCATCATCATCATCATCATCATCATCAACATCATCAACATCAGCAACATCAGCAACATCATCATCATCATCATCATCATCATCAAGAACCAAGGGACCAGTTTCCGTAGGTGCCCGCTGCCATCCTCGTTATTCTTCGCCATTTTTGTCTTTCCAAGGCCGCATGTGTCAGGTCTTGTATTGGCGCTCCGCACCAGTCTGTTATGTTATCCAGTCATTTCTTGTGTGGTCTATCCCTCCTGTTGACTCCCTTCATTCTTCCGAACATCACCCTCTTTATTTTTCTGTCATCACTCATTCTGCATATGTGACCAAATAGCTCCAGCTTCCTCGTTATTATTATCCGCCTAAGGTTTTCTGCGACTTCTATTTGCTCATGTAGGCCTAGTTTTTAGATTGTCATTTTCTGCATCCATCCAATTCTCAGCAATTTTCTGTAGCATTTCCTCTCGAAGGCTAATATCTTTGCCTCCATTTCTTTGGTTATTGTCCATGCCTCGCATCCATACAGCATACTGCTGAACACTCAGCTTCTCAGTACTTCTAATTTTGTTTGTAGATGTATGGATTTGCGCTTACAGACTTTATCCAGTGCCTTTAGTTTAGGGCTGTCATGCCTACGCGATTCTCACCCGTACCTCTTTCTTGTTGTCTAAGACTCTAAGTCATGACATTGTGTCTTGATGCATCGATCCGAGATAGGTAAATTTTTCTACATTCTCTATTTTTTTGGTTACCGTCTATTTCCATCTTCCTATGTAATTCCTTTGCCCCAAACACCATCGTTTTGGTCTTCTCAAAATTCATGACAAGACCATACCTCTTTCATTCGTCACTTAGCTTCTGAGCTGTACTCTCCAACCTCTGAATGTCTTCGTCTATCAGGTCGATGTCGTCCGCAAAACAGATTATTAATATTCTCTCCGCTGATCTTTACTCCTCCTTTTTCCTCCCTGGTCTTGTCTAGTACTCTTTCCAAGAGAGTGATGAATATTATGTCTGGTGAAATCGAGTCACCCTGTCTTGTGCCTCTGCCGATGCTGAACCACGGGCGAATCTCTCCGCATATCCTTACCCCAGCCTTTGCCTTGCTGTTAACTTCTAGTATTCATAACGGCTTGTTGTCTGCTCTCTATGAGTCCATGACCGCCCATGTTACGCTCTGGTCGATGCTGTCAAATGCTTTTTTTAAGTCGATGAAGCAGTTGTAGATTTTGCGTGTCTTTTCTTCTAGCCTTCTCGCCAATCAGTCTTAGTGTTAAGAAGTGTTGAGTCGTACTTCTGCTCTTTCTGAATCTGGCCTGTTCGTCTGCTCTGTATTCCTCTGTCTCTGCTCTGAGTCTCTGAGTTAGAACCGACATCAGCGCTTTCTTCAGCTGGCTCAATAACGCGATGTTTTTATAGTTGCTACGTTCCTTGCGCTTCCCTTTTGCGTAACACGATCATGATTGACTTTTTCCATCCTTCCCGAATGTGATCTTCTCTATAATTATGCTCTCCTGCAGATCTGGCGTAGTTACTTTATTACCCCTTCTCCTCTTCTCCTCCGTGTTTTATCATTTCTCCTACTACGCCATCTTCCTCAGGGCTTCATGATGAATTTCAGGATGGATTTACGAATGCTTAAATGAAATGAACGGAAACATTATAGTACGCATAGGTGGGAACATGGCGTACCTGTTGTTCGACAACTCTGAAGACCGACAACCTGTGAAAATAAAAGAAACTAAAGCATTAAATGCACTAAACTTAGTCATGCAATGCATCAGAGCTTTTTTTAAAGTGCAGTTGTACACAAAATGTGCAGTTCTAAAAGGATTTTGTGCTGTTGTAGATGCACTTCTGTACAGTTAAAACTAGCAAATAATGTCCGATTGGAAATAATTTAACATGGAAGATGGAAAAGGAAAGAAGGTGTTGGGCAGTTATAAAAAAATCCTTAAAAACAGCCCTGCAATGCATCGTTTTGCTCCAAGGTTATTTTTTGCAAAAAAGTTTCTGTCTATTCTCAAAAATGAAGTCCAATCAAAACAGATTTTTCCTATTGCAACTCATGCAGATAATATCATTGTTATTATTATTATTATTATTATTATTATTATTATTATTATTATTATTATTATTATTATTATTATTATTATTATTATTAATGTAAATATAAACATGATTTAATGCAGATAATGCGAGTAGCCTATAGGCTATCAGTTTGGAAAACTATTGAACCTCATTACTACCAATCTAATCTTGCCAACCTCAGCATGGTAACACCCCGCCACAACAGCACAGTTAGACGGAACATAGTAAAAGAATTCGCAGGTTCTGATATCTCTTCGGTAGTTGTAGTTAGTACAGACGGAGTCTTGAAGACACTGCAAAGCACACAGAGCCCCGGGAGGAACACAGGAATCCGGATCCGATAACAACGGAGACAACTGGTCGACAGGAATAACAAGCGATGGTTCATCGATGGCACAAGTCACTGCTCCGTTGTCATCCTGGGTTTTCTCAAACGCAACTGCGACGTTTCGCCATAAACTTCCACAGATGGAAGATACGATGAAGAAAAGTAAGCACTGAACTTTCATGATTGTAATAATAGGTCTACTGATTGATGGAGACTGAATGACATCTACTGCATGTTTGATGACCGTTCAAATACTCAGCCGTTAGATAAAATTAGGCGAATTACGTTTGTATCGATTGCCTTTAATGCTCGCCGTCTTCATAAAGTTTATGACACTGATCTTTCCTGAAGCGAATCCATGCTTGAACACTTGAATAACATATAGTGCTGGACAATGAACTCAAATGTAATGTGATCACTACTCGTAGACATCGATACGCACACACCATAATATTATTATACACAACGTATCCGTCGTGTCTCAATTAACCGAATTCACTCAAGTGTATAAATGCACAGAACCCAACTTAATGAGATCTTTAATTCACAACTTAATGAGATCTTTAATTACCAAAATGGTCATTGGATTGAAACATCACGTTTTACTGAACTGAATACGTAGGCCTAATCAAGAATTTCTGTAATAGTAATGACAATTGATAACATATTATTTAAAATCAGAGTTCAACATAATGCAGTCATGCAATGAACCCATCTAAGTCTCACATAATGTGGCGAATTGATCAAAAATGATTCATCATTTTCTTGTCTGCTTCCTTGTTTATTTCTTTCGATTCACTCTCGGTTTGTTTCGTGCTCTGTCGACATGGCAACGCCTTTTACATTTGTTCAATGCATTTGGGTTCAGCACCTTACTTTATTGTAGCTCCTTATTTTACTGGCATTTGGATCATTAAACATATTCGACACAATAATTGTCTAGCTTAACTCTTGCATCTGATTAAATATTAAGCAGAATAACGGTTAGTTAAATTTCATGCTTGAAGTTGACCGCAACAATAAGTTTCATTGCGTCTGGCTATTCTGGCAAAAAACCTTACAGCCTACTTGCATGTAACCTTGCCTGTAGCCTATACAAATTAAGGCAGGCTAAGATTTCGATGTAGGCTCTTTTGGTGGTTATTTTTAGCCAGTCATGTGCAATCTGACTTCTTATTTTTCAGGTTCTGTCAGATATATTTCCATTTTTAAAATCGTAACGAAGAAAGCTGGTAATTATTTCACAGACCATCTGTGACAATTTCATTATTATGAACATAATTAAAGCTTGCATGGAGCTGGTTTGCAGCTGCTCTTTGAATACTGGTCAATGGTCGTGTTCAGTTCCAAGCAATTATTAAATGTCTGCATCTCTCACAAATCAATACATAGAGTTGCAACCTGCTAATTTATAGTGGGAAGTAGTATGCCTTCAAATCTATATTTTTTTAAACTAACGATCCGAATTACCTGAGGTCAAAACAATCTTTGTTGCCTTTAATGACTGGAAGAATATTGATTGATATAACCAGCTTTCCTAAGTTCATAAATGCGCACACAACCGTACGAAAGAATATCGATAGCGCAGGCCTACAGTCATTGTCGGGCTGAAATAAAGGTTTGCTCTACAGTCTACATACTTTCTCACTGTGGTAGGCGTGTTCCCGCTAATTGTATGGCGTTGCCAATGATAACAATGACCCAAATTCGCCTTTGTGCCTCTGAACAGCTGCCAGTAGCCTGCTACGAGAGGCTCTTTGTAAATTATCGTCATAAATAAAGAGAAGATTCTGTCTGCCTGTCTGTCTGTATGTATGTCTGTCTGTCTGTCTGTTTGACCGGTTTGCATTTCCACAGTTTTTGAGCTTTTCACTCCAAACCTTCACTACTGTGCAGTTCTCGGCATGAGACACCCCAACGAGGAGTTGGCGATTTTCTACCACCATGGGGGCCAGGGTGGGGGCGAAACCCCCAAATTTTTTTCCACTTTCTCCCCAACCCCACCCCAAATCCCCACCAACCCCTCCCCCACCTCCAACTCCGCCACACTCCCCACCCCACCCCTAAACCTCGCCCACCATCCCACCAGCCACCCCATCCCACCCCTCTCCAAACTCCACCCCCACCCCACTTCTCCAACACCTCCCCACCCCCACCCATCCCTCACTCCACCCCTCACCCCCACCCGCCACCCCCGACCCCTCCACACCACACTTTACTCCGACCTCCACAGGTACGCCACCCGTGAAATTTGTGTATTCGGAAAATTCCCCCACCACCATTCCCAACCCCACTCCACCCTATCCCACACCACCCACCATACACACTCCGACCTCGTGAAATTTCGGTTTTCGGGAAAATTTTCTTCCCCACCGCCTAAAGTCCACCACCCCACCCATGCCCCACACGGCCCTTGCGGGCCGAGGTGTGGGCTGAGTAGAGGCGAGGTGGCTCGCGTAAAAATCTGTCTAACTGTGAAACTATGTCAAGGGAATGGAAATTTATAGCGAAAATTAGGGTTTTCGCAACCCCCACCGTGGCCCCCATGGTGGTAGAGATTCGCCAACCACTCCACCGGGTGGCTCGGATGGCCCTCTGTCTAGGTACAAAAGTTTCAGAGGAATTGCTGAAAACAGTGGAAATAAATTTGAGGGTTTCGCTCCCCACCCTGGCCCCCATGGTGGTAGAGAATCGCCAACTCCTCGTTTGGGTGTCTCATGCCAAGACCTACACAGTAGTGAAGGTTTGGAGTGAAAAGCTCAAAAACTGTGGAAATGCATCCCGGTCAAACAGACAGATAGACAGACAGACATACAGACAGACAGACATACAGATAGACAGACAGACAGATAGACAGACAGACAGACAGAATCTTCTCTTTATTTATATAGATGAGCCTGCGATATGAAGTACGGTTTAAGGTTTTCAATAATCTGCGACGAATTGTTTGCTAATTTACAGCAGGAAAGTGACAACTCTTTATGTAAAATCGCATTTAATTCACTGTCTACAACTCTACATCGAGGCTCACATGCAGTCAAAGCAGAAGCAGTAACTTTTGCAATAGGACAGAGTTTATTTTAACATTGGAGTGTCTTCTGTCTCCCTGTTCTATTCGCTTGATTGCTCTCTTTCTTCTGGCACAATGCTCTGGCCACTGCGCACGTAGGCCTACTGCGCTCCTTTGTCAATGGTCAGGCCTACTTAGATGACATTACTTCTCTGTGGTTCGTCGGAAGCTGCAGTAACTATTTACTTTGTGGACCGGTGGATCATTCTGGGTCACAGAACATAGCCTACATATAGATTGTAGAGTCACACTGCAAAACTTAGACCCAACAAACATTCCGATTAATTGCCATGCAACTGGAAATAGGCGCATTCGAAATTGTGTTGCTCACTTTAATCTAATCATGGCTACTAGACATGGAGCACGCTAGCCGAGCTGGTTCGTTATTAGGCCTATGGCTTGGTGGAATTGTCAACAACATTCATAGGTTTATGATTCATTGAATGTTCGTGCGATCATGGTTTATAAAGAATTACTGTAATTATTTTTTTTAGACATGTTCCAGTGGGTATTCAGCCAGAAATTCGTCTGAGGGTCATTGTGATATTCAAGCCACAACAATTTTATACAATGTTTGCCCAGGCTTAACTAGGAACAAAACCTATAGGCTTATAACAAGGGCGGGTACAGAAATTTCCGAAGGGAGGGTACCAAATTTTCTGTCTTGGGACAGGGACAAATTTTCGTCTTGGTCGCCGAAAAATCTGATGACCTTTTTCGGACCTCGTGGATGTGGGGAGGGCCTACGAAAACTACTCATGGGGAGGGGCAGTCAACTTTCCGAGCCAAAATTACTGGTAAATAATAAAGAAATTTCTAAATGGGGTCTTGGCTGGATTGGCCCCTTGATCTGCCCTTGGCTTATTATTGGCTCGTGTGGTGGGACAAATGAATGGTTCCTGTGATCGTGGCTTGCAGAAAGTTTATGTGGTTATTGTTTATTCTCTTCTAGTCTATTCTATTTTGGGATTTATAAAGCGCCTCTCACATTACAACCTAATCAGAGGCGTTCCCCAGTGCGAAGAACTCCTGGAAAAAGAAAAGTCTTAAGACAACGGGCAGAAAAAGTAAAGTCTCCAGAAAAATCTGAGCACAAATAATAGTAGGGACGCCATTCCACAGTAAAGGGCAGACAGAGGCAAAGGCGCGATGTTGGGCTGTGGCAGTCGGAGATCTAGGTACAAGAAGATCATGACGGTCTATATTATAAGGAGCTGAGAAGACGTCCAAATGTAGCAGAAAAAGGCTTCCTAATAAGATCACAAAGGTAGCGAGGTGCTTGACCCAAACACATCTTATAGGTTAGAAAAAGAATTTTATATTGAATCCGGGCAGTCAAAGAAAGCCAGTGAAGGTGATCAGTCATGAAAGACGAAATGTGAAAGAAACGAGAGATTATTACAGGCGCGTATGCATGCATGATGGTTGTACAATGGTCACCGTCGAGACTTCGTAGTGTTTTTTAATCGTAGTTTAACGTTGCTTAATTAGTTGATAAGAAAATACTTCCCAAATTATTAACCTTTACCTCAGAATACTTTGCTGGAAAGCAGAGTCTCTGAGGGAGGGAGACATTATGTCAGCAAAGGAAATTCTGTTTCGGGGAGACTTTATATCGTGACTCCGGCAGTCCGCTGCAATCGTCCATTCGTTGCGTTTGATCATGTTCTGACATTGTTCTGTTATTGTATTGCAACAGCAAGCCTAGGCACAGTGGCGTAACTAGGAACTTGGGGGGCCCTAGACAAAATATGAAGGTGGGACCTTCTCCCTACGGTATTTATTGGAATGTATTATTACTTATTAATTTACTGAAATACTGATGTATATGAACAAGATACGAGTACAAATTACAGTAAACTGTAAGTTCCTAACAAGGCTGAAATGACAATTATGACACATTTAACATATTTTTTCGGAGTCTTGCAAACTCGAGGGCCCCTCTGGGGCCTCTACACTCGAGGGCCCCTAGCCTTTGTCTTACGCAGTCTACCCTATTGTTACGCCACTGCCTAGGCATATTTGAGACGACATGGCAGGGACTTTAGGTGCAGTGCCAACCTGAATAACTCAGCATATAGGCCTACATTAGTGGACGTTAATTGGACATAATATTATGGAGAAAAACGATCATATGCTATGTGAGCACGTATAAGTACACAATGCATCATGCACTACCGTAACAGCGACCTGCTATGAAGAACTCTCAGAAATTATAATAGGCCTACTGTGCATTGTGTAATCACCTGTTGGTGTAGGCCTACACTGTACACACAAAGACTATCTCCGCTTAGAAATATCATGAGCATATCATTCATGTCATCCTATACGGGTCATAGAGGACCCAAGTTCATATAAATTGTCTGTCGTTTTATTCAGATGGAAAAGAAATGCCAGTCCCAAGCTTGGAGAAAGGAGGAGAGCGCCATTAATCATATATTCAATAAGACGCAATGTTGTTAATAAGCAACAAGCAAATCAGAAGGCAGACATCTCACGTGCCTGCATGCGTATACATTTAACAGACACTATACAAAATAATAAAAATAAAATAAAATAATAAATTAAAATAATAATTCAAAGCGTTGAGCGCCAGAGTGGCCTAACCCTCAACAATTTTCAATATGGTTTTTATGATACAATTATTTTAGAGTAAAAGAATTGATTTGCAGCATAAAAACCATACTGAAAATTTTTGAGGGTTAGGCCACTCTGGCGCTCAACGCCTCCTTGAATGTAGCCTGCATAAACCATTTTTGCAATCTTACATTGAAAGCATTCGCATTCCTGTAGCATTTTCGCCAGATTATTGCTTGTGAATTGTGATTAGAATTCATTTTTGTGAATAGAACAGAGTCGATGACGTCCGATGACATTAAGGAAACCGTTCACAAATGATATCTCAATGAGTAAAAACTATATTTAATCGATGAATGGATAAGATCCAAACTAAGAGAATAAGTATTCAACTCTTTGAAACACCAATCCCATTGAACAATGATTATAATGTGGAGGAAAAAGTCAACCTCACTGCATGTTTCTCATTATGGTTTCGAGAAACAGACAGCAAACCTCTGTTGTCTCTGTTGACCCCATCAATTTGTTCTTGTTGTTTTACCTTCGTGGCATCATCTGATTAGCCTACCGTTTGCAGAAAATCCTACTACAATACTTTAAAACATTGCACTGAACAGAAATATTTATGCGTTTTGCGTAGCCATTAGGCCAGGGGTGTCAAACCTTTTTTAGTGGCGGGCCAGGGTGAAGATCTTCCAACAAGTGACTGGCCAGGGTGTCGAAGCTCCTGAGCAAAATTGGGTATTGATATGAGCATGGGCGCCCGCAGAAATTTTTGCAGGGGGGGGCAAAATTTTTTTTAAGGCGGTCACGTTTAAATTTCCTAGTAAGAGCTTAAAAATTGCAGAGCTGGAAAGTGAGAACATGGGTATTTTTTCAAAGAAGTTTCTTAATGCATATTTCTCAGTTTCATTTTGTGTAGGCCTATCATTTTCAATATGAATAGTTTTCTTAGTGCGAAGAAATTTATTAAAAATCAAAAATAGAATGTTAAAAAGTAGGTTTTTAAGGAGCGCTATATAATGATTGAATGAATAAATAAACGAAAAACAGGTATCGGTTTTAAAGGGGCAAGTGCTCCATCAAGTTACTTCTATATTTTAATCATAATTTCTAAACTTCTAAAGTGCCACTCCAAAGTCAATTATAGGGCACCAGCTTATTCAGAAGCGCTGCATCTAGTCATCAGGCTGTTCAAAGGGTAGTCAAGAAAGAGGTCCGAGTCCGGTAGCCAGAGGGTCAGATGTTAATGCAGGTGTCGTTTAGGAAAGTGGAGGATCCCAACAATCGAAGGATGGGGTCTCAATTCCTTTGAACAGACGAGACATTGCTTTGGGAGGCGTGATAACCAAAGCCAATTATCCAAGTTTCTCTACAGCTTGACCTACCTAAATTCTGTTCTGGTAGCATGCAAAATGGACAAAATGCAGTCTGACTTCAAGCAGACTTGATTTCCATATATAACGCTGGTGAATATGTAGATCTATTTTACTTAATTTCAATGGGCTGTTGATAAATTTCAAATTTTTAAAATAGTGTAATTTATTGATAATTAATTAATTTTTGTGTAGTAGTGAAAAATTGCACTAGCCTACAGCGAGATTCCAGACAAGTAGGCAATGATCGATAGGAATACTATTTGAATGGGCACCCACGGGAGGGTTAAAAGTCATTGTTACAGTTTTCAGCAAGAGCTTGAAAAAAATGCAAGGCAGAAAATTAAGAGCTTCTTTATTTCTGCAGAGATTTCATTACTTAAATTTCTGACTTTCACTAAGTGTATCATTCGCAACATTAGTATTTTAATGGGAAGAAATTTCTTAAGCCCCAAAAGTAGTAGTTAAAAAAATAGGCTTCAGTTTTCCAGGAGGGGGGCAAGTGCCCCCCCTTGCCCCTATGTGCGGGCGCCCATGGATATGAGAGGGAGCTCCGGGTTTGGTCAGCCAAAACCAACCGGAAAACATAGCATGCCATGGATACACAGTCTACACAGAGCTGTGCGTCTGAACAAAAGTGACGCCAGTAAGAAAAAACCTCCATGTATTTGGCGCTGACTGTAAAATATAAAAAATTGAACTTTTATCTTCTAATTTTGTAATCTTTATGGAAGGCTCCGCGGGGCAGAAAAAATCGTCGGCGGGCCAGCTCTTTGACACCCCTGCATTAGGCCTATATATATAGGCCCTACGTTGTTGAATATAGGCCTAATTCAATTAGATTCCACTCTAGAATAAGCCTACTCATCTCAAAAGTAGCCTAATGTCTTTGATATTACTTTTTCAGCGTGGGCTGCCTCTCGGACTGATAGGCTATTCCTACGGTTTGGTTTTGGTGCGCCATCGATTAAGTCCTTGTGTAATGTGCAGTGTAAAATGGCGCTAAAGAAGCTACTATTTGAAAATAAAGTTCATGACAAGTCGATCTGTCTATATTTGCCGTCTTGGGTTCACGCGGTACTTAGACCCAAATGCAAATCAATTTGTCTTCAACTCTTGTTCCTGTTTAGTGTTGCCCTCCTCTTTTATACAGGCTGGGACTGGCACTGCCAAAGTGCAGACAGTGGAAGAATTGTCTTCAAATACAGACAGAATTCAAGTAAGCAATGCTTCTTCAATCTTCATTCAGGTTGATGTTCTAAGCCAAAATGAAATTCTATAGGATACCGCCGACAGTATTCATGAATGCATGATTGGCATCTCGTCGATGAAGTATCCCC
The DNA here is from genome assembly GCA_949752735.1 of Lumbricus terrestris. Classification (NCBI taxonomy): domain Eukaryota; kingdom Metazoa; phylum Annelida; class Clitellata; order Crassiclitellata; family Lumbricidae; genus Lumbricus; species Lumbricus terrestris. Next base: position 87,441,551 of record OX457036.1, read on the forward strand.
GAAAAGAGTCATAGTACAGTAGGCCTACACGTGAACGGTATGTAGGCCTACGTCTCCGTGTAACCAGACCTGCATTCATATGTCAATCCTATTAAGTGGTCCTTGATATCTTGAGTCTTTATAGCTGACGTTTCATTGAGGCTTACGTTTCAGCTCTTTAGTTTCAGTTAAAGTAGCAGTGAATTCCACTTTGAGCTACAGTCTCAGTAGTGAAGATAAACGCACTTTTACTCGATCATCCAAAATGTATACTGGGTGCCAGTGAAATATTCAGTTGAACTTTTAAACAGATAACCATTAACAACAATATTAGGGAACGTGAGCGAATTTGATTTCGCAGTGAAAGAGACCATACGTAAGTTTCAAGTCATATGATTTTGAACGACGTTGAAGGACGTTGGGCCTACTCTGTAATTATTATTATCTGGTAGACCATTTTCAAATAAACAGTTTGAAACGAAAACAACATGTCCATTCGGAATAGCATAATTCTAAAGACAGTTTTTATCTTCGCCATATTCTGGAGTCCTGCTACTATGAAATCCTTCAAGACGACGCAATACTCCAACGGAACGTGGGTCTGTGCTGATGGAAGTCCAACTGCGACGATTCCTTTGGACCAACTGTATCCTACGTTATCACGCGACAATTTGTGTTTGTCTCCTACTGTCCTTTGTGCCTGGCAATGCGATCAGGATGTGAACTGCACTAACTTCAACTACAAAGAAGACCTGGGAATATGTGAGATGTTTCACTACACTCCTACAGACTGTTCAATGACGTCTGGATGTCAGCATAAAGAGGTGGGTAAAATAATTTTAGATGAGCGGAGAATAACCTGACATAATCTTCTAAAAAAACCCTCCGTAATAATGCCCCATGTAATATCATTAATTACTATATTGCGACATAGTAACCTCGATGCCTGCATACAGAGCCTAGTCATTCTTATTACATAGTAGATCTAACTTCGATTGGGTCTAACTCATAAGGTATCAAAGTCAGGCATCAATTAATATGGCACTAAGAAAATAGACAAGCTACTTCCAGAAGATAACAATATGATAGTGAAGAGACAAGTTTAAATGCAACGGCCCATTGGGTTTTGCGGCTGAAGTCCAGGCGAATACCGCCAATCATGCAACATTTGTAAGCAAGAAAGTAAGTAAAAACATGCATTAGACTACCAGGAAATACACAGTAGTTTACAGAAGAAATAATAATAAAAACATTTATGCAGAGTCATACATATATTTTATCATAAAAATCCATTTCGACAAAGGCATCAACTCTAGCTAGGGTCAGATAACGTGTCCTGGGTCGATTACTGTGTACATGGAGTGACCTTATGGAGTGGGTGAATGTAGTGAAGTATGTGACAAGGGTAACACGTTACAAGTAATCGAGATACGAATGCTTTGAGTTTCATAAGTTCCCAAAGCTTTGTCAAATTTTATGTAGCTTACTAGCATGTGTAAAATACGCTGAATGAAATTTAAAGATTTAAAGTCCATGGTCGCATAGGCCTATACACATAATTAATACCTGTATTAATTGTATTTCTTAAGCAATGAATGGTAGTCCTAAACTGATTTATGTGCTAGAACTTAATATTGCTGGTTTTTATTTTTGCAGGTCATTGGGCTGCACACCTGTCAGATTTCAGATCTGTAGGGCATCCAGAAATTGTCGACGGATTTCCTACACGTAGTGCCGAGCCTGCATAAAATGTCAACACAAAGACGACCTGAAGCTGACTGAACCTTTAGTAATAATATTATCCACCGGATTCCATAAAACCTATTTATATTCGTACAAACCTACAATCCACATCAGGATCTTACAGCTTTGCTTCAAACGTCGAAGAAATGACATATTCCGTTTTCTGCACGAAACGTTTTTCTTAACTCTGCGGAGACTCAAAGCCTTGGCAGCCTTGCAGCACACTGCTATGTAAATCAATGACGGAATCAGTGGCGTAGCCAAGAGGGTGGGTTTCGGTGGTTAAAATTCCCCATTGGCTTAGAATTTTTTTTAATGGTTATTTATCCACTTAAATAAGAAAACAAAACAATTGCTTGTAGTAGGACCTAGCAATTGTTTTTCTTACTTTATTCCCTTTGTTAATTTATTCCCTTTTTATTTACTGTAATACTGTTGGGTCGGTGTCAGGAAGGGCTTCCGGCCAGGCCATAAAACCCCCAAAACCCCTCCATCAAAAAATCCTGGCTACGCCACAGGACGGTATCGCAATTTTTTTTACGCAGCTTTCAGTGAACAATGAACATGATACATTATTTTCGTAATAAAAACGTATAAACTTCGTCAAAATGTTGTATAACGGAAAATTGATATTGAGAATATTATACTTGAAAAAATACACCAAGAATACTGTCACTGTCATTGTGGGCGCGGTGGTGTAGTGGGTATGTTCGTTGTCTTGCCAATTACCCAGAATGATACACAAATAACTTCTTGCCAGTTGCACGATTTCATAAATTCATAGATAGTTGAATCGAATTATGCCCAAGGTTTTAAGTATGACGCAGAGTAGCAAATTAGTTGCCAAATTTGGCATCGCTGACACATCACTGAAATCAGGAAAAGGCAGGTGCTAGCTGCCTTGCTTTTCTTGTAAAGATGTCCTTTTGAAGATTAATATTAGGCCTAGTGCTGGGCCAATTCTGCATGAAAGGCTAACGTTCTACACAAAGTACAAAAGACAAACAGACGAATGACTGTAGTTTGAATAAAATTTCTTTTAACACTATGTTTGAAGTTTGAATAACATTTTCTTTTAACACTATGCAAAGCACAACTCTACTGATGTAAGAAGAAGTGAATCTGACAACCTGCAATACAGAAAATGTTGGACTAGGCCTACATATATGTGAGATGGTACTACGGAAACAGAGTTAACTGTATTCCTATCTAACACTAAATGCAGCAGAAGCTGTTAGCCGACAACAAGAATACAATAAAATATTCAAGGTGAAGATCATCATGCATTAAAGTTGCATGTGTGCATACTCAAGTTATACTCTTTCTCACAAATAGCTTAACCAATCACGAATGTCTCATAAATACAGTGCTTAGAAAGTCAATAAAATTCGCTGTTACATTAAATCAGCTGAAACTGCATGCGCTTGCTTTTAAACATTAAGCTTGCTTTAACTTCATGTAACTGTAAACGAATTGTATGGGAGGACCAAAAGGAACACTATAGAAAAGACCAGTCTTTCCGGCTCCGTTCAAGGCTATAGAGGCAGACGTCATGCTCGCAGTGCAGCCGTACCACCATCCACCTTTCGCCGCTATGGCATGCTCTGCACAACAACATGGCTGATTGTTCACATCCTTTGTAGAAAATTTGTACTTTCGACTGGTTGTTCCAAATGGATCATAGCTTCCAACCACGCCACTCATGAGATACGTGTAGCCATCGCTCTCGCCGTCCTGTATGTAGTTGTTATAGGCAATAGGCATCAGTATCCCAAATTCATCCTTCAAGTCCATGCAGAGCTTCCAAGTTTTCCCGTTGTTAGTCATTTGATGAACTTCTTCCAATCCCCTCCAGTATCCGCCGTTGGAATCGCTGAATCCATGCTTGTAGGAATACCACGGCTGATCCAGTCCGAAGCCTAGGTTGACCTCAAGTAGAAGGTTGGGCGTTCCTGTACGCAAGAACAACCAATGCATAATATCTGATACAGCATCACAAAGATCACGATTGTGGTTATTTCTCGAGTACTGTTAACGACAATGGAAAAATACAAAGATCTGTTCTATAGAAAATGTTGACTCCAAAGTGACAATAAATAAATGATTGCAATGACCCATCTCCGCGCCCAGAACACTGTTGTTGCTCAATGCTATTATCCTCTAAAATGCGGTAGAATTTGTGCTTAGCATTTGCATTCACATTCAAATGTTGTGTATAATTCATGCTGCTATGCAAATTACAAGTTCTTATGGTTGCCTTTCTCGTATAATTTATGGTGACTAAATGATAAAAAATTATTCTCGGTTGCGACACCTAGATTTTGAAAGTCTTTCCTTGTAGGCTATCATTGCATTCTGATAAGTAGGTCATGTAATTTCCATTTGACTTAAATCCTATGTCGTTCAAATAATGTTTATCCTCTTGCAGATTACTTCTATGCCATGCGGACCATCTGAGTAAAATGACCTGATTGCGGTTTGTTTTTGATGAGTCTTCGGTTGATGCCTCGTGTATTATTTATCATTAACGATAACTTATAATTCAACATCATCAATCATTAATTTATTATTTATCATTAATCAATAGTTTATTATTTAGCATTTATCAATCACGTATTTTTTTTATCGTTATCAGTTGTTTATTATTTACCATTTGTCAATCACTTATTATTATCATTTATCATTATAAATCAGTTATAACATATTATCATTCATCGTTTATTATTTATCATTGTCAGTCATTTATTATTTATCATTCATCAGTAACTTTAGCGATGAAACCGAGAAATTATAAGAACTCTCTACTCACCTATAATGGCATCACAACCGATAATAGCTGGTATAGAAGGTGGCACCAGAATAGTCGACAAGGAGGTTGTTGCAATAGTGGTGAGACGCGTTGAGGCTTTTTTCGTCGAAGTGATAACTGAAGATTTCGTAGAAGATACGGATTTGAGTGAGGTTGTTGGAGACAAGGTCCTGGTTGAGATTGCTGAAGATAAGACTTTGGCTGAAGTTGTAGAAGATAAGAATTTAGCTGTAGTTGTTGAAAATAGGAATTTGGCTGAAGTTGATGAAGATAAAAATTTGCCTGAAGTTGTTGTAGATAAAAATTTGCCTGAAGTTGTTGAAGATAAATGCTTTGCTGAGGTTGTTGAAGATAAGGATTCATCTGAGAATGTTGTAGGTAAGACTTTGAGTGATGTTGTTGAAGATAAGAGCTCAGCAGAGACTTTGAAAGATAAGGATTTAGCCTTGATGGTTGAAGATAAGGATTCTGGTGAGGCTGTTGGTGGTTTGGCTGAGTATGTTGATGATAAGAATTTGGTTAAGGTTGTTGAAGATAAGGGTTCAGCAGAGACTTTTAAAGATAAGGATTCGGCCTTGATGGTTGAAGATAAGGATTCTGGTGAGGCTGTGGGTGATAATGGTTCAGCAGAGACTTTGAAAGATAAGGATTCGGCCCTGATGGTTGAAGATAAGGATTCTGGTGAGGCTGTTGGTGATAAGGGTTCAGCAGAGACTTTGAAAGATAAGGATTCGGCCTTGATGGTTGAAGATAAGGATTCTGGTGAGGCTGTTGGTGATAAGGGTTCAGCAGAGACTTTGAAAGATAAGGATTCGGCCTTGATGGTTGAAGATAAGGATTCTGGTGAGGCTGTTGGTGATAAGGGTTCAGCAGAGACTTTGAAAGATAAGGATTCGGCCTTGATGGTTGAAGATAAGGATTCTGGTGAGGCTGTTGGTGATAAGGGTTCAGCAGAGACTTTGAAAGATAAGGATTCGGCCTTGATGGTTGAAGATAAGGATTCTGGTGAGGCTGTTGGTGATAATGGTTCAGCAGAGACTTTGAAAGATAAGGATTCGGCCTTGATGGTTGAAGATAAGGATTCTGGTGAGGCTGTTGGTGATAAAGTTTCGGGTGAGTATGCTAATGATACGAATTTGGTTAAGGTTGTTGAAGATAAGGGTTCAGCAGAGATTATGAAAGATGATTTGACTGAGGCAGCTGAATATAGAGATTCGGCTGAGACTGTTAATGATAAGGGTTCGGCTGTAGCTATTGAAGATAAGGATTCGGGGGAAGTTGTTGATGATGTCAACTGCACTGGACTAGTGGTCGACACTTCGAATGTACCCGTCAACGCTGGTCCTGCCGTTGACTCTTCCATGGGAAACACAATTGCGAAAATAAATAAATGTAAGCATAGGTTCAGTGCACCTTATTCCACAATTCATAAAATTGAGCAATAGACTAGCTTTAATTTGCGTTACATTTGAATGTGACATAGCCTACTATGCACATTATACAGCAAACGTTAACTTAATATAATATCGAGTTTGCTTTTCATAGGTTCAGAATAGGCCTACACATTACAGAGCATTGTAGGGCCTACTCGTATGCAAGCGTGCGATCATCAATTCCGACATCGAGCGAAAATTGGCAGAACCGAACTACATTCCGTCCACGGATATAATTCGACTCTTAGGTCTATTATTTCCATATTTTCTTGCAAATTTCTCTGGACCGATTTGTCCCGAAGATTTTACCTTGGCGCAAACGATCCAAGGAATTGTCCTTGACGGGTTCATTTGGTCAAACTTTGGTGAGTGTTCAAGGCTTTGCGACATCTTGTGATTGTTGTTATTTACTCACGTACCAAACTGTTGTCCTTCGACGCCTTTTCGACACCCATTCAATCCTTCATTCTGAGACACCTGGACTATTGTAACTTAGGCCTAGTTAAAAATTTGCTTCAATTCTGCCACATCAATCGAAATCGCAATCATGCATTTATATTGCGTTACGTCAGGAAAAACTATGCAGAGGTGCTCCCGACCTAACATCACCAAATCACAATCAAAGAGAATTGTTTTCAAACGTTTGCGGAAAAGGGACAGAGAAGGACAAAGAAGTTCAGCACGGAGACTGCTTATAAACAGATTCCACAAAGATGGACCAAAAACAATGAACCTTTTATGCAGCACTGTGAAAGTTCAATCCATAATGACAACCAGGTCACCTTAATTTAACTCAATCGTCGCTCATGCTTTTCACATTCCCTGGGATATTTGCGAAAGTTTTCGCATAATAATCAAACTCTTTCTGCGTTTTCCGAGTCAGCATTTTTGACAATCAGCGTATCTAACAGCCTCTGAGAACTGTTTTTATCCCACGCGTTCTTACGACGATTCGGTTGCGTCGTACTTTTTCACGAACAATTGAGAACAAGCTACTCCCTGAACATGCTTAATTTATAACCAGAAAGAAAATTCAACCTACTTGAAACCGTGCTTTGCCAATCTGAAAAAGTGTTTTGCTTATACTCAATTTTGTTGCTTACACAGGTGCTTTACATAAATATTATACCAAGAAGCATTTGCACGTATGAATTCGTACTTTCGTAATTATTTGCATAATTTATAAATCTTAGTGCACATTATTTATCGTTTATCGATCATCATCATCATCATCATCGTCATCGTCATCGTCATCATCATCGTCATCGTCATCGTCAACGTCATCGTCATCGTCATCGTCATCGTCATCGTCATCGTCATCATCATCATCATCATCATCATCATCATCATCATCATCATCATCATCATCATCATTATCATCATCAAGGGGCCAGTGCCCGAACGTGCCCGCTTCCATCCTCGTTATCCCTCGCCATTTTTGTCTTTCCAAGGCCGCATGTGTCAGGTCTTGTACAATGTACATGTATTGGTGCTCTGCACCAGTTTGTTATGTTATCATAGGCGTAGGAGGCGAGGGTCCAGGGGGGGGCAAATGTCCCCAAATTTCTGGCAACTGTGTTTTTCGGGCAAAAGAGGAACGGACGGGGAACACAATTCGGAAATTGTTTTCGGGTAACCAGGTACAGGCGCATTTTTTGCTAGCACACCGGGGTAAAAAGCTAACTTTTCTGAAGATTTACAGGAAATGACTAAAAAAAAGGTCATCAGATTTTTCGGGCAAAAAAATGTTGCCCTCCACTTCCGAAATGTCCCCTACGCCTATGTATGTTATCCAGCCATTCCATGTGTGGTCTACCCCTCCTGTTGACTCCCTACATTTTTTCGAACATCACCCTCTTGATTTTTACGTCATCACTCATTCTGCAAATGTGACCAAATAGCTCCAGCTTCCTGGTTATTACTATCTGCATAAGGTTTTCTGTGACTCATGTAGTTTTGAGTTTGTCATTTTCTGCATCCATCCAATACTCATCAATTTTCTCTAGCTTTTCCTCTCTAAGGCTAATATCTTTGACTGAATTTCTTTTGTTCTTGTCCATGCCTCGCCTGAAACGCAGGTTCTCAGTACTTCTAATTTTGTTTGTACCTCTTTCTTGTTGTCTAAGTCATGTGTTTTGATGCATCCTAGATATGTAAATTTTCCTACAATCTCTATTTGGTTACCGTCTATTTCCATCTTCCTATGTAATTCCTTTGCCCCAAACACCATCGTTTTGGTCTTCTCAAAATTCATGAAAAGACCATACATATATTAATATTCTCTCCGCTGATCTTTACTCCTCCTCCTTCCTCCCTGGTCTTGTCTAGTAGGCCTACTCTTTCCAAAAGATTGAAGAACATGTCTGGCGAGATCTTTTGCCTCTGCCGATGCTGAACCACCGGCCAATCTCTCCGCACATCCTTACCGCCGTCTTTGCATTGCTGCTAACTTCTCTTAGTATTCGCACCAGCTTGTTTTCTACAGTAACTCCATATTATGAGTCCATGGACACCCATGTTACGCTCTGGTCGATGATATCAAAGGCTTTTTGAAAATCGATGAAGCAGTTGTAGATTTTCTTTTCTTTTCTTCTAGTCTTCTCGCCAATCAGTCTCAGTGTTAAGATTTGTTGAGTCGTACTTCTGCTCTCTCGGAATCTGGCCTGTTCGTCTGCTCTGTAGCCTATTCCTCTGTCTGTGCTCGGAGTCTCTGAGTTAGAGCCGACATCAGCACTTTCCCCAGCTGGCTCAATAACGCGATGTTTTTATAGTTGCTACATTACTTACGCTTCCCATTTGTGTAATACGATTATGATTGACGTTTTCCATTCTTCGGAATCTTCCGGCATGTGACCTTCTCTATATGTTATCCTGCAGATCTGGCGTTGTTCCTTTATTACCTCGTCTCCTCTTCTAATCCGTATTTTATCATTTCTCCTGCTACGCCATTTCCCCAGGGCTCATAGGCGGAGTTTGGTTTCCGTTGGGTTTTTCTGGGGGGGGGGGCTAAAAAACTTGGTCCAGAACGCGCGGCGCCGACAAAAAAATTTCTTGTCGGCCCCAAAATTGTTTTTGACCTTTTTTAGTCATTGGTTCGAAGTTTTGGGGGGCTAAACCCGAAAAAAGATACAATTTACACGGTAAAAAGCATGACTCTGGGGCTTCCTGGGAGCTCAGTCCCCTAGCCCCTGATAAACTCCGCCCATGCCAGGGCTTCATGATGGATTTCAGGATGGATTTACGAATGCTTAAATGAAATTAACGGAAACATTATATTACGCATAGGTGGGAACATGGCGTACCTGTACTTCGGCAACTCTGAAGACCGACAACCTGTGGAAACAAGAGAAACTGAAAGCATTAAATGCACTAAGAACAAAACTTAGTCATGCAATGCATCGTTGTGCTCCAAAGTTATCATTGAAAAAAGTGTCTGCTTATTCTTAAAAATGAAGTCTAATCAAAATAGATTTTTTCCTATTGCAACTCATGCAGGTCATATCATCAGGGCCTAGGACAGGGGGCCACTGGGGCCATTTGGCCCCAGGTCTCACTAGATAAAGGGCCTCGGAATTTCGAAATTATTTGTAATAAATAACTCCTTAATTTAGTAAATCCCCATTTCAAGCAATAATTTATTGAAATGTGGAATTACGGAATCAAGGAGTTAGTCATTGAAATGACTACAAATTCTAATAATTTCGGGTCGAAATCGTTGACGTTAAATAATTGCAAACAGTAAAAAAACTGTAGACAAATGTTTCATAAATCTGTTATTAAGTTGTAAAACTGAAAGTTGTCAACACTCAACAGTCAAAACTCTATCGTAACTCATTAGTACTCATATTCATAAGTCAAAAACTCTAACATAAATAATTGTTAATATGAATATATATTATATATATATATATAATTATATTGTTCTTATCATCTGATACCCTGTGGATAGTGTAGCCTACACAGTACACTATACTATAGGCCTATTATACATATTGTTACTTTCTTAGTCTCTTAGTGTGGTGGTGTAGCCAGGAGTTGGAGTTTGGGAGAGTGTAGAAAATGAATGTGGTGGTGGACTAATTCAAGGGGAACGAGGCCGATGAGGGCACGATTAGGGTGTTTGTTTTTAACTTATGAAATTGATATTTAATCTACATCAAAACAGTTTTTACAATATCAGTCAATTTGACAAAATTGACCGCTATGTCAATTTTATTGAAAAAATATCAAATATTCCCCCTATAACTCCCCTAACTATTAGTCTATTATATTACATATAAATATTATTTTAACTTAATCTCATATAGAAAGATGAAGAGATCATTCGAAAGTGGACATGAGAAACGAAAGAAATTGGCTCGACAAAAGGAAGCTGCTTCAGCAAGCTGAAAATTTCAAATTTCTTTGCACATCCTGAAAATAGTTAGCCTATAGGCTGAGCTCAGCCAGACTGAAGATCATCGAGAAATAAATTCATCACAAACAGAAAGTACCCTTCAAGAGACGTTGACGACTGTAACAAACGTGACAGAGAATGGAGTTTTGAACCAAAAATTATTTGATATAGAGCTGTCTGATTCATTATCAATTATTGATAATGAATCAGACAGCTCTAATTCAAATAATTTTCGTTTAAAATCTTTCAAATATTATGAGACATATTGACATTGGGGCAGGATCTCATAGCAATCCAGAATTTCGATGTAGATTCTTGAATGATAAGGCCTTGAAAATTAGTTGTGGCCCTGGGCCTCCAAATCCTGTCCTAGGCCCTGAATATCATTATTATTAATAATGTAAATATCGACATGATTTAATACAGATAAGGTGAGTAAGCGTATAGCAGAGTGGGAAACAATTGGACCCCATTACTACCAATAAACTAATCTTGCCTACCTCAGCATGGTAACATCCTGCCATAACAGCACAGTTAGACGGAGCATAGTAAAAGAATTCACAGGTTCCTAGATCTCTTCGGTAGTTGTAGTTAGTACAGACGGAGTCTTGAAGACACTGCAAAGCACACAGAGCCCCGGGAGGAACACAGGAATCCGGGTCTGATAACAACGGCGACAACTGGTCGACAGGAATAACAAGCGATGGTTCATCGATTGCACAAGTCACTGCTCCGTTGTCATCTTCCGTTTTCTCAAACGCAACTGCGGCGTTTCTCCACAAACTTCCAAAGCTGGAAGATATTAGGAAGAAAATTAAGCACTGAACTTTCATGATTGTAATTATTGGTCGACTGACGGAGACTAATGACATCTACTGTATGTTTGAAGGCCGTTCCAATACTCAGTAGTTAGAACAAATTGTGCAGCATTATAATTATCTCTGTAAGCGAATAACGTTTGTATCGATTGCTGCTAATCTTCGCCGTCTTCATAAAGTTTATGACACCGATCTTTCCTGAAGCGAATCCATGTTTGATCACTTGGTAGAACGTTAAGAATCGCATATAGGGCTGAACAATGACCTCAAATTTAATGAGTTTGTTATTCGTAGACATCTGTAGTGCCTGGCCTAAAACATAAAATATTATTAAGATAGTACAGAGAGAGAAAGAGAGAGATAGAGACAGACAGACAGACAGACAGACAGACTGACTACAGATTAAGTACAGGTAGGGAGAGCAAGTTGATTGGCTAAGCAACAGATGGATCAGCGTCCAATCAAATGAGGACACATAGGTGAAGGAGCTGGAGGCTGCTAAGGTATACGAGAGAGAGCCAGTCCGCAGTGACCAGTTGAGATCCAGTCAGCAAGCAGTCGAGAGTCATGTAGTCAGGAAGAATAAAGAGGAGGCCAGGGCAGGGGCCCGATGCCTAGTCGAATCAGAGAGTCAATAGTCAATAATCAGTCAATAGTCAATAATCAGTCAATAGTCAATAATCAGTCAATAGTCAATAATCAGTCAATTATAGATTTTAACTGTGTGCGTTCATCATTGCTGTCAACTGTTGTCGTGAACAATAAAACAAACTGTGAAATGAAGAAACTCTGTGACTAGTTCCTATGTCTCATCTGATCGATACCCTGTTCTAGTCAGGCGGTCAGCACAGGCACTTCACATCTATTGTATGACAGAGGCAGGAACGCCTCACACCATATACGCACACGCCATTATTATACACAATGTATCCGTCATGTGTCAATTAAACGAATTCACTCAAGTGTATAAATGCACAGAACCCAACTTAATGAGATCCTTAATTCACAACCTAATGAGATCTTTAATTACCAAAATGGTCATTGTATTGAAACATCACGTTTAACTGAACTGAATACGTTATCAAGAATTTCTGTCATATTAATGACAATTGGTAACATATTATTTAAAATCAGAGCTCAACATAATGCAGTCGTGCAATGAACCTATCTAAGTTTCACATAATGTGGCGAATTGACTAAAAATGATTCATCATTTTCTTGTCTGCTTCCTTGTTTAATTCGTTCGATTCACTCTCGGTTTGTTTCGTGCTCTGTCGATATGGCAACGCCCTTTACATTTGTTCAATGCATTGGGTTCAGCACCTTATTTTTATTTAGCTCCTTACTTTACTGGCATTTGGATCATTAAACATATTCGCCACAATAATTGTCTAGCTTAACTCTTGCACATAATTAAATATTAGGCAGAATAACGGTTAGTTAATTTGATGCGTGTAACTAACCGCAACAATAAGTTTCACTACGTCTAGTTATTCTGGCACAAAACCTTACAGCCTACTTACAAGTAGCCTAGCTACTAGGCCTATACAAATTAAGGCAGGCTAAGATTTTTGATGTAGGCTCTTTTGGTGGTTATTTTTCAGTCAGTACTGTTAAGTTCAATATGACTTCTTATTTTTTCAGGTTCTGTCAGATAAATTTCCATTTTAGGGAATTAAAGTCGTAGCGAAGAAGGCTGGTCATTATTTCTCAGACAATCTGTAACAATTTCATTATCATAAACATAATTTAGGCTTACATGGAGCTGGGGTGCAGCTGCTCTTTGAATAGGCCTACTTGTCAATGGTCGTGTTCTGTTACAAACAATTATTAAATGTCTGCATTTCTCATAAATCAATACCTAGCTAATGCAACCTGCTAGTTTCGTAATGGGAAGTAGTATGCCTTGAAATCTACATTAATTTTTTTAAACTAACGTTCCTAATTACTTGAGGTCAAAGCATTCTTTGCTGCCTTTAATGACTGGAAGAATATTGATTGATATAACCAGCTTTCCAAGTTCATAAGTGCGCACACAACCGTACGAAAGAATATCGATAGCGCAGGCCTACAGTCATTGTCGGGCTGAAAGAAAGGCTTGCTCTACAGTCTACATACTTTCTCATTGTGGTAGGAGTGTTCCCGCTAATTGTATGGCGTTGCCAATGATAACAATGACTCAAATTCGCCTTTGCGCCTCCGAACAGCTAGTAGCCTGCAGCTGTGAGAGGCGCTTTGTAAATTATACTCATATGGGCCTACGATATGAAATACGGTTTCAGGTTTTCAATAATGATCTACGACGAATTGTTTGTTAATTTACAGCAGGAAGGTGACAACTCTTTATGTAAAATCTCACTTATTCACTGTCTACATCGAGGCTCACATTCAGTCAATGCAGTAGATCTAACTGTTGCAATAGGACAGAGTTTATTTTAACATTGGGGTGTCTTCTGTTAATACCTGTTCTATTCGCTTGATTGCTCTCTTTCTTCTGGAACAATGCTATAGCCACTGCGCACGTACTGCGCTCCTTTGTTCGTGGTTAGGCCTATAGGCCTACTTAGATGTCATTACTTCTCGGTGGTTCGTCGTAAGCTGCAGTAGCATTAGCAGCTTGAACCATGTCGGCGGCCACCAATTTAATCAGGGATCTTGAAGGAACGCTGATGTACATAGGTCTATTTCTGAATAGAATAGGCCTATAACATTCTGATTATAACGATCTGCATGCATGCGAGATTATCCAGCGTGGAATAAAACAATCTTGTAATCAGTAATCTTATGTACATGTGGATTGGAATTAACTGCAGGTCTAAATTTAGCTTCCGCATCCTCTTGCCTTTACGAAGAATATCAACCATGATAGAATCAGTTTCCAGTTGTGTCATACTATACAATCCCATAAATGCCTTCTCCATATAATTATTATCGGCATCATCCGATTTCGTATGGGGGTTCCAGTGATATCTTCAAGGAGGTTCCGGAACTGAACAAATCTTTGATAAGTAGGATAAGTGAGTACGTGTTACAATGAAAAAAATAATTAAAGAAAATTATGAAATTTCACTTCATTCGGCGATGTGAGTATAGTGTGCTTATATAGCCTATCGTATGCGTAGCAATGAGTGTAACCCAGAAGCCTAATCAAGCATAGAAAGTTTTAATCGTGCCTTACTCATATAATTACTTGGTCACACGAGAATCATCAATCGAATATTATTGTTTTCATGAGAATGGTGCTTTGAAAAAAGAACAAAACAAGCTGCAATGCAAACTCACTAAAGAACATGCATTAGTCAAAATTTAGGTGCTAATGTTAAGAACTAAGCCTGTTTCGTCTTCAGGTAACTGTATTTCAACTGTATTGGAGGGCCATAAGGTAGACTCCAGAAAAATCCACAGTCTCCGGCTCCATTCAATGCCATAGTGGCAGTCGTCACGCTCGCTGTGCATCCGTACCACCATCCACCTTTGCACTTCATGGCATGCTCTGCGCAACAACATGGCTGATTGTTCACGTCCTTTGTAGAGAATTTATACTTTCGGCTGGTCGTTCCAAAGACGTCGTAATTTCCTGTAGGGCCAGACAGGAAGTACGTGTAGCCAGCGCTCTCACTGTCCACTACAAAATTCTGGTAGGCACTGTAGATCATTGTCCCTTGTACGTCCTGCACTTCGGCGCAGTACTTCCAGTTTTTCCCATTGTTCGTCATTTGGTAGAGGGGTTCCATTCCAACCCAGTATCCCCCGGCAGCATCGCTGAATCCATACTTGTAAGCAGACCAAGTCTGATCCAGACCGTATCCACGGTTGGACTGGATTAAAAGGTTGGGCGTTCCTGTGGACAACAGATATCGGTTATAGGTTATTGTATTTTATTACTTGCGGGTCGATTGCAAGTGGCATGTCTAATGAAATTGGCTATTTCAATTCTGCAGTTAAGTTGAAGGATAATGTGGTTTTACGCTGTGTTTAAAACAATTAAAATTGTGTAAAATTTGTACTGCACTAATCATCAAACCATTATTTATATTTCTATCCGCGGCTAGATAGGCCTAATCCTGTTGTTGATTCTAGCAAATCTCTGGACATGGCTGCAAGGGCTTCAAATAATCGAATTTAGTAAAGATCTCGTCATGTATGGACAACAAGGAACAAGCTCTTTGTCCATATAACTCACTTAAATTTAATGCACTAACATTTTCTCTGCTCGTTACTTCGCGCTTATGAAATTCGATTTAAAAGAGGCTAGGTGATTAGTCGACTAGCCTAGTTAGCTACACCGGTAAGCGAGAGCGGCATACGTCTGTTGGTTGCAACGGACTGCGGTTCAAGCCCCGGGCTCGGAGTTGACATTCAGAGATTTAGATATCTCGGGCTAGCACGTGTGGGACGCAGGGGCGCAAGCTCCTGCGTAGCGACCTTGGTCAAGTTGATTACCCGCCATTGTCTGTGGGGGAAGGCAAAGGGAAACCACCTCACTTATCTCATCTCCAGGGGCGTAAAGCCAATGAACCTGCCTACGGGCAGAGAACCATCATAATCATCATCATCATCATCATCAGTTGATTAGTGCAGAATCTCTGATTAAAAACAAACCCAATATTTATTTATGTTCCTTATATAAACTGAACTTATACAATACATAAACCTTTGTAAAATTGGTAATATGTAACACGTTGCGTTCTGCCAGCCTAAGTGCTAATTAAACGAAAATTGAATTGAATTGAATTGAAGTAGCCATTACTTATTTTTATTCATTCATTATTGCTGAACACCGATACATTGAGCAATAATTCCTCTTTCTAAGATAATTATCTTCTCAAAGACGCTACCAGCCGGACTCCGGCGGCAGAGAACAGATTTTCTGCCAAGTAAAAGATGCGTGAAGCTAGAACAGTTAAAAGAACATGCAGGTCTAATGGACGGTTATCTCGTGTGATCGGCCCAACAACTGAAAATGAACGACGTTGCATCCGATTCCTTAAATGCGTGCAGGGCAACAACAGATTATTTGCTTTTGCTGCTATGTGACGATAGGCATATTGTAAAGCAGAAAGAAAATTGCGAATAATTCTCAACTCACCGATGATTGCGTCACACAATTGCAAAGGAGGCAAAGAAGGGTGTGTCAAAATGGTCAACATGTCAGCTGTTCTAATAGAGCTGAATAGCGTTGAAGCTTTGCTCGTCAAGGTGGCAACTGAAGAAGTGATTGAGGGTAAAGATTTGGTCGAAAGTTTGGTAGAACTGAGTAGTGTTGAAGCTTTGCTCGTCAAGATAGCAACTATGGGCGTGTTTGTGGTTAAAGGATTGGTCGAAAGCAGTGTTGCAATTGTCGTTTCTTGAGAGGTAGCAGCAGCGATCTCACTTGTATAAAAAAAAACAGATTTCGTTGAAGTCGGTGCTTTGGAGAACAAATGCAACAAACAAAATATAAATGAATTTTATTTCATTTTATGAAATCTTGTCAGATTAGGAGAAGCCGGAGTAATTTCGACCAAGAGGTAAATTCGGCCTTAAGGATTACAGGGAAGCAGAGGAAAATGGAAGATTTTATTGCTACCAATGAGCGTATTATATCGTACTACACGTGGCAGCCGGCGTTGCCCGGGAAATTTTGGTTTTCGACACTACTCCTATGCGTGGGGTACCCGGCGTTAAGAGCTAAATTTTGGGTTTTCTCCAACGTTCCACCCACCCCGCATCCCCCCAAAAGCCAAACACGGCCCGCCAATGCAAGGTAGGTGTGTGTGTGTGTGTGTGTGTGTGTGTGTGTGCTGACTGTGGCTGTTGGCTCTGGTCACTATCTAGTTCATTCAAGTGAAAAAATTCAATCACATTGTTTGAGATATTCAAATAATCTGATGCAACTCAGTCATACTTTACTATGATTTATACATCCAATTGGGCACATGTAGAAAACGGTGGGTAGCCTCCCTAAAAGTGGTAGGCCTATAACTTTTGTTCTGTTTGAAATATTTTGATGAAATCTAACCATCATGTGTAGATATGAATTGTCTTTAGGACTGTAAAATTTCATTTCAAAATTTTTATTTCTGACCAAGATATTGGCAAAAAACAAGGGGGGTCTTTTTTTGGCGCACCCTGTATAATTATAAAAGTCGTTCTGCGTTTTTCTCAGTCAGCCATTTCGACGATTGTTGTGTCCAGTAGCCCTTAGAACTTTCTATCCCGTGCTTTCTTACGACAATTCGGTCATGTACTAATTTTTCACGAACTGGACAATTATCTTGGAACAGCCCTTCACCTAAAGTACGCGCAGTTGCTTTACTTTGGCCTATTGCCAGAAAAAGATTTAAACGGACTTGAAGTATGCTCTGTTTCCTCCCTTGTGCGGTCTGCAAAGTGGCGTAGACAAGGGGAGTTTCGGGGGGTTAAACCCCCATTGGATAAAAAAAAGTTTTTTTAAAGGTTATTTATCCACTTAAATAAGAAAGAAAAAACAAAGCAATTGCTTGTAGTAACAATTGCTTTTCTTACTTTATTCCCTTTGTTACATTATTCCCTTTTTATTTACTGTAATACTGATGGGTTCGTGTCAGAAAGGGCACCCGGTCAGGCAAAAAACCCAAACCCCCATCGTAAATTCCTGGTTACGCCACTGGGTCTGCACAAGTCTTGGCCTACATAAAATATAATATTATACCCAGAAGCATTTTGTGCACATGTGAATTCATACATTTGAAAAGAGCTACATAATTATATGCGTGTTGGCTATAGTAGGCTCTGTTCTTCAAAAAGGGTGCATTTACGAATGCTTGAAAGAACAGAAAGTAGGCATAAGGAGAAACATGGCGTACCTGTAACCTGACAGCTATGAAGACCGACACCCTGTGAAAACAAGAGAAACTGGAATATTAAATGCAAGTTCTAAGCACAATATATAAGACTTAGTAATGCAGCGCAGCATTTGCTCTAACGTTATTATTGCAAAATAATAGTCTACATGTATTTCCTTTCACATTGTAATTCATGTCATGCGCGCAAAATATTACAGCGAACAATATCCAGATGATTGAATGCAGATTAGGTGATTACATCAGAATGGTGAACAATAGGACCCCCATTAATACTAATCTTGTCATACCAACCTCAGCATGGTAACATCCCGCCACAACAGCACAGTTAGACGGAGCATAGTGAAAGAATTCACAGGTTCTGACATCTCTTCGATAGTTGTAGTTAGTACAGACGGAGTCTTGAAGACACTGCAAGGCACATAGAGCCCCGGGAGGAACACAGGAATCCGTGTCTGATAGCAACGAAGACAACTGGTCGACAGGAATAACAAGCGATGGTTCATCAAGTGCGCATGTCACTGCTCCGTTGTCATCCTTCGTTTTCTCAAATGCAACTGCGGCGTTTCTCGACCAATTTCCAAAGCTGGAAGAGACGGAGAAGAAAATTAAGCACTGGATTTTCATGACAGCGATTAATAGGTCTACTGTCTGGAATGGCATCTACTCTATGTCTGATGGACTATCCAATGTTCAGAAGTTAGATCAATGTTTGTATCGATTGCCGCTAATGTTCGCCGTCTTCGTAAAGTTTTTTACACTTTCATGAACGCAATAAATGCTTGCACACTGGGAAGAAGTTCCGTAATCGCGGATATTGCTGGCGAAAATGACCATTAAAATGGCCTGCTATAATAGGCATACATACCTGCCGTTCCATTAATTACCTCGAACCCGCCATTTTTATGCGTTCGTTATGGCAGACGTGCATCCCGTTGCTAGAATTATGACGTTGCCAATGATAGCAATTACTGAAATGCGGTTTCCGGTTGTCAAACAATCATCGAAAAAATGTTCGTTAATTCATAATGCCAACTTCTGTTATAGCCTCTCATTTAATTAATTCTGTCTAAATTGCAGCTCACATAATTATATATAGCAGTCAATGCAGACTGGGGACACAGTTCCGTTTAATTGGAATTGCACGTAGTCGGTCAATACCTGTTTTCTTCGCGTGATTGCCCACTTTCTTCTTCCACAATGCTCTTGCCTCAGTGCCCTGCGCTCCTTGTCCACGGTGACTTGAATATCCCATCCGTCTTCTCAGCAATAATTCATTGTCGTTCCTTCTCTGTGGTTGGTCCGACGAAACGGAATCGGCTGCTTCCCTTGTCTATTCGCCACACCCCTTCGACAGAGCCTGCTCTAAGTTTCGCTCTGCAGCTGTTGAAAACTCTTGTATCCTCTTGGTCTGTGTCGACATAGACTCTGAAAATTGATCTTGAAGTAGCGATGCATAAATTCTGATTGACTCTAGATGCGCGCTGAAATGCGGCTCCCGGTTGTCAAACAATCATCGAAAAATGTTCGTTGATTCATAATGCCAACTTCTGTTGTAGTTTACGATTTGATTCTAAGGCATTATATATTTTGTTTATTCAAGAAAGTTAAGCTGACATACCGCGATTTATTATAATGAGGATGGAAGTGGAAAGTGGACTAAACTATCTCTTTCTGAAAAATTCAAGGCTAGTAAAAGAGTTTTTACTGGTTTGCTAGCCCAGTTATCTGCATCGGTAAATGGCCGCGCGTCTATGCGCGACTCTGAAAGAGAGCGTGCGGGCCGCGGTTCGCTTCCCGAAGCGATTCAAAATCTCGGGCTAGCACGGTCCGTCCATGGGGACCTAAATGGCTTGGCGTCCATTCAAATGGGCGAACGGTGGTGAAGGATCTCACTCGATCAAATTCATTGAAAAAAGGACAGGGTCATTGAGGCCATAGACGGCCGCTATATAAAATCCGATTACATTCTGCATTCTACATTCCTAAAGCTAACACTGAGAGCAGTCAAAAAGAGTACTCGATAGTTAATTATCATCTTTCACCGGCGGTTCAAAGTCATTGCACTTTCTCGTCCTATTTGTATCTCATGTTGTAGCCTGAACAGGCAGCTACCTTTAATAAGTTCTGGTTCTCTCTCAAGCAATACTCCAAGACTGAAAGTCGCTACCTGCATTTCTCCGCTCCTCCGTTCTTTCTAATTCACTTTTCGGATGAAATCGATTCTTATTCGGACTGGTTTTCCTTCACACTTGGTCCTCGAAGTCTTATTGATCTTTGATAAGTTTGCTGGCTCGTTTCGTAGTGATTAGGCTATCTGAAATCTAACGTTCTTATTAATTTGCTTCAAACAGAGTTACAGAGTTAGCCTATGTATGACGAATGAGTCACATCAAGACAGTGATTGAAGATTTAGATCAATGAAAGAAAAGCCAGAAAAGACCTCTGAGTTTACATGCTGTATCTCGACTGTGTACTGAACGAGGATATTATGTGGGTGGTCCTCAACTGCACAGATGTTTTCTAAGGATCCTAACAGAGATGGGCAGCCCCCGTGCGGCGTCTTTTGACACCATACGCTAAATTTACAGTAGGACTGGCGGTAGTTGCTTTCTGAAGCCTATTATTTTATGCTTCATATCAGAAAGCAACGACCGTGGGAAAATGCGAAATATGCAAAACATGTAAGCCATATTATATGCCCGTGTACAATCAATCTGCTCTCATCTGCCACAGTAAGGTGAATCGTAAATTTTAAAGTAAGAATCTTGTATTGAAAACCGATAGAAAGTAGGTCAAATGCGTTGTACTTACCCTGACTGCCAAGTTGGTTAGATCCACGTTGGGTCAGTCAGAATAGTCGTGGTTTGAAACAGCATACCATTTCACCCTAGTAGCTCTATGTATTGAATCAGACCATTCGCATTTGGAGACATTGTTGTAAGTCAAACTGCAACCGCTTTGGTAGCATTTTTAGTCTCTTTTATGCATCAGCCCGTACCAATGCCATCTCTTATTGGATTACATTTGAGATTTTAAAATAGCATGAACCCATCTCTATCATTAGCAGATACTATCAGGAGTCTGCGTGGTAAGAATTATTTAAACAATTACTTCGCCAATTTATTCTCCCACGCTTATTATTGTGTCACCATTGGAATGAAATCGTAATCTTAATCTCCAAATTTCTTCAGCGCCACTTGGAAGCCAAGCGCAGGGCACCAGCTTATTCACGAGCGCTGAGATGTCACAAGAGAGCCCCAAGCTAAAAAGCCTACTGAACACAATGGGCAATTCATTATTAGGCGTGCGAGACATAATCAGTTGTCATGGTTACAATTAACGTCAAATTTCCTTTACTACAATTAGCATTCGATCATTATCATGACGCCACATTAGCTGTATCAGTGAGGATCATTGCTTCTCTGACAGGGCCGCAATAGACTATTATTTGTATAGCGCCATAGTTAGATAGCATGCTGAAGATGTAGCCTGAGTGGAAGCTCGCGAATAAGATAAAATTGATCCTAAAGTTCGGACAAAAAGAGCGTTATTAATTTTGGTAATTGCACGAACGGCGGAACCAAGAAATTAAGCACTGTGTAGTTCACGTCCTTGTAGAGAATTATTTGGATCTTCGACTTGTTGCTCCAAACGGGTCATAGCTTCCAAGGGCACCAGTCATGATGTACGTGTACGTCGTGTAGCCATCGCTCTCGCCGTACTGTATGTAGGCCTAGTTGTTATAGGCAATAGGCATCAGTATCCCAAATTCATCCTTCAAGTTCATGCAGAGTTTCCAAATTGTTCCATTGTTCGTCATTTTGCGGACTTCACCCATCCCCCTCTCAGTATCCGCTGGTAGAATCGCTGAATTCGTACTAGTCTTGTAGGCATACCAAATCTGGTCCAGTCCGTTTCCTAGGTTGATCCGAACTATTCGGTTGGGCGTTCCTGTAGACTAGAATGAACTTAGAACATACAATGTAACAGGCTCGGATTAATTACAGTCATAGCATCACAAAGATCACGTGAACCTTATTTCTGAGCCAACGGCAATTGAAAATTGTAGGCTAACAGACTTTTTCTGGTTGAAATGTGGACCCCCAATTGCAATAAAATAAATTATTGCAATTTCGCAATGACCAATGTCTGCGGACAAAACATTATTGCCATTCAATGGATGTTTTGGGATTTAAATTTTATTCATTCCGTTTCCATTTCCATCCACATCCATGTGCTGTGTTTAATTCATGCTGCTATACAAATAGCCTAACCAGGTATGCCACTCTTAATATTCAAAAAGGTCAGACCCGGGCCCAAAAAAGGCTAGACAAAGTTTGACTGGTTTTACGTTGATAAAATTAGGTTATATTAGTATAAAGTTTTAATGCAATAGGGCAAAGTAATAAATTTGCAACATAAATATAACCAAAAGAACATATGCCTATAAAAACACAAAACAAATAAAAACACAATGTCTACCAACAAAATGTCCTCCATAGATGATCATTCCTCTATTCATTCATTCACCTTAAAAATTTATATAGCGCCCATCAGGAAGCCTGCTCAGAGGCCATAGAATCACAGAAGCCCCCATAATAGAGTTACAGACCATGGATGATTATACAGTAGCAGTAGGCCTACCTATTAATTGCCCCCAAATAGATTGGCTTTAGGGAAGTTTAGAGTGTGGAGTGTCTATATTTTGGAGGTAATGCCCTAAATAGCCTACATTTAAGCAGTGTTTCAGGAAGTGCCGATGCTTCACGTTTTGAACGAGAAAGTCGCTGTAAGAAAACTAGGTTTCGAGAAAATCGCCTGGAAGTTTGGGCAAGTGTGACAACCTAGATCTAGGTCGAAACAACTATGATTGGCATATTGAAATGATCAATAGCGGTGTCTAATGATAACCTTACTCTGATAATATGTGGAATAAGAACTGTTCTTCTTTGAACGATCATTCTCGGTTGCAAGACCAAGATATGGAAGGTTTCTTCCTGTGTCATTCTCTCAGTTCTGTTTCACTATGTCATACCTTTTCCGTTTGACTTAGGTCTCACGTCTTTCAAGTTGCTTGTCCACTCACGGAATGACATCTGAATATTCACCTGATTTTGCGGCTGTGTTTTGGAGCGTCATCGGTTAATAGCTGTGCATTTGACACCGGTGTCATAGCACAGGAACTTAGAGATTATTATTATTTATATAGAGTGGGTCGGGCCTCGTCTTCACGGTGTGAGACAAAGGTATCTTCTTCTTCTTCTTCTTCTTCTTCTTCTTCTTCTTCTTCTTCTTCTTCTTCTTCTTCTTATTATTATTATTATTATTATTATTATTATTATTATTATTATTATTATTATTATTATTATTATTATTATTATTAATAGTATTATTATTATTATTACTACTACTATTATTATTAGTTTACTCATTTATTTATTTGGTATTTTTTGCTATATCATCATATTATTATTATTATTATTATTGTCATTATAATTATCTATTATTAATATTATTATTATTATTATTATTACTATTATTATTATTATCATTATTATTTTTTATATTATTATTACCTGCTCTTTGACAACTCTAAGACTTTAGGAATAACCTATAAAATAAAAGATGTTGGCATCAAACACGCAAACACGCTAAATAAAAAATTAGTCATGCAACGTATCATTTCTGCTCTGACACTATAATTTTTGCCAAAAAATTCGTTTTCTATAGCCTAATTAAGCTCGGAGCTCCTAGTCTCAATAGAATGAAAGGATCTAACCAACCTCATCATGGCACATCACGTCACTACTGCACAGTGGGATGGAGTAAGTGAAAGAATTCACAGGTTCTGATATCTCTTCGGTAGTTGCAGTTAGTACATACGGAGTCCTTAAGACACTGCAAAGCGCATAGAGCCACGGGAGGAACACAGGAATCCGGGTCATGTTGTCTGCGAAATAGTAGGCCTAAGCACTACGCAGGCCTTTTTAGTCTACGACTCTAACATCTTTGGAAAGGGCAACTATCTGACAAAAACATGATTTAAAGAAGTGCACTTAGGACTTCGAGAACCCCGCTGACCCCAAAATGAACTTAGAAGAAGGTCACGTATTATGATAACAGAAAAGCAGCACGTTAATGCCTATGTATGCTAACGTGGGGCCTATTTATATTCACACATCGTGTTTTAATTAAACAAATACATGTACATTGGAGTGTATAATTAATATTAGTTATGTTTAGCAACTTCTGTTAACAATGCGTCGATAGCTTTGTTATAATATTATATTATAGCTAGTACAGAGCAGGCGTGCAATTGCTCGGAGATTAAAGACAATGATCGTACTTGGCTATGTATGGTTGGTCACATCATCTACAATGGAACTGATCGCATGGTTGCTCACTGTATCTAATGACTATTCTTTTGTTCATGGACTCTATGCATATATCAGAAATCAATAACAGCTTAAATGGCATTACTGAGTGGCCTTGCCTTGCCTTGCCTTCAACCTTCCTCGACACGAGGGTTTGTTCCTATTTTGGACAGTTATTCCCCATCCTCTCCTGTCTTCGGTTGCTAACTTAACGGTCGTACAAAATAATTGTCCATAATAGTATGTTCTAAGTGCGCATTTGAGACGCTGACGTTTTTAACTAGCTCTCGTCAGAAGCATTTCTCGTTGCCCTCAATGACTGAAGAATAGTGGTATGCAGCAGTATTACAGGGTGGGCCATAAAAAGACCCCTACGGGTTTTTGCCAATAATTATTTTGACCAAAAGTGAGCATTTTAAATCAAATTTTACAGGCTTAAAGGCAATTCATATTTACACATGGTGGCCAGATTTCATCTAAATATTTCATACAGAAAAAAGCTATAATTATCACTTTTAGTTAGACCACCCACTGCCATTTGACGATTGAAAAACATGACGCGGCAAAAAGCAGCAAAACACGATTTCATTCAGTCACATCCCAATTAATTGTTATCAAATGAACTTGGGAGAGTTAGGCCTATACCAATTGTGTTCAATGTGTCCATCAACAGTGCCCACACTTGTAATGGGTGTCTCTGAAAAGGCCTTGATGGTCTTTTTGATGTGTTTTAGTGGAAAATCTTCCCATATCAACTTCTATGCGACCATCAATTTTATTAGCCTATCGCTCTTCGTTTCGGTTGCACAATGTGGTATTTTTCCAAAATATGGCTTTTCACACTTCGGGTAAAAATCCTTGAGATGTGTGCCATTGGCTCTTCCCAATGAAGCCAGTACAATAATATTGGGTACTATAATTTTAATTCACCCGAATTAATTTCGGAATCATTTCAGTGACGCGTATACTCGCTTTTATCAATCCGACTTCTATTTGGATAGCAAATATTTTTCATCTGCCATTTAGTCAAAAATTCGTTTAATCAGTCCAACTTCCATTTAAATAGCAATTATGTTTCATCAGTCCAGCTTCAATTTAGGCAAAAACATTTTCAACGATCCAGCTTCCATTTTAGTAAAATGAGTTTGTGCCAATCCAACTTGAAGACTATTGTACACGATACGCATACATTACCACTGAAATGAAATCGAAATTAATTCGAGTGAATTAAACTTAGTGTACTAATATTGCCATTGAGCCGAGCTCCTTTCATCAACGGAACATTTCATAACTCTCAATTAAGCGCTTAATTTCGCTGAAATCACAGTTTAGCAGGGTATGCGGTGATTATAGCTTTATCTCTAAGATCTTGCTCACGAAGTACCTGAAAAGCTCATTTTGTCTCTCTGCCATTGACAACATGGGCATTTTAATTTGCTAGAAATTTCGATTTTATTGCCTTAGTGACAAAATTATTCATCTGAAAAATTCTTTATTTATATTACCGACTTGATAGTCTTCTTGCAAAACGATGTCACAGTGACGTGCAGCTACGCTGGAACCCTGTTTATTTTCTAAATAAAAATGATTATCTGTCAGTATCAAGTCTTTTTCACACCAATTATTTTAGATGTGGCAATTAAAATCGGTTTTTGTCACTTTTTGCAGGGTTATATTGTTGAATCGTTAAAAGACAGAGGGTGATCTCACTAGAAGTGATATCACTTTTGCTCTGTTTTAAATATTTAATCCGGTCAACTTGTGCAGGTATGAATGTTCTTTAAGTCTGTAAAATTTGAATTAAAAATTACTTCTAGCCAAGATATTGGCGATAAACCACAGAGGGGAGTCTTTTTTATAGTCCGACCTGTAGATATTTACAGCTTTCCAGAGTCCAGCAATGCACACAAAACCGCACGACAGAATATTGATTGCGCTGAGCTACTATTGTCGGCGGCGGGCTTGATCAAGACCTTCCTCAACAAACGGTCTCACTCGTGGCTACCGGCTCCACGTGTAAATTGCAAATGTAGGCCGGGCCTACGCTACATGGTTTTACATAGCGACCGTATAATATCATGGACTTGAGTCACATGACCATGCTCATTTTGCAATGAACTGATCATTCACGCCATTTAGGTTGCCGTGCATGGATCATGAGAGCCCGAGACTTACATGTAGCCTAGATCTCTTAAATAAGCCACTTTCTGGAAGCAAACCGAGGTCCGCACGCTCTCGGTCACAGAATCGCCTGAGACGCGGTCAGCGCTCTTACCGTTCTACCTAACTCGACCAGCTGTCATAGCGTTACCTCGTGACAACAATAGCACTCCCAGGATCTTATGTTTTAATGATCAACCAGGAATTATCGCTAATTTAGACTATCGACTATTGTTCCAGTCTCTCGTTTGATTCAATATTTCCAAATGGTGGCCAACAAAATATCAGTTGGCCTGGAAACTATTAGGATTAAGTTTCATTTAACAGCGGCACCTGGAATTGCATGTAGTAGTCTGTCAATCCACCTGTTTCCCACGCTTGATTGCGCCTTTCTTCTTGCACAATGGACAGGCCGCCACGCACTGTGCTCTATTGTGCCTGATGCTCATAATAATAATTATTGTCCATTGTCGCATTTATCTTCTCTGGTACACTTCAGTGCCGTTCTACCTCTGTGCTTCCCAGTGTCTATCCAAGCGGAGTCGCTCATCAGGTCCACCAGCTGCTTAATTATCCGCTTGGTCTATGTCGGGAGCGTTTCCGAGCAGATGTGGGAAGGGTAGCTACATAATTTCCAACTGATTGATTTATGATAGAGCGAGCGAACTTACGTAAGAAAAACGTAATTATGTAAAGACGATTGCAGTGCTAATAAGTAAGATAGCACATTCCTGCAACTCGAAATTGTTGAATCGGCCAGCATAAAATAAGAATGTTTTAGCCATTAGGCTACGTGTGTTCAGAAAACAATCTAGAAACTGATACTCGGACCCAAAAGATCAATACGAAAGATACGAACGTTGAGCACACATTGCTTTGCTGTCCTTGGTAACGCAGTCCGGTTTCATCAAGTCTTGACTGTTCTGCTTATGGATCTTAAGTAAGATCAGCCACAGATTTCAACTTCAACAACAAACAACCTCATTACTTTTAAATAAATCTACTTCTGACAGATTCTCTCTTACACTACTTTAGGTCGAAGATGGTCTCTTCCCAATCATCCTTTTTCCGCCTCCACAACGGTGGCAGGGCTTAGGTGACGGCAACACAAAGTAATGGCATATTAAGGGAATGATCAACATGTACGCCGAATCGATTCCCGCCATCTCCAAAAATAAATCGACGCATCCATTCGCTACGTAAGGTGTCGCTTGCAGGAATGAGACGGAGGACGCGCTGAGAGCTTTGAATACCTTACTCACATTAATTTTGACTGCTAGAAAAATCATCGCACGTCAATAATTAGGCTATAGTATGAACGAATGACTATTCCTTCATTCTGGGGATGCAAACGATTGTTAACCTGTAAAAATTGGGTCCATATTTTACCGTGGAAAAAATGGTCAAAATGGACAAAATGCGAAATGCCTCAAGTTGTTTCATTGAACTTAGGCTATTAAATATTAGAGTGAATATTAGGCTATAACAATGGACAGCGTTATTCACATAATATGGGTTAGGGTGAAGAAGACAATATTATTGTCTTCAGTGGCATCTCCATTCACAGTGGTTCCCAGTTTTTTTTAACTTCTAGGACACTTTTTCTTAGTCGGAGATTAATAATAGATCTATTAGGCCTATTTATTTCTACAATATCTAGTAACAGCATTTGATAGTCTTAAAGCACAGGCCATTTTGTTCGCTGGCTTCATTGGGTTCAATTATATGATTGTCTGCTACAATGCATAAGTTCATAAAATTTAATAACTCTCTTTGTGCTGTGCTGAGGAAAGCTAGAGAAGAACTGAGACAAGTTATCGTTCATTCGTTTAATTATCGGAACAATGGGTTAGAACAATGCATTGCCTACTCCGCTGATAAACTTATATTTGTTAATTAAACTCAACGGCAATCATGAACGATTTCTGGAGACATCCATTCCTCATGTCGCTCAGCTTTATGGTTTTCTGCAGAAACGTCGCAGACAACACACAGCTTACCTTAGGTTGGGTGTTGATCTTCGAGAGATGTCGACATTCAATTAGATCAATAATTACGCAACGCTGAGCACGATCTTTATGCCAGTATTCCAAGAGCAGTTCCACGCCAGCTCCATGCTAGCTTATGATATTATTTTTAAATTGTGAATCCTTTCCAGTTTTCCACGAACTAGCAGTCAGCTTTATGGTAACGACTTTAAGTTACTAAAAGAGCGATAAATCTGACAAAACCGGATGCAAGAAGTCAGCCCCACGTGACAATATAAGTGCCAGCAACAATTTACAAAAGAAGCAATTGAAATAGGCAAAAAAGTCCTACATAAAAATATGACTCTAATTATGGTCAGATTATTTGAATATATATGAGGTTTCGTGCCAAAAATTATTACAGTGAATCATATGCACTTTAGTGAATTCATCAATTTAAAACGCGTATCCGGGATATATGGAGTGCTGCAAATCATTTTCTATCATTCAATTCGTTCATTGACCTAATTAAATTTCGAGGCCTTTTATCCAGCATATAGGCTACGCGCTCTTGTAGCTCCTCCATGGGCGCAGAAATTGATTCGCTTCAGGAAAGATCGGTGTAATAAACGTTATGAAGACGGCGAACATTAGCAGCAATCGATACAAACCCCACCGGCTAATAGACATTATATTATTATAAACTCACATAATATTATTCTAAACCCACATGATATTATTATAAACCCACATGATATTATTATAAAGTCGCTTAATTTGATCTCACGGCTGATCATTGCATCAAATAATAGGCCTATTACACAGTAGATGTCATCCAGTTTACGCCAGAAGGTCCACACCTATTGTCGCAATCATGAAATTTCAGTGCTTAATTTTCTTCCTAATATCTTCCAGCTTTGGAAGTTTGAGGAGAAACGTGACAGTTGCGTTTGAGAAAACGAAGGATGACAACGGAGCAGTGACATGCGCACTTGATGAACCATCGCTTGTTATTCCTGTCGACCAGTTGTCTCCGTTGTTATCAGACCCGGATTCCTGTGTTCCTCCGGGGGCTCTATGTGCTTTGCAGTGTCTTCAGGACTCCGTCTGTACTAACTACAACTATCGAAGAGATGTCAGAACCTGTGAATTCTTTCACTATACTCCATGTAACTGTGTAGTAATGACCGGATGTTACCATGCTGAGGTTGGTGAGATATTTTAAACTTTATTGATATTGGGAGACACGAATATCAAGAAAAAAGTTTTAGCCTATATATGTCTCAGTGCAAGAAAATGTGTAATGGGATTTTTCGTTATCAATCGTTGACTTTCAGATATTGACAAGACCCTGTGATAATTCACGTTGCATTGAGTTCATATAACTAATGTTACTTTGTTCTCTTATTTTCATAGGTCAAGGGTCTTCAAAGTTGTGAGCATACAGGTACGGCACCTTTTTACACATGTTGTTATTATATTCGTGCGCGAATGCGGGTATTTTTAGTGTTTTGAGAAAGGTGGTCGACATTATCTTGCATTAATTTTGAAAGTACGTAAAGTAAGTACCTCTTACAAATAAGATCTTTATAGGCACGCTTTGCGCAATATAGCCCAACTGAATTAAAAAGTCGGCGAAACCTAGATCACACTCTTTAAACATAAGCTTATAGAGAGGATGGCCATTTCAGAGCATATAGAGCCATAGACCATAATAGCAAAAACTTGATGCTGAACCGCACAGCAGTCTTTGCCCGAGGGACAAAGAGATCGCGAGGATCAAGAAAGCGGAGAAGCCGGATAGCAAGAGTAGATGTGGGATTGACAGCGAAAGGTATTTCGAAAGCCGTCGTTGTTTAGTTCGAAACCTTAAACAAGATTCTGCACTGGATTCGAGAAAACCGAAAGGCAAGTTACTCAATGAGCAAGAAGCATGGAAGGAAGGCAATAAGACTAGCAGACGAGCTCTGGGCCGACTGGAGGAGGATATTCATACATTGGAGGCCGAGCTAGAGATGAAATACAGTGATTAATTCCATAGCAGATTATCTGCTTTAGAGTTGACCACTTGTAATTTGCTACTACGTATTTAATTTTCTGCCGATGGCGCGATGGTTTTTGCAACCTCGGCGGATGTGGCTTTTGATATGTCCGAGTGATTCTTCAGGTCCAGTCAAACGAAACTGAAACAGTATTTCAAAATGCCCTTAAGCACGTTTGTCTGCCTCGACCTTAAGCAACTTGACTTATGTACGGTGATTCCTAGGCCGTGCCATTCATTAAGCCAGTAGCCTATACTTTGGCAGCTGAGCTCCCTCGAGTTGACTAGGGTTGGAAGTTGAGCAGAAATGTTTTGAGCCAAATTTCTGGCCTGTTACACAGGTTGCATCAGGGCCGTTTTAAGGATTTTTGGGACCCTAGGCACAAACCCTAATCCTAAACGTAGCTATAGGCCTATGAGTCTCATCTAGGCACACCTACTTTGCAGGAAATCAAAGATTCTGGGGGACGGAGAACGAGTATTTGCCGGTCTGTCGCCGAGACGCGTAGCGCAGAGTGAGATCGAGAGGCATGGCGAGGGAATTTTGAATTTTTACATTGCAATGGCAGCATTTTACGCTGCCATCGTAACGAAATTGCTCAACTGTTGCAGTGCTGACATGAATAGTTTAAGACTTCAATAAAAAATTTGCAATTATAATAATTTCTTTACCAATTTCCACAATGTAGGCATAATGGTAGCACTGTAAGCTGCGGTCTTAACTAAATTACTATATTATTTTATTGCTGATTAAAAAGAGTCTTTGAAATTTTCAATAAATATTATTATTTTTACAATAATAATTTCTTAACGTATCAAGTTCTGCAACTTAGATTTCCTGCTTCTGGAAAATATAATGAATAACTGCAGACAGGTGTCTAGTCTAAGGCTTAAGCAATACTTTATTGCACTGGTATTAGCTTATTCCCGTTGCTCAAAAGGATGTCAATTGTTACAAAAGTTACATAAAACAAGGAAAGGCTACAAAAATCCCGAAGCCATGTACTAGACTAATGATGCTATTAAATTTTCACTAAGTGTTCAAGCAACAAAACATTTTGAAATTTGACAGCTTGAAATTTGAAAGGTAACACTGAAAAACGTCAATTAGTTGTACAAAAATAGTCTTTGTACAAATATCAACAGTAGCCTAAATTAATTATAGGCCGACTCTTTGTAATATGATAGCACCATATAAATTATTATAAGTAGATTTATTCATTATCATTCACTTCAATTCATTTATTTGGCAACAAGAGCAACAAATCAAATCAATTGAAGCATCAACGAAACAAAGTTCACAAAATAAAATAGAGCAGTCCTTAAGTAATCACATAATAGTAGGCCCCCAAATATAATATAACGGTATAGGCCTAATATAAGACCTCGTGTAATACAATAATGTAAACAGCATCTAAAAACTTTAATCATTTGGCGAATTTGTTTATGTAGTCATGTATTATGGGTGAATTTCCTTCTCCCCACCTCGGACATGCCTAGATTAAACGCTGAAAACCGATTTCACCTCAACCTATCAGTCTCAGATATAGAATATTGCATTCATGCCTTCTATATGCATGGGTGTCACTTTGTTAGAATACTTATAATAGTAGGCTCTATACCTCTGAGGCTCTGACACAGCTAGCACAGCAATCTTTGTACTACAAGTGTAAAATAAATGCAAGTTTAGCATGTAAAGTTGGTGTAGGCTAAAAGGTTGATAATTTTATTTTATTATGCGATGTAATCTATTTGGGTCGCCGCGGGGCCCCTCTGTTGCGCGGGGCCCTAGGCACGTGCCTCGCGTGCCTCGGCGTTAAAACGGCTCTGGGTTGCATCCTAGTCTAAAATCTTGAAAGGATTGAGTATTTAGACCTGTGTGAGGATGAAAATCTCACCATCCTTTTGTTCAATCAGTAATCTGTTTGAATGTATCTTTGTGGGTACGGGTGACTAAGCTAACTGATGTGATAATCCGACATTATGTTTAATGAGCGAATTCTTGCACGTATGTACAATGTAGGCTACATCATAATAATTATTTGCATGCATGTAAATAATGAATGCTATAATATATTCAAGTGTCCGTGTATCTACGGAACCTAATCTATATCGATCAAATGATTTGGGACAAATGGTTCTCTCTGATGTTTAATCGATGATCGTGTGATCTTTTATGAAGAATACTGTATCCTGACAGCTTGTTTACCGTGTGGGACTGGGACCCTATGCGCAAGACATGCAAGAAGTGACCCATGTTGACTTGTTATAATATCAAAACCAATGATAGACTGTGCAATTTATCAGATCAAATGAGTATGATTTCAGATGGTTTCTTCAGCTTTATGTGACAGCACAGGTCTATAGGCTTAGATGAAGACTTTTCCAGGAAATAATCCAGAACACTGCCATCGTTTCCATCGGGATTATATAAGACAGATCATGTGGATTCCATCATTCCATGCAGGTTCCATATGCAAGAGTAGCCTCTATGTTAGTTCCACGTAGGCATGCTAGTAGAGTTCCATCCACCCAGTTGCACGGAAGCGTGTGACCAATCTCGTGTTCGATTAGAAGTTTTTGCTCATTGCATCTCAGTAAAAAGGCATAAAAATAAAAAAATAAAAAAGTTATAAACAGCAGTATGAATTAGGGCTTACACAGTTCACAAACAACAGAACAGATTTTAAGAATTTGTACACTTAGTTAAAGTAGCCTATGAGAAACACTAAAGTTGAACGTATTTATTTTTGCTTCAGCAACAGACGCGCCATACGTCATGGATACAAGTGAGATCGCTGCGAGTTCTGGAGAGTCCACAACCACAATCCTACCCTTAACAACCATAAAATCACCATCAATAACCACAACCTTACCCTCAGTAGACACGATCTTGTACTCAACAGTCACTCCCTTACACGCAGTATTCGCAACCTCACATTCAATAACCACAACCTTACCCTCAGCAGACACGACCTTGTCGTCAACAACCACGCCCTTACCCTCAGTAATCGCAACCTCACATTCAATAACCACAACCTTACCCTCAGAAGACACGACCTTGTCGTCAACAACCACGCCCTTACCCTCAGTAATCGCAACCTCACATTCAATAACCACAACCTTACCCTCAGAAGACACGACCTTGTCCTCAACAACCACGCCCTTACCCTCAGTAATCGCAACCTCACATTCAATAACCACAACCTTACCCTCAGAAGACACGACCTTGTCGTCAACAACCACGCCCTTACCCTCAGTAATCGCAACCTCACATTCAATAACCACAACCTTGCCCTCAGAAGACACGACCTTGTCGTCAACAACCACGCCCTTACCCTCAGTAATCGCAACCTCACATTCAATAACCACAACCTTACCCTCAGAAGACACGACCTTGTCCTCAACAACCACGCCCTTACCCTCAGTAATCGCAACCTCACATTCAATAACCACAACCTTACCCTCAGAAGACACGACCTTGTCCTCAACAACCACGCCCTTACCCTCAGTAATCGCAACCTCACATTCAATAACCACAACCTTACCCTCAGAAGACACGACCTTGTCGTCAACAACCACGCCCTTACCCTCAGTAATCGCAACCTCACATTCAATAACCACAACCTTACCCTCAGAAGACACGACCTTGTCGTCAACAACCACGCCCTTACCCTCAGTAGTCGCAACCTCACATTCAATAACCACAACCTTACCCTCAGAAGACACGACCTTGTCCTCAACAACCACGCCCTTACCCTCAGTAATCGCAACCTCACATTCAATAACCACAACCTTACCCTCAGCAGACACGACCTTGTCGTCAACAACCACGCCCTTACCCTCAGTAATCGCAACCTCACATTCAATAACCACAACCTTACCCTCAGCAGACACGACCTTGTCGTCAACAACCACGCCCTTACCCTCAGTAATCGCAACCTCACATTCAATAACCACAACCTTACCCTCAGAAGACACGACCTTGTCGTCAACAACCACGACCTTACCCTCAGTAATCGCAACCTCACATTCAATAACCACAACCTTACCCTCAGAAGACACGACCTTGTCCTCAACAACCACGCCCTTACCCTCAGTAATCGCAACCTCACATTCAATAACCACAACCTTACCCTCAGCAGACACGACCTTGTCGTCAACAACCACGCCCTTACCCTCAGTAATCGCAACCTCACATTCAATAACCACAACCTTACCCTCAGAAGACACAACCTTGTCCTCAACAACCACGCCCTTACCACCGGTAATCGCAACCTCACATTCAATGACCACAACCTTACCCTCAACAGCCGTAACCTCACGCTCGATAGCCACAACCTTACAATCAACAACCTTAGCCTCAACAACCAAAACCATGCACACAACAACCAAAACCCTTCCTCCAATAACCAAAACCTTATTCTCAACGGCCAGAACCTTAACATCAACAACCAAAGCCCTTCCCTCAACAACCAAAACCTTAACCTCAACAACCAAAACCTTATTCTCAACAACCAAAATCTTTCCCTCAACAACCAAAAAGTTGTCCTTAACAACCACGACCTTACCATCAGCAACCACAACCTTACCCTCAACGATTAAAATCTTTTCCTCAACAACCAAAACCTTTCCCACAACTATGATCTCATCTTCAATCAAAACCTCATCTCCAAGAACATCCACTTCGACGCGCAAAGTTACCACACAACGCAGTACTGCTAAGATGTCGACCATTCTGCCACCTCCTAGTTTGCCTGCTTTGCTCGAGTGCGATCTCATTCTTGGTGAGTAGAGATAATCTTCGGAATTCTTCAGTTTCTATCTATGATGCACTTATCTCAGTGTAGTTGCGCTGTAGCAACAGCCAAGGAGATGCAAAACTCTGCTCGGATTGTCAAAGTTTATTAGGCCTTGAGCCTACCATTGTAAGATCTATCATCTACAGGATTTATAAGCCAAATTCTTGTCAGTGTTGGACGCACAATCTTATATATAATTATGCATATATATAAAAAGTGTGCCTATATTATCCCTCTGGCTACCAAGTTTTTTTCTGCGACATGAACTACCTGGGTTGGTGGTTGCCACCGCTCTGGATATTGGGTTTGGTTTAAGATATCATAATTTGTGATACACCAATGGATTCATTCCTGCACAAAATGGCACAGTTAATATTAAAATATATGAAACCACCTCGCAGCTATGCAATTATTTGTAACACTGGAACCCGTAGTTTTTATAAATGTGTACTTTAGCATAAGAAAATAATGTTATTGGACTATGTGTGTTTTGAAGATGATCTATGTATAAAAGTGCAGTTTAGACTCGCATGTAGGCCTATAGTGATTACGAATGTGGAACAATACAATCTTGACTTACTTGACTTATGGCTTTGAAGATGCTTTCGCACGTGACAGCCGCCCAGCTATGGAAAATTTCCACTTCTCTCTTTCTTGGGCTTTGTATGTAGCCTCCTGTATAGACCAACCCATCTCCCGACAGTCCTCTCGTATCATGTCGAACCATCTCTTCTTTGGTCTTCCCTTTTTCCTTTTTCCATGCACATATCCGTTGACAGCAGCTGCTATCTTTGGATATCTCTCGTCCCGCATTCTGATTACGTGGCCAAAGTAGCGTAACCGTTTGCTCTGAATTTTGTGTATTATATCATGCAGAATATTCAGTCTGTTGTATATCTCTGAATCCCTTATCCTATCCCTTCTCGTGACACCTTCTATCTTTCGTTGGCACGCCATTTCAAACACTCTCAGCCGCTGTTTCCGTGCCTCCCTCAGTGCCCAAGTCTCCGAATTGTATAGCAATGCACTCAGCACCAATGTCTCATACACCTGAACTTTTGTGGCTTTTCCTATTTCCTTCGAGCTCCAAACCTTACCCAGAACCTGTAGCATTCCTATGGCCAGCTCGATTCTTCTGTCCACGCCTTTTCCAGTTTCTCCATTTGTGACAATGGTTCCCCCAAATACACGAATTTCTCCGTCTGTTCTAGTTGGCGTCCACCTGCTTCTAACTTAAATTTGATGTCGCCCCTTCCGTGAAACTGGTTTTCCGTTTTTAGTACATTTATACTCATTCCCATTTCCCGAATCACTTGGACCACTTTAGTTAGCGACTCTTGTAGTCCATTTGCTTATTTTGCCAGAAGGGCGATATCATCCGCAAATCTCAGGTCATTTATCGTCTGTCCTCCGATCACCGCTCCTTCCTCCGTTCCATCCAGTACCATAGCCATGATTAGCTCCAGGAATATGTTGAATAACAGTGGCGACAAGACCGTCAAGACGCATCCCTGCAGCACTCCCACAATTATAGTTTTAAACCATTCTGACAGCTCTCCGTCCACCTTTACCGCACTGAAAGTGTCCTCGTAGGCATTTTCCAGTATTCTTATTATTTTCTCTGGATATATGTAAATGTCTCATAACTCTCCACAGTCCTTTTCTCCGTACACTGTAAAAAACCTTTCGGAAATCTATGTAGCATACATAAAATTCTTTTCCAAATTCTTCATATTTCTCTGCCAGCTGTCTTAGAGTGAATATCTGATCTATTGTGCTCCTGTTCACCCTGAATCCTGCCTGAGCTTCCGATAAGATCTCTTCCGTCCTCATTTTAATTCTCTGTAGTACTATCGTTGAAATAACTTTACTGATGTGGCAGAGCAATCACCCCTATAGAATGACAAAATTTGTTTCTCTTCGCAGAAATTCACGGGTAAGATATAGAGGGTGGTATTCATGACCCCTCGGTAAGTCCGGTATATAGGACATAGCGTTTGAACGGTGTGAGATGCATGTATCAGCACAGTTTGTAAGACTAGCCTCAAAATGTGTATTAATGAACCCCCTGCAGCTGCCTAAAAAGTCAAATGTTTGTTCCGCATGGAAAGTTTAAGATGGAAAAGAACCAAGCGGTTGTGTACCACCCTCCCCCTCTTGGTCATCTTATCAGTGCTTTTCCTGTCTTGTTCAGAGCACCAAATCGATAGAGCAATGAAGGTAAAGTTAAGTCATGAAATTATTTTCCTCATATGGGAAGTTCAAAAAACAATAGATGGGGATAGGGTTAGAATATTTTCAAGATTTAATAGAAATCTAGTATTGGGCGCACACTGCACAATGCAGGGATATTGTTCAAATCACTATTTTAACCATTGTTGGCTGTTAAAATGCTGCTCAAAGACATACCGGTAACAAAGATAATTGACGTTGCCCTACTCCGTTGTCCATGTTTGGGACTTGCACTGTCAGTGTTAAGCAAGGGTAGTTGCAGCACTTTTAACCTGCGTACTTACTAGGGGAGAACAGGCACCCTTGATCCCGATGCACCCTTGATCCTTTGTCGTTTTCTCTGGAATTACTTACTTACTTGACTGCTGCAGGGCACCAGACTATGTGAAATAGTGGTCATTTGCATTTAGCCTCGTTCTGGGTTTTAATTTTTCCTTTGTTTACATGTTATTGCCATCACATGGTTTTGGTGCCGAAAAAGTAAATTTTTTCGTCATCTAACGAACCTCATAAAATGAAACTTTCTTCAAGTCTCGCCATCTGCGTTAAATATATTAGGACAGAAAATATTCTTCTAACCATACAGATATTTTTCAGCGATATATTTGAAGCGATGATGGAGTTTTAATATTTTTTGTGAAAAGACTATGGGGTTGCACCCTTGATCCTCGCACTCGTATGCACCCATGATCCCCAGATCAACGGTACGCACGTGAAGAATTATGTGCCCTATGTAAATATAATTGATTGTGTGCGCCACTAACTTCATTTCTCAAAATAATTCATTGCATCGCAGTTGAATATGTTATAAACAATTTGCAATCTACTGAAGGCAGTGTTCAGATACATTCATTTACTGGTCAATCTTTCCTATGCTCTATCGAGGACCCTGATCTACAGGATAACCGTAGATTCACAGTTGACTGCACTCAGTAAATTTGATCTGTCTGCATGTGAGTTTGTTAATTTAATGAAGCAATATATTTGTTTTTAATTATAAGAAATAAAAAATTGCTCTCCTACGGTTGATTCTTATATAAATCTTGGTGGATCTATAGTATAGCTCGAGGCTCGTGTCATATTTTACATTATGAGGCCTCTACGTCTGTTTACGCCATTCTGTTCCTTGCAAAACAGCATAAAGTTTAACAGAAAAATTGCTATTTTAGCCCATAGCAGGGTTTTATTTAGATTTCTAGCTTCGAGCCAATTTTAAGTTTTCTTAGTTGAACCAAAAATTGTTTAGATTTTCCCCCCAAAACTTGAGTTAAAGCAAGATTTGTGTTCTGTTTGTCAATTCTACCCTACCTTTTCTTACTTTGATGAAAATAGCTTGTATAAAAGCATATTTCAGTATAGAGGATCAAGTGTGCCTACATGGGATCAAGGGTGCCAATATAGGGGATCAAGGGTGCCCACAGGTTGGCACCCTTGATCTCTTTTGGGTACCTTGACAAAATCTGTAATATCTTTTGCAAATGAAATTTGTTCGGAAGATGCAATATCTTGAATGATGCGCAACATAATTCTCTATAAAATGACACCTTAACATATTTACTGAAGCTTATATATTCACTGAAATACACAAAAATCTAAAAAGAGGATCAAGGGTGCCCGTTCTCCCCTACTGTAGTTTAATTCTACATTGTTAAATAGGCAATTTTCCATGTAGGCTAGGCCTATTATATTAATTGCATTATTATTCAAAGTTTAACGTCGTCCTATGACATCAATGACCGTTGACGACTTATATTAATCGTCGACTAAGATTTAAAGTTTTAATATAGGCTTAAATTTGAATTTAGTCGCAGGCGACTCCTTCTTTCGTGATTTTCTCTTCTGGCAGACCAATAATGTTAAGCAAGTAATTATTTTACGACATAGTTATGGTACGCCATCTTTGGATAGCATTTTCTTTTGGCTCAGACGCTACAGACGTTTCTAACTGGTAGTAAAAATTGAACATAACTAATTTAAAACATTTCTCGTTCACAGGAAAGCCCAACGTTCTGATGCAGGCCAACCTTGGAAACGGTCTGGACCAGACTTGGTCGGCCTTCAAGTATGGATTCAGCGATTCCACCGGAGGATACTGGCTTGGTATGGAAAACCTCTACGGGATGACAAACAATGGAAAAACCTGGATGATCTGCCTCGATGGGCAAGATCAACATGGGACAATGTTCTTCAGTGCCTATAACCAATTTATAACGGACAGTGAAAGCGCTGGCTACACGTATTTCGCGTCTGGCGTCACTGGAAGCTATGACTTGTTAGGAGCGGCAAACCGAAGATACAAATTCTCGACAAAGGACGTAAACAATCAGCCATGTTGTTGCGAAGAGCATGCCATGAAGTGCAAAGGTGGATGGTGGTACAGCTGCACAGCGAGCATGACGTCTGCTACGATATATCTGAATGGAGTCGGAGACTGTGGATTTTCCTGGAGTACTCCCGCTACTCCTCCTATTCAGTTTAAATACAGTTATATGAGGATAAAAGAAACTTAGATTTCAGCACTATCACACATAGTTTAAATTTATACTTTTGTAACTGGATTGACATCGTTCTTGAGATAGCCTTTCTCTCCAAGTGATTACGTTTCTGTGAATTGTGATGTAAGAAATGCACACCTCCACATACGATAATTCTTCAAAGTCTGCTTAGTACTATTTTTGCTTTTTTGATTATGTTGCAATTTATCACTAGACAAACTACAGTAAACGTCGATCTGTTCCACGTATCTGGTTGACCTGTGTTTTTTTTTGACTAGTTGACAATTTTACTTAACTTTATCAACACTGTAGTGAATGCAATTTGTGGCATAGTCCAAGTATCTGTTTTGTTCTTTGCGTTTGTAATAATTTCATGCAGCAAATAATTAAAGTTAATAATTTTATGGCTGGAGTAGATCCTACTTGGCAGTATGTTTTGTGAGTAATTTCGTCACAATGTAACAACATTGCAAGTTCCCTTTTTGTGGTTTCAACTTTTCAAGAATTCGCTCTGCGAAGACAGGTTTAAAAGCATTGGTCGAAAGAATGATTAGTAAACGATCTGGCAAATGACATGATCATTTCCTCCAATGATGTTTGTCATAGCATCTTCATACGCATGACGGTTAGGCCTAGTTTATGTGCCTTAAAATCTTTTTCATCTCTCATGACTAT
This sequence comes from Lumbricus terrestris, assembly GCA_949752735.1. Lineage (NCBI taxonomy): Eukaryota > Metazoa > Annelida > Clitellata > Crassiclitellata > Lumbricidae > Lumbricus > Lumbricus terrestris. The sequence goes on from OX457036.1 coordinate 87,482,302, forward strand.
GGCCGTGTTGCACCTTGAAACCCCTCAGAATAGTTGAGCCCTAAAGTTAAAAATGTCACGGTTTCCGTGACATTTTGGACGATCGGAAGACGAAGTAACGATAGTTTAGTGTCCAAAAGTGAGGACAATTCAGAAAGTTCGCGGAGCGTAACGAACGATCGAAACAGCGCATCACTAACCTGTGATTGGCGTCGATATCCTGCAGCACCCATTTATACTGAAGTTATAACCTACCTGGTGAACTTGTCTCTTGCTGCTTATCATGTTCCTTCTCAGTGGAAAACTGCAGTAATACATCCTGTGGCCAAAGTGACGTCGCCTTTGGCCCCGTCTGATTATCGACCAATATCTGTCACCCCTGTGCTATCACGGATGGTGGAGAGAGAATTGGTACAGCGATTCATTTATCATGCGATGACAGTTTTGCCGATTGCATGTAACCTCAAGGACCAATATGCATTTCGTCCAACCGGTTCTACAACCTCTGCCATTATTTCTGTACTTCATCACACATCAAGTCTCCTTCAGGAAAATAACTATGTAACATTAATCTCCCTTGATTTTTCAAAAGCGTTTGACATGGTCCGGCATTCTTCACTTGCTTTAAAGTTATCGGAACTAGACATTCCTGATTTTGTTTATAACTGGCTGTTAAACTTTTTCAAAGACAGAAGGCATATCACCAGGTTCCAGGGAGATCTCTCCTCGATCCGGACCATTAACTGTAGCATAGTCCAGGGATCTGGGATTGGACCATCGTCTTATATAATTGATGCTTCCGATCTGCAGCCGATTAACTCTAAAAATTGCATAGTGAAATTTGCAGATGACACCTATCTGCTAATTGGCTCATTAATGCGCAAGACAATCAGTGTTGAACTTGACTCGGTTAAGAGCTGGGCAGCCAAAAACAACCTTCGCCTGAACACTACAAAGTCGAGAGAAATGATTATCTCCTGTCGTCAGAATGTGGATGCTCCAGAACTCATAGATGGACTGCAAAGAGTAACGTCAATAAATATACTTGGAGTAACCTTTAACTCTGAGCTTCGAGTCACCTCTCATGTAGACAATGTAGTTTCATCTTGTGCCGGGTCGCTTCATGCCCTGCGAACGTTGAGAGCTCATGGACTATCACCTGATGCTCTTCATACAGTTACAAGAGCAACTACTGTTTCCAGAATGATGTATGCCGCTCCTGCGTGGTGGGGCTTTACTACTGCTCAGGACCGAGCCAGGATCGAGCGCCTATTATCAAGAGTCCGTCGATCAGGGTACTTGCCAAATGACTCGCCTTCTGCGACTGAAATGGTTGATCTTGCGGATGCTCGTCTTCTAACTGCCGTTTCCAGAAATGACTTCCATGTTCTTCGACCGCTTTTCCCACCGGTTGCTCATCGTCCCTATCAATTGAGGCCACGTCCTCACAACTTTGTATTGCCAACCAAAGATGACAGGCATTATATTTCTCGGGTTCTGTATAAAAAGGCACCCTATGTTCATTAATTAATTATAATAAATTGTCTAATCTCATTATTGCAACCTATACCCTATATAAACATAGAAACATTCTTTTGTAATTTCTGTCATTTTGTGCTCATCCTAAGACAAATGCAACAGTCAAGGCTAAAGACATTCTATAGGTATTATATTGTATTTATCAACTGCTTCTTGTACCTGATAGCGGTGTGTCTATCAGTTTTTGTTACCATTAAAACGAATATAATAATAAGTATTCAGCAGATATCGGAGATCTTCAATGTTACTTCAGGTGACATCGCGAAGTGATAATTAAACTACGAACGTTACGTCGAACTGTAATCGAAGGTAGCATCAGCTGGTAAATTCGATAAGGAACAAGTACTGTTCAAATCGTGAACTGCTACATCGGAGATATACGACATTTGGGAAGAAAAGAACGGTAAGGAACATCTGGAAAGAAACTGAAGCCTACGCCCTACAGCCTTGGAGAACAGCGACTGGAGAGAAGGCGATGAATACTGGACGGTGGTGAGCAACGACAAGAGCTAAAGAATTCAACGCGGGAGGGTAGAACTAGATATAAAAGTTATATCCCTCAAAAATCACTTTATTCAGTACTGGCTTAGGTAGGTCTATTTAAAATAGGCCTGTATCTAAACTGACATTTTCCACAACCCTTAGGCTTAGAAGGATTCATGCACTGTGTATTATACTGATATATTAATATTCATCAATCTAATATTATTTTTATATTAAAGTTAAACCAATGACTTGTTGATTTGATGACATATACGGCAATAACCTACATTGCAACGAATAGGAAGACGTTAGGTAAATGAGTAACCAGATTTCAGATTTGAAATCTGGGAAGTTTTTCCACTAAACTATTGAGCCGTAGTGTGGTCTCCCTTTCCGTTACAATGCCACTCTGGATTCAAGAAAATGTCTAATTCGGCAGAAAAAATGCTAGAAAAAGCTAGATTGAGAATTTTCTGAGAAATGCATGGATTTTTGGTACTTGATATTTCTGATGACCTTTATTTTTAGTCTTTCAGTCAAAAGTTGTTCTTTTTCCTCAAAATTTCTCATGTTTTTTAGATTTTCGCTCACAAATCTAAACTCTTTCGAATTTTTTTCTCCTCTGGCGTAAGCTTATATTTTCGTATATTTTTTAACCCAAAAAATGCTGTTTTACCTTAAAAATGTCTTAAAAATCGCCGTGAGAAAAAAAGCTTGATCCTGAAAAAACCTAGAAACCTAGACAAGACTGAAAAACCTAGATCTAGATGGAAAAGCTGTGCGTGGCATCCCTGCACATCACACAGTGTCACATTGACGTGCATTAAGCTGTCAAAGACTGACAGGCGCACTTAAAGATATTGATTTCCTGGGTCATGCATGCTAATGAACAAAATGATTAGCCACGCAACGCATCGTTTTACTTCAGCGATATTATTGCAAATATATTATATTTTCTTTCATACCTAGAAATCAAATCAAATGGTTCGTTATTGCTTATTGTGATAATAATAATAATAATCACTAGGTGTGTGTGTGTGTGTGTGTGTGTGTGTGTGTGTGTGCTGACTGTGGGTAGTGGCCCTGGCCGCTCTCTATCTCTCTTGCTGCAAGGTTTGAGGTGTAAAGATGCGAAACTGCACAAATACATGAAAATAGCGAAATTTAGGCTTTTCGCACCACGCAGGCCCCCGTGGTGAGAGATTCACCAGCCCCTCCACTGGGTTGTTCTGGTGGTCGCGTTGACCTACATATTTGGGTCAGAATAATTTGCAAACATCTTCGTAAACCCAAACTTTGTCATTTCAGAGCGTTGCTTGGGACGAACCTTCAAAATACATCCGGACATACAAACAGAAGGACAAACATTGAGAATGATAATATAGATTGCCATTACCATACATAGCCACTGCTTCTACATCTACTATTGCCACTAATTACTCTTTTTCACCATTTCACTATTTTCTTCACCACTGAAATAATAATAATATTAATAATAATAATGATATTTGTTGCCACGAGGTATACAGGATCCCTCAGGGACTAACTAGCGCCTAATAATTATTCTTATTATCCTTTAATTTTTCAACAAACAGCATCAGCAACAGGAAACACAACAAACAAGGGAAGCGGTAGCAATTGTTCTAAATGACGATAAAAGAGCAAATAATTAGATCTTCTCTGGGTCTGGCTCAGCTAAAGTGCCTCGAAAGGTCACCGAGTTGAAACGCTGGACAGAATCGGCATCGAGAAGCGTTGCAACAAAAAAACAGAGTATGGCCTCACTTCCATGTTCAAATGCCTATGTAGTCGTCAGGTGAAATATTAAGCAACTCACTTAAGTAGGCGAATAAGACTTTTGTCGATTAATACTAACACTAACACTCGCTGTCTTCGTAAAATTTATTATCCCGATCTCATGCAAAGAAAGAAACATTTCTAGAAGTGGGCTTAGGACTTAGAGAACCGCATATAGCGCTGGAGGGAATGACCTCAAAATTAAATTTCACGTATTATAATGACCGAAAAAGCAGCACGTTACGTAAGCGAATTCGAACATAGGCTCATACAAATTAATACATCGTGCTTTTATTAAACGAACACATTACTGTGTATAATATGTTTGATGTCGTCTGGTAAATTCGACTCGAAGCCTCAGACTAAAAAATAGGCTATGTAGAATTAAATTGGGATTGGATTTTGATGTATTCTCTTGCGTGGCTATATTTAAATACACCGTGATTCATACCTTTTTATCCGTTCAACTTTATCCTATGAAATTTTGGAATTGTGTTCTTAGTCCAATTCTCTAAATATTTCGAAAATTTTAGCAAGATAAGTTTTCAGGCATTAAAGATCAATGAAAAACAATTTGGCTAACTTTTCTAAAACACGGTGTATAGTTATGTTCATTTGTATGATTTGTTCCATTCCGAAAGTGATTCTATGGGCATTAACAGCTTGCTGCTAACGACCTTCTTTCGGAGCTTCATTTAGGCTACTACATCCTGGGTTGATAAATGCTTTCATGCCAATAGAGTGCATAGACTAGACCAGGGGTCTCAAACTCAAGTCAGCATGTGGGCCGCATTCGGAAATTTGTAATCACTCGCGGGCCGCAACATAAAAGTATAATCGTGCTTGTGAAACTATATAATTAGTTATGTGTCATTGCAGCATACAATATTGTAATGATGATATGACCCTGCAAAATTCACATATTAAATTTTGAGTGTAACTATAATGGAACTACAAACAAAATTGAAAAAACATTCTATCCCAATTATCGAAAAATGCATGGGCGCTATAATTGAAATTATGCTGTAATCAAATTTAAAATGACTCTAATTTTTTAAGTACCGTATCCTATAAGCAATGTTCAGAGTAATTCAACTCGAATTTAGTTAGGCCAAGAGACTCTGAGTGTTCTTAAGTGTTCTAAATGTTCTAAGTCCTCTAAACCAGAGTCACCAAAATTATTGGAATAAACATAGGACCTACCTGTTAGTGTAATTGTTCAAAACCAATCATATGGAGGTTAACTTGCAAAAATAAACACACACGGGAGTGACATTTTTCAACTTCTCATCATCGGAAGAGATACATGTACAATAATTACGGGATAGCCTACTCTATTTTGCGACACCGGCATACAAACTTCGCTGTAGCATATTTCTACTTCGGCGTTGCATCGCACTGAAGGTCCACTAATCCCATCTGCATAATTATATGCCTATATCTGCTGTTGGGGACTCAATGTCCACAGTAAAAAGAGTAGAAAGCAGTTTAAACATTGGTTCAAATCGTAAGTTTAAAGGAACTGCAAAATTCTTTTAAACCGATTTCTAATTTTTAAAAGTCAAAAACCAGGAGGCTGTTCGCGGGCCGCATTAATCGGGTTCGCGGGCCGCATGCGGCCCGCGGGCCGCGTGTTTGAGACCCCTGGACTAGACCTATGGGCTAAAGTTGTATCTACAGTTTCTAGCGACGCTAGTTAGGTGGCAGCACTTACAGCACACGGTGACGTTGTTGCCGAGCAATATTATTCATCGGTAGAGGGTGAAGCAGTCAGTCTATTCGCCGAGGCGCCGGGTAGCCTACACACAAAGCGGGCATTTGTCGTGTAGGCCAATCGTTGGTATCACTGGTTAAAAAGTCGTATGATTATTCTTTGGTCATAATAATTATATCACTGTTACTGTTACTGATGGACAGAGTTTCTCGATTGCATTGGTCTCCGACAGGGGCGGATCCGAGGGGGGGGGGTGAAAATCCGGCCATGGCTCCCCATTTAGAAATTTGTTTATTTTTGACCAATGACCAGCTATTCTGGCTCGGAAAGTTGAATTGCCTCCCCCCCATGAGTAGTTTCGTAGGCTCCTTCCAACGCCCCACCAGGACCGTGGAGGGTCTTAAGAACGCTTTGCGACTAAAAAAAATAATTCATCAGTTATTTTGGCGGATATACCCAAGACCGACAATTTTGCCAATCTCCTTTGAATTTTTTTTATCTGCCCCGAAACAGAGTGACGAGAACGAATTCAAGTAGGCCTAAGCTTACTTTTTAGCCTATCCAACTGTGACTTGACTATGACCAGTTAGTAGGCCTAACCTAAAGCCCCAAACCCTCAGAATAGACGACTTCATAGTGGCGCCTAAGATCCCCAATTTTCGTTATGGCCGAGCAGTTTTCAAAACACTCAGTAACAAATGACTACAAAAATGTAAATAATTTCTAAAACGTCGGGTTGGTTCGAGTATTTAGTGCATGCATGGTTAAAACGTTTTCATCCATGAAAATACGTAAGATATCTGCTTTTCTAACGTGCCTTATTTGATCAGTTAGTTGGCCGCAATTTTATGATGCCAAAATTTCCACTGATCATTAGCCTACTATTCTTCTTGCCCAGCCATGCATCCGCTCGAGTTATCGACAGCGAAATATATAGCCATTAGTCCGTCTTTGGGACAAATATTATTATACGGCACGAAGGATCAATGGTTTATTCCCTATGAATGAGAAATCGATCCAGTAAGATTCGTGTCGTCTATGTATGTTGAACCGTTAAAGGCAACACACGTCTAGTATTCTACTAACAGAAGCAATTAGAAGGCTGATCGTCGCTGATATATCCGCTGACATCAACGCTCAGTTGACTGCCATGTCTCCAGATACGGTAAAACCATCGATGCTTAGAACAGCTTGAATATATTCTATCGCCTTAGCATTCTAAATAGTTCGCATGGCGCAGAAGAATTATTTTTCGTCAGTCCGACGACTTCTTTGGCATAGAACCTTTTAATCAAGCCAGCTTCCACTTAGGCAAGAATTCACTTCGTCATGCATCTTCAACATGAGCAACAGCTATTGATGCTCATGTAGAAGCTGCATGATGGAGTTAAAAGTTAATTAAAACAGTGCCGTATAACGTCTGTTCAATGCCATAATAGCAGCCTGCCATAAAGAACGCATAGAAATGAAGGGCTTGAGCAAACAGTGAGACGGCATGTATTGAAAATCATACTCTAGTGATATTCTGTCGTAATGTTACGCGTACCGGTACGCATTATAATCATTACTATCAGACGTGACCAGGCGCGGATTTAGAGGGGGCGGAGCCGGCGTACGACCCCCCTAAACCTGCAGCAAATGTTCTCAAACTAAACTGATCTAAAACTAATATAATTGCAATTTGTGAATAGGATGTTTGAAGTAGCTGGACCGGCAGAATGGAGCTCTCTTACCGGAGCTCTCTTACCTACTTACTTGAGTTGCTAGCAGACGTTGCCCACGTGATCAATGACTTTTGCCGTGACGTCATTCACAAAGTTCATGTACAGACAAAATTTACGTAAATAGAAATTGGTCAATTTAAAAATATGTCGAGTGGTCCTCCGTCAAAACGGCTTAAACAAGCAGTTTTATCATTCGCACCAAGAATATGCTCAAAACAGATTCACCGAAGCAACACACCCGCTGCAGATGAACATTTCAAACGAAACATTTTATCTTCCATTTCTGGACAGTCTACTTCAGCAATTTAGCCTACGATTTGGAGATCTTGCAAAACAAGCAATTCGTGGTCTAAGTCTCATTCCATCTAATGTTTCAAACATCGACGCACTCACTGCTGATGGTATACTTCATAACTATCATGATGACCTGCTTTCGCCGGATTCTTTTCATCAAGAGTTAAAGCTTTGGCAGCACATGTGGAGAAACGCTGACAGCACACCAAGCACCCTGTCGGACACCCTCGCTGACAGCCGCTCCTGTCGTATTAGGCCTATGTATCCAAATATTACCACAATAATTCACATTTTGCTGCTCACTTCTGTCACGGCTTGCAGTGTTGAACGAGCAAATTCTAGTCTGCGATTTGTGAAGTCGTGTTTCCGAAGTACAATGAACGAGGACAGATTTAATGCACTCATTTTATCAGGGCTGTTTTTAAGGAATTTTTAGAACTGCACAACCTCCTCTTTCTTTTCCAATCCTCCATGGTAAATTTGTTCCAATCGGAGGACAATGAGCTTTTTTGCTAGTTTTAACTGTACAGAAGTGCATCTAGCCTACAACTGCACAAATCCGTTTAGAACTGCACATTTTGTGTACAACTGCACGTTAAACAAGTCCTGCATTTTATTGTTTGTCTACAAGGACATCAAGTTAGACATTGATGACATTATCAATGTCTACGCCAGAAAGCATCCAAGGAGAATGACACTGCTTAATCCACTGGCATGTGACACTTAATTATTTCCTTTTTGGATCAAGGGTTGCATGATCAAAACCGATAACTGATTTATAATCGTTTCACTGTTAACCTTCAGTGGAGACCAGTGGTTTTATATGAGAAACTATATATTTTTTTTAAGTTCCATAACATTTTCTATAAAAAGGATCATTATAGTTTTGCGTGATCTAATTTCATATATATATATATATTTACGGGATTGGATTGGTAGTATTTACGCCCCCCTAACCAGAAATCCTGGATCCGCCTCTGGTGACTGCATAGGGCCTATCAATATTCTTTCAGTCATTGAGGGCAACGAGAAGTGATTTTGACTGCAAATGGGCCTTGTTAAAAACTTCAATTAAAATGAGCAATGAAAGTTTAATTGCAGGCATAAAGTTACCTGCAACCCATAGCGAACCTTATAAGTTCGGTTTTGACTTGTGAGAGATGCAGACATTTAATGAGATCTTATTGAGCAACGGTTAGCCCAACTTTAAAGCTAGTACTACAAAACAGTTTCACACCAGCTACATGCAGGCTTTTGCTTTTGCAGACATTTAATGAGATCTTATTGAGCAACGGTTAGCACGACTTTAAAGCTAGTAGCCTAGGCCTACTACAAAACAGTTTCACACCAGCTACATGCAGGCTTTTGCTATCATTATTTTTATGATAGTGAAATTCTTACAGGATAGGCCTACCTTACGAAAGAATAGTCAGCCTTTTAGTTGCGATTTAATTCCCTAAAAAGGCGATAGGGCCTGTATCTGACAAAACCTGAAACACGAAATCAGCACCACGTGGCAATAAAAATAATAAGACCCAGAAACAATTTACAGAAGAAACAATTGAACAAAACTGGTTAATAAAATAACCAACAATAGGTTCTACAACAAAATAAGACTTTAAATATAGGCCTACTCAGCCTATTTGTATCTATTAGGTTTCGCGTCAAAATTATTAACAGAACAGTGTAGGCTATGTCAGTCTCTTTAGTAAATACCGGTAGACCTACGTTTAATTAAAACATGGATGGAGCTGATATTATGAGCTTAATGTAGTGCTTCGTTTCAAATCGTTTGTTTTTTCTTCTCTTATACAGTACGTGCATCGAGTTCTTTTGAGACCATTAGGCCCTAAATTTGTATCCAGCGCTACAGTGGCGTAGAAAATGGGGTTCGGGGGTTAAACCCCCATTGGCCTAGAAAACGTTTTTTAAAAGTTATTTATCCACTTAAATAAGAAAAACAAAACATTTGCTTCTGGTAAGAATTGTTTCTCTTACTTTATCCCCTTTGTTACTTTATTCCCTTTTTATCTACTCTAATACTGTTGGGTTGGTATCTGGCCAGGCCAGTGGCGTAGTTAGCTTTTTGTGGGCCCTTATGCAGGGATCCTTCATGGGCCCCCTGTTTGGCCCTGTAAGGCTGGTATCTTTTCGTTCTTCCAAGTTCCAATCAAGATCACAAAACTAATCTATGGCATTTGCTATTATACCCAACACATGTTCATGTAATACAACTCACTCAGAGAAAAAACATAAATGCTGCAGCTGCACGAATGAGACAGACAAATTAAAGTGTTATAGTCCTAATTGCAGTGATCTCCCAGTAGAATTTAAAATCTATCGCGTTGCAGACTTTTCCACTTATTATTAGCTGCCTACCGGTACTTAAAACAATGCCATGGTATCATAGAGTTTTCTTTGCAGCATTTTTGTCAGCCAAAAATTCAACTAACTATCAATTTTGGTCAATGATTTGCAATCTGCACACCAAAAACAATACAATCATTAATTTTTATAGTAGGCCCTACCTAAAAATAAGTTAGCAATATTCTTTGCAAGTGCAAAAATTGGGCAAATACGTGATTCCCTAGAACCCTGATCCACAATAATTGCTGAATTTGGTGTCTGCCTGATTTTGGGGTGAGAGCTGAGAAGATTTGAGAACAGTGTGAGAATTGTTGAAAAATAACTGGAAGAAAGGGCTATGATCCACGTGGAGTTGGGTTGTGAAAAGGTGAAAAGACCTAACTATATGACCCTTAGAAAGACCAGCGAGGGTTGAATGACCTTAAACTCTCGGGCAATTCTCACTCTGGTTGAGGGAGATGGCAGTTTACTGTCGTTACTATATCCAGCATATGACTCGAATACACGAGCATGCCTGTGATACAGTGTGACAAGTATGAATTTTCTGCGGCGCATCATTTAATTGCAATACAAGAACGTGAAAGACTACGGATATGATCACACCTATCCTAAACGATAGCATAGGCTAGGGTGACCATTTTCTGGCCATCAAAAAGCGGGACAATTTTTAAAAAATATAATTGGTAGGCCTAATTTGTTAATTTCAGGGCTCTATAGGCTTACGATCAAAGGCAATTTTTAAAAAATATCATTGGTAGGCCTAATTTGTTAATTTCAGGGCTCTATAGGCTTACGATCAAAGGCCTAGACCTATAGACTCAGTTAGATTTAATGCTTATGAGCTTAGTCCTCGGTGTAGAAATCTACACCCTGCTCTAGTCGTCAGTCCACTTACATGTAGTGCAGAAGCTACTCTTTTATAATTGAGAACACTCTCTCAATCGGTGCACAGTAATCTATTATAGTCCACAGGAAGAGTTAAGGTTCTGAGGCGCACAGCCAGGAGGGTCCGGCGGACGATCGCCGTTATGCGTTCAGCGCCGAGCAGGGAAATTGATTTGGGGAGAGAATGTGCCACCCAATATCCATTATTTTTGAATTTCCACATTACAATGACAGCATTTCCAGTTGTCCAAAGAAAATGCTCTATTTCAGCGCTGTCTTGAGTGGACCAACTCCCGTTACAACCCTGGCGGGACCTGCCAAGTCAATATATTGAATTATTGATCTGGCGCCGCCATTGAAATTGCAGCCTTTCCCTTACTACGACAACTTTCTCGTTACACTTTGGTAATTCTTTAAGTCTATTAACTGCACTCACTAGCTTACTAGGGATGTAATATAATATTCCATTTAAATTGAGAACTTTTCTTTTGCTATGACTTTTTGGGGGTACATATACTACACTTTGTTCTGTGATACATGAAATTGACGTTTTCAAGATCAAAGTTTCCTTCTTGTCAAAAACCGGGACAATTTGGCCCTTTTGCTTAAGTTGTCGGGACACCGGGACGCACAAAAGAACCGGGACATGTCCCGGAAAACCGGGAAGTATGGTCACCCTAGCATAGGCCCGCCTGTGACCTTTGCATAGGAAAGCTTGTGAACGAATATCAGTTGCGGGTATGATTCGTTTACTGTTTTCAACTTAAAACTGAATTAGACCTGTATTATTTATTGTCGTTCACACACATTAGCGTAATTGCGCAATAAAATTTCTACCGTCATGACTCGATACAAAAAACAAGTTAAGAGGAATTCAGTATATTAGGCTAATTATTCTGCCTGCACGGCGGTTGACAGGCGTCAGTAAAGTAGCGACGTAGTCTAATTCAAGTATAATGTTCACAAAAACTACATCTGTCACAAAATAATGTGAATTGCTAATTATAGGCTAATAATTCGACAACCTCTGTGGGCCCCTGGAGGTCGTGGGCCGTGTGCTTTGCACACATTGCACACATGGTAGCTACGCCAATTGGACAGGTCATAAACCACCAACCCCACCCTATCGTAAATTCCTTGCTACGCCACTGCAGCACTATACGCGGGTCATGAAGAACTTCCACGTGTAAAAGCAACGATGCCCTTCAGGAAAGATCGATGTAATAAACATTATGAAGACTGCGAGCATTCGCAGCAATCGATACTAGTAAACATCGTTTGCTTACAGAGATAACAATCATCAAGTCGCATAATTTGATCCACCAACTGAACATTGGACCATCAAACACACAGTATAATTATGTCATTCCAGACGGTAGACCTCTAATCGCTGTCATGAAATTTCAGTGCTTAATTTTCTTCTTAATATCTTCCAGCTTTGGAAGTTTGAGGAGAAACGTCGCAGTTGCGTTTGAGAAAACCGAGGATGACAACGGAGCAGTGACATGCGCACTTGATGAACCATCGCTTGTTATTCTTGTCGACCAGTTGTCTCCGATGTCAACAGACCCGGATTCCTGTGTTCCTCCCGGGGCTCTATGTGCTTTGCAGTGTCTTCAGGACTCCGTCTGTACTAACTACAACTACCGAAGAGATACCAGAACCTGTGAATTCTTTCACTATGTTCCGTCTAACTGTGTCATAATGGCGGGATGTTACCATGCTGAGGTTGGTGAGATATATATAAATAATTACATATGCATATACACCGTGTCTCAAAAAAACCTGTGCAAAATTGTTTCTGTCAGAACTTCGTCAAATTCCCACCAATTTCAATAACTTTTGGTAAGTAGACGGCAAAATGGCTGAAATTTTATGCTATATATAAATTTTCCACCTCATCTGACTCATTTCACCGCACTACCTTGTTAAACACAGATGTACCAATTTTTCATATAACGCTTAAATTTTATTACCTGCAACAAATTATCTGGTTCCCGGACAATTCGTCCCCGGACAATTCGTCCCGGACAATTCGGACCGGACAATTCGTCCCCGGACAATTCGGACCGGACAATTCGTCCCGGACAATTCGTCCCCGGACAATTCGTCCCGGACAATTCGTCCCCGGACAATTCGTCCCGGACACCATTACCGTATACAGATGTCGACCGGAGATACTGCTGCGCATTAAAATTCAATTCGAAACTGAAAATTATATCATTGTTCTCAAAGCAAATGTAGGCCTAAACATAATATAACACGTTACCTCACTTGGCTATGACATTAAAGGTATATTTGGAAAGCAATAGGTTGGCCTACTCCAGAATGGACAAGTCACGCAAAGACTGAGGCTAAAGTAGGCTATAGCCGGTCCGAATTGTCCGGGTCCGAATTGTCCGGGTCCGAATTGTCCGGGACGAATTGTCCGGGACGAATTGTCCGGTCCGAATTGTCCGGGGACGAATTGTCCGGGACGAATTGTCCGGGACGAATTGTCCGGGACGAATTGTCCGGGGACGAATTGTCCGGACACCAATTATCTGACGACTGAATTAGCACGCAGTAAGTAAAATATGGTTTACATAGCAGAGTTTTTTAATTGCTATGACATATCTGCTTAACAGTGTTAGAATTGGTGCTCGAAATGTGCCCCGAATACACGGACACAAGCTTTTAGACGGCGACGCAACTGGTCGATAGCAGCATCAACGATCGACTTGTCAAAGCGCGCCGACTCGTCAAGCAGAAGCGTTTTGAGTTCGTCGACGTTGCTATTCTGGACCTGCAGTTCATCAAGTGCGCATGTCACTGCTCCGTTGTCATCCTGGGACAGCACACTCCATATGCTATTGTCGACTGGGTTAAGATCCAGTGAATTCGGTGGCCCCAGTGTTGGAGGGATGAAGTCCGGCGTCTCTCGCTGAAGAAAAGAGACTGTGTCGCGTGCTTGATGCACCGGGGCGCCATCCTGTTGAAAGACAATAAACTCGCCTTGGGATACCCGGCGTATGTCTGACGGTATCTTCTAGGCAAGAAGGTAATCGCGATAGTAGGCCTATGACCCATTCACTTTTACATCCGGCTCGATGCAATGGATTTCAGTGCAGCCAAGGTTCGAGACGCCGTTATAAATTATGACAAATTTGTACATCTGTGTTTGGCAAGGCAGTGCGGTGATATGAGTCAGGTGAGGTTGAAAATTTATATATAGCATAAAATCTCAGCCATTTTTCCGTCTACCTACCAAAAGTTATTAAGATCGGTGGAAATTTGACGATGTTCTGGCAAAAACAATTTTGCACAGTTTTTTTAGACACGGTGTACATATAAATACATATGTATACATATAAACTATTTATCTCAATGAAGCTTTTATATATATATATATATATATATATATATATATATATATATATATATATATATATATATATATATATATATATAAGCTTCATTGAGATAAAAAAAGTGTAGAATTTAAAAAAAGTATTTCGGTGTAGACAAATTTGATATGCATTTTTAAAATTTATTAATCACTATCTTTTAGGATATCGTCAAGGCCTTTTAATAATTCACGTCCTATTGAGCGCGTAATTATAATTAATGGCACTCTGTTCTCTTATTTTCATAGGTCGAGGGTCTTCAAAGTTGTCAGCCTACAGGTAGGCCTATGCACGTTTCCGCACACGTTGATATACACCGTGATTCAAAAAAGTAAGCCGAATTGCTTTTCATATTTCTCCAATGCCTGATAACATATCACGCTAAATTTTCCACATATTTTGAGAATTGGACCTAGAATATGATTCCAAAATTTCATGGGATAAAGTTGAACGGATAAAAAGATTATGCACCTTTCAACTTCATAATGTTATGCCGAAATTTCAGTTTTCAGCAAGTCTGTTCGTTGCGGTTTCGGCGTTGGTCATTCCAATTTAGTATTCATTGACCCTGGAGTAAAAATCAATGGAACATATTATCGCGACGTTCTGCTGTCACATCTTCTACCAATCTACCTGTAATCAGACATCTAGCCCAGAAGGTTGCTTTGTTTTTCAACAGGACAGTGCCCCAGCCCACAGAGTCAAGGAAACCATCGAAATGCTGACAAGAGAGACGCCATACTTCATTTCTCCCACATTATGGCCTCCGAACAGCCCCGATTTGAATCATGTCGACTGTAAAGTGTGGAGCGTGATGCAAGACCGAGTCTATACCAGACAACAATCTGTGATATAAACGATCTGAAGCAACGCTTGTTGGAAGTGTGGGATCGCCTTGACCAGATGGTAATCGACGATGCTGTTGTCCAATAGCGCCAGCACCTCCAAGCTTGCGTGCAAGCAGGAGGAGGACATTTTGAGCATCTTATTTAATTAAATAATCAAACCATACTGTTGGAATCATATTGTTAGTTCAATTCTCTACATAATCTGGAAAATTTTAGACTGATTTATAATCAGGCCATCATAGGCGGAGACCTGGGCCAAGAATTGGGGGGACGGAAAGACGCGACATTTTCAGAAAAATTTCTGACGACCGGCGAAATCTCGGAAAAAAAGTTATTTTCGCCGCCAAAAAAATTGATGACCTTTTTTTTTTTTTAGTCATCCGGCCAAAATTTCGACGAAATTGTCTATTTTCGCCGCCCAAAAAAGTCTTGACGCTCAAACATTGGGGGGGACAAATGCATGGGCCGTCCCCCCAACACTTTCATTGGGGGGGGCCGTCCCCCCTGTCCCCCCTAGGTCTCCGCCCATGCAGGCCATAAAGATAATAAAAAACAGTTCGACTCACATTTATTGAATCTAACAGTGAATTGCTTGTAAACTGAAATTTCGGCATATGAAGTTGAAAGATAGGGCCTACATATTTTTTTATCCGCTCAACTTCATCTCATGAAATTTCGGAATCGCATTCTGGGTCCAATTCTCTAGATATTTGGAAAAGTTTAGCTTGATATGTTATCAGACATTGGAGATATATGAAAAATAATTTGACTTACTTTATTTGAATCACGGTGTATATTCGTGTACAAATGCGCGTAGATATATATTTCTTACTGTTTGAGATGGACCGTCGACATTGCGTTGCATTTTAAAATATGTAAAGTAACCCTTATGTACATGCTAGTCATAGGCGCTCTTAGATGGCGCCGTAACAAAACGGCGCAGGACAAAACGGCACCGACATAACGGCGCCGACAAAACGGCGCCGACAGAACGGCGCAATTCAAAGTAGCCTACCCCGACAAAACGGCGCCGACAATACGGCGCAGTACATAGATTATGATACCCGTCTAGTGATTTTTTGCTTATTCAAGAGCAAACTCACTACGAATTGAAGATTACGAGATATCGTTCCGGAATCCGGCAACTAGGGGCTCACCCAAGTCAAAATACATGTATGGCTTGTACGCGTCTAAAATAGAAGTCGGGTTGATACGAAATCATTTTTCCTTAAATAGAATCTGGATTGATGGAAAAAATTCGCTTAAATGAAGCTGGATGAATGAAAAAAGTCTTGTCTAAATGGAAGCTGGAGTGAAGGAAATATTCCTGTTTAAATGGAAGCTGGATTGAAGAAAATATTCTTGCTTAAATGTAAGCTGGATTGAAGAAAATATTCTGGCTTAAATTGGAGCTGGATTGATGAATAATAATAGTAATTTAAATGGAAGTTGGATTGATATTTAGAATATAATATATTATTGTTGCTGCTTCTGCTATTAAACTACTAAAAACCATTGTTTTTTAGTTCAGTTTGCGCCGTTATGTCGGCGTCGTTTTTGTTACCGCGTCGTTTTGTTACCGCGCCATTTTGTCGGCGCCGTTATGTCGGCGCCGTTTTGTCCTGCGCCGTTTTGTCAGCGCAACCTCTTAGATTGATAGCCTCAATTGAATTAATAGTATTAAAGCCGCGAACAGTGGACGGAGAAACCCCGACCACACACCTTACGAGGCTCTAGGATATTTCCCCCGGAAGTTACCCCCTGCCATTACTTCCGCCATTGCGACTGGCCAAACCTCTTGACAGTCTTTTAACCGGTTCTAGAACAATTTCCTCCGGACAATTCCCCCCGGACAATTACCCCCGGACAATAATCTAATAAATTAATATTTAAACTGAACGAATACTGTGCAATGTGCAGTTTTATTACAGGCCTAATTATGTAATTAATATAATTGTCGTACAGGGGTTTAATGTCTATCACTTAGCAATTGTTGTTGTTGCTTGGTCATTCTTTCAGCATAATTATGGGGTAATTGTCCGGGGTAATTGTCCGGGGGTAATTGTCCGGGAGTAATTGTCCAGGGTTAATCGTCTGGGGGCAATTGTCCTGTTACCCTATTAACCCGTTACAGAAGGATGCCTTAAACAATTCACCGGTCACTGACCGCAGATTGATGACGCAATTGTTTCTGTTACTGAAACTTTGTAAAATGACAGGATGATTCTTCAGCAGTACATGTATGTATAACATGGTTAAGGAAAAATAAAATAGAGCAGATTGTATGCCTAAGGATTTTACAATGAAGAAACTAAACATTGAATATATTTTGCTGCCAATTACTTCAGCAACAGACGCACCTTACATCTTGGATACAAGTGAGATCGTTTCGATTTCTGGAGAGTCGACAGTTGAACCTGTGCGCTCGACCACAACCTTACCTTCAACAACCACAACCTTACTCCCAACAACCACAACCTTACGTTCAACAACCACAACCTTAGCCTCAGCAACTACATCCGTACACTCAGCAACCACAGCCTTGCCCACAACAACCACAGCCTTACCCTCAACAGCCACAGCCTTACCCTCAACAGCGACAACCTTACCTTCAACAACTACAACCTTACCCTCAGCAACTACATCCGTACACTCAGCAACTACATCCGTACCCTCAACAACCACAGCTTTGCCCACAACAGCGACAACCTTACCCTCAACAGCCACAACCTTATCCTCAACAGCCAAAACCTTACCCTCAACAGCCACAACCTTACCCTCAACAATCACAGCCCTCCCATCAGCAACTTCAGCCTTACCCACAACAACCACAGCCTTACCCTCAACAGAGACACCCTTACCCTCAGCAGCCACAACCTTACTTTCAACAGCCACAACCTTACCCTCAACATCCACAACCTTACCCTCAACAGCCACAACCTTACCCTCAACAGCCACAACCTTACCCTCAATAGCCACAGCCTTACCATCAGTAACCAAAACCTCAACCTTAACAACCACAACCTTTTCTCCAACAACCAAAACCTTTCCTCCAACAACGAAAACCTTTATCTCAACAACCAAAACCTTACTCACAACAACCAAAAAGTTATCCTTAACAACCACAACCTTACCCTCAACGACCAAATTCTTTCCATCAACTATGATCTTATCTTCAATCAAAACCTCATCTCCAAAAACATCTTCAGTTGCCACATCGACGCACAAAGTTACAACACAACTCAGTACCACTAAGATGTTGACCATTCCGCCACCGCCTAGTTTGCCTGCTTTGCTCGGGTGCGACCTCATTCTTGGTGAGTTGAACGAATCTTCTGAATTCGTCAGTTTCTATCTATGATGCGCTTATCTATGAATGTAGCAACAGCCAAGGAAATGAGATCATGAATGTAGTTCGTCTTACTAAAAGTGATAAACTTACACCTTTTGTTCTGTCTTAAATTCTTTTGGTGAAATTTGGCTGTTTGGGTTAATATGAATTACCGTTAAGACTGTAGAATTTGATTTGATAATTCTCATATTATTTTGGCCAAAATAATGACAAAGGTCTTATGGATTTCTTTTTATCCTTCCTATATACAACGTGTCTAAAAAAAACTGTGCAGAATTGTTTTTGTCAGAACTTCGTCAAATTTCCACCTATCTTAATAACTTTTGGCAGGTAGACGGCAAAGTGGCTGAAATTTCATGTTATATATAAATTTCCACCTCACCTGACTCATTTCACCGCACTACTTTGTTAAACACAGATGTACCAATTTTTCATATAACGCATAGATTTTATTACCTGCAACAAATTATCTGACGACTGAATTAGCACGCAGTAAAGTAATATATGGTTTACTTAGCAGACTGTTTTACGACCGATCTGCTTAAAAGTGTTAGAATTGGTGCTCGAAATGTGCCCCGAATATACGGACACAAGCTCTTAGACGGCGACGCAACTGGCCGATAGCAGCATCAACGATCGACTGGTCAAAGCGCGCCGACTCGTCAAGCAGGAGCGTTTTGAGTTCGTCGACGTTGGCTATTCTGGGGCAGCACACTCCATATGCTATAGTCTACTGGGTTAAGATCCAGTATATACGGTGGCCACAGTGTTGGAGGGATGAAGCCGGGCGCCACTCGATCTAGGAAAGAGACGGTGTCGCGCGCTTGATGCGCAGGGGTGCCATCCTGTTGAAAGACAATAAACTCGCCCTGGGATATTCGGCGTATGTCTGACGGTATCTTCTGGGCAAGAAGGTTGTCGTGATAGTAGGCCTATGCCCCATTCACTTTGACATCCGGCTTGATGTAATGGATTTCAGCGCAGCCAAGCTTCGAGACGCCGTTATGTGAAAAATTGGTACATCTGTATTTAACAAGGTGGTGCGGTGATATGAATCAGGTGATGTGGAAAATTTATACGTAGCATAACATTTCAGCCACTTTGCCATCTACCTACCAAAAGTTATTAAGATTGGCGGAAATTTGACGAAGTTCTGACAAAAACAATTCTGCACAGTTTTTTTGAGACACGGTGTATATATAGATGGATTTTATTTGTCGCATTTGTCATATCCTTTTCAAGCTCTCTACTCATAGGCGTTCCAGTCTACAGCGCTTCCACTGCATTGGAGTTTCACCTCGAAACTCACGAGCAATTGGGAGTGAAGGACTTCCTCATGGTCCCAATGCGGCGGGTTGAGATGGAATCGGACCTGACATCCTCCGGCTTGAAGACACCAAACCCACCACTGCACCTCTTAACTCCACAGATATACACAGTGCTTAAAGTTTAAAAAAAGAAGTGCCAGGACGCTGTATTGTATTATTGTATACGGAGACTTAATTCGGTCTTGTTGGCGGGACACGGATTCCGCCGCCCCAAAAAGTTGATGATCTTTTTTTAGTCATCCGACAAAATTTTCGGGCAAAACAGGAAAAAAATACCGATTCCGCTGCCAAAAAAGTTCATGACCTTTTTTTTAGTCATCCGCCAAAATTTTCGGCCAAAACAGGAAAAAGGGACCTTTTCCGGGGAGAAGATACCAATTCAGCCGTCATGGACGGCCGTCCGCGTAACTGCAGGGACGCCGTCCCTGCAGTCATGTACGACCAAATAAGTCATAGAACGGCGTCCCACCTCGAAAATAAGTACCGGGACGCCGTCCATGACCGTCCCGGCACACTTTAAGCCCTGGATATACATTATAATATAATGGTGTCGAATGCCTTTTGCAGTCTTTTTCAGAACATCAAATTGCTAGTGTAATGAAGGTAATGCAAAGTCATCAAATTATTTTTTGTGGTGGCAGGAGCATAAGAAGCAATAGATGGACATAGTGTTATGACATTGTCATGCTCTAATTGAACACTAGCATTGTGCACTGGCATTATTCTAGTCACTATTTTAACCATTATGAGTTGTTTGGATCCTGCTAAAACATAACAAAGACAATTAGTGTTGTCCTACTCCCTTGTCTATGTGTGCGACTTACACTGTCAGAACGGCTCCCTATGAGAAGGGCGCATTTCAAAAGAGCGCAATCAAAAGGGCGCAATCAATAGGGCGAAAATGAATAGAGCGCGTTGTTTTTAGACCGCACGGTCGAAAGGGCGAAATCAAAAGGGCACATGTTTAAAAGACCGCAACCAAAAGTGCGCATGTATCCACCGTTGAAAGAGCCTCCACCCAGCTTCCATTAATTTTCTTAAACATTATTTTCGTCAATCCAACTTCTATTTCTTAAGCATTATTTTCATCCCTCTAACTCCTATTTTTATCAATAAAAGAACCTTCATCCAGCCTCCATTTCTTAAAGAATATTTTCGTCAATCCAGCTTCTATTTCTTAAGCATTATTTTCATCAATTCAGCTCCTATTTTCATCAATAAAAGAACCTTCATCCAGCCTCCATTTCTTAAACAATATTTTCGTCAATCCAGCTTATATTTCTTAAGCATTATTTTCATCTATTCAACTCCTTTTTCATCAATAAAGGAACTTTCATCCAGCTTCCATTTCTTAAGCCAATGTCATTGAATTTCAAATTGTTTCAAAGCACAGAATATCCGACCAACTTCTAACAGAAAAATACCATAATTTAATTATTAGAAACAAGATTGTCACTTAAGCTAAAAGAAACTTAGCAACATCGACTAGTGGTTGTCATTTCGTTTAGACTCGATTTTATACGCCCAACGGGTGCCTTTCTTCTTTGGAAAATTGCGTCCTTTGACTTACCAACACTCTTTATTTACCAATTTCCGTTCCCGTTGATCTCTTCAAACTTGCGCCCTTTGTCTTATCGATCGCCTTAAATTGCCATTTCGTTCAATTCGTTTGCGACCCTTTGATTGCGCCCTTTTGATCACCCGTGCAATATTTGTCTTTTCGCCCAATTTATCATGCGGTCTAAAAACGATGCGCCCTATCATTTTCGCCCTATTGATTGCGCTCTTTTGATTGCGCTCTTTTGATTGCGCTCTTTTGAATTGCGCCCTTCTCATAGGATACCGTCAGAAGACTCAGAACTAAGTATGGGCAGTTGCAGAATTTTTAACCAAAGAACTCACTTGTTTAATTGTTGACTTAGATTTAAAATTACAGCCTTAAACTTGAATTTAGTCGCATCTCTTTCGTGATTTTCTCCTCTCGCAGACTAATTTGGATGTTGACCTAATAATTATACTGTTACGTGGTTCTGGGACGCCATCTTTGGGTAGCATTTGCTTTTTGCTCAGGCGCTACAGACGCTTCTAAATGATAGGCAATACTCATTAAGCATAACTGATTTCAAAACATTCTTCGTCCACAGGAAAGCCCAGCATTCTGATTCAGGCCAACCTTGGATACGGTCTCGACCAGACTTGGTCTGCCTACAAGTATGGATTCAGCGATTCCACCGGAGGATACTGGCTCGGCAATGAAAACATTTATCGAATGACAAACAATGGAAAAAACTGGAAACTCTGCTTCGATGTGCAAGATCAACTAGGGGTAGTGTTCACCAATGCCTATAACCAATTTATAATGGACAATGAGAGTGCTGGCTACACGTACCTCGCCACTGGAGTGACAGGAACGTACGACTTGTTTGGAGCAACAAGCCGAAAGTATAAATTCTCTACAAAGGTCATGAACAATCAGCCATGTTGTTGCGCAGAGCATGCCATGAAGTGTAAAGGCGGATGGTGGTACGGCTGCACAGCGAGCATGACGTCTGCTTCGGTATATCTTAATGGAGCCGGAGACTGTGGATTTTCCTGGAGTATTGCTGGTACTCCTCCCACACAGTTCAAATACAGTTATATTAGGATGAAAGAGGCTTAGAGTTTAGTGCAACATACTTTTATAAATGAATTGACCATCGAAATTCTCTTATTCGAGTTTTATCGCACTGTTCTAAAGATTGCTCTTCTATTGATTTGTTCTCCTGGAGTACTGTTGGCTGTTGCTACTCCTACCAATACAGTTTAAATACACTTATATGAAGATAAAAGAAGCTTAGATCACGCTTCTGTGGATTGTGTTGCGAGTAAAGCACACGCGATAAATCCTCAAGTAGGGCTTTATTTTTGCTTGTTTCGTAATGATTCGGCATAATTATGTTGCAATTTGTCACTTAGTCTAGTCCAGCGGTTCTCAACCTTTTTGGTGCGGCGACACCTTGGCAACATTTGGAAAGTTGTGACGACCCCCAACGACAAGATTGATTGCTGTTACCCCTCTGCTGCATTTTGTTACAATTGCCCACTGTTATGCATTTTCACTTCATAATTCGATTCTGCTTTGGCAATCACTGTGTGAGGTTTCATGGGTTTAGTTTTTGCATACTAGTAGCAACAGCGCTTTAAGCCGTCATCTTAACGAAATTAGCCTACTCATGATTTCAGTGCTCAGAGACGTGACCTAAGACTGCAATAATATTCCCTCACAATGTTCATTTTTTACCTTAATTCTACACACGGTGATGATATAGTGTTTTCAATTGACATCTTAACAAATTGCTCATTTATAAATTTCTACGTTTTTATGAAATATTTTTGAAACATTGCGACCACAAGCGCGACCACAAATTTGTGGTGGGGTCGCCCCACCACAAATTTCGGGGAAACGTCACCTGTCCTTCAAGTCTCCGTCCGTGATTGGCCTCACTAGCAGAGAGCATAGATTCCTTGTGCAAACCGGATAACCTTCCGGGCATTGCTTTTTTGGTGAAGAATGGTAAAGTGGAATTTACATTTTAAGACTAGCAATGTCAGAAATTAAATTAACTGCCGCGTTCTACCAAATAAATAATATCAAAAGTATAAGTAAAATTTTATTCTGTATAATAAGTTGTTATAGTGAAGCTTTGAAATTGCCAGTGCATGAACATTTGTGCATCTTTTGAAAATTTCTGAAGGGTCTATAAGCGACCCCTGGCAAATCGTCAGGCGACCCCCGTGGGGGTCGCGACCCACAGGCTGAGAACCGCAGCTGGTCTAGTCAAACCACAGTACTGTAAATATCAATTGTGTTACGTTTGAGGTTGACCTGTTTGGAAGTTGACTTTTTGGAGATTGACCTGTTTCTTGTTGACTAATTATCGCCGATTTCATTTTCCTTTATTTGCACTGTAGTCAATTAATTTTTTGGAATAGTTCAACTGTCTGTTTGCTTTTGTTTTGCTTTTGTTTTACTTTTGTGCAGCAAAGATTACAAGGTTTAATATTAAATTGCTTTTGGTAGCTTGATTACTTCGCAGGATACTTTGCGAGTAGGCCTAAATGTCACAATCCGAAAATACAAATTCTCGACAAACGACGTGAACAATCAACCATGCTGTTGCGCAAAGTGTCTCAATAAATTGGAAGCGCTTTTTGTTACTTTCTTATCTCTAGACAAGAACGCGGTGGTTTACTTCAGTCAATTTATTTGATAAACTAGCAACTAAGTAATTATAATCTTAAACATAGAACAGTTTCTGTCGTGCCGTAGTTAAATCCCAAGCTCTAACATCGACATGGTCATTCTTTTGTACATAATTACAAATGACGTCAGTCCATAGATCACATTATATCAGTATCTTCAGTCACGAAAATGACATTGAATACTCCATGACACTCATGATAGGCGCCGCGTTGACTCGAGGAGTGTGAGTGCCCAATTGAATGTGGGAAAATGCGCGCGTTAGCGGCGAAAAAAATGTTGGTCCTTTTTTATAGGAGAGTTATTGAAATTTCTTATGTTCTTTGGGGAGACTTGGTCCTGCATGGACGATCGCCGAGGCCCATAGCGCATAGGAAAAAGGTTTGGGCAGGGGATGTCTTCCGCCCAATTTTTTAATTTTTTATTGCCACACTTCGATGGAAGCATCTTAGGCTGTCATTTTAATATCAAAATTGCTCATCATGGTCGTGGTTTCACACTTTAAAAGCATCTTTTTAATATACACACTGAAATAAAAACATTTCGAGCTGTTATCTCGTCAAATTTCCTATTATTTCATTGCTTAAAGACATGATTTAAGACTTCAATAAATGTTCTTTCCAATTGTTTAAAAATTCGATCACTCTTTGGGTTAACATGTAGCCTACTTCTCTTGGAATCCACACAGAGCGCACAATCTTCGTCAGCAAGGGCATCTTGGAACACTCTCCCCTAATCAGGTCAACATACTCAAATTTTTCACAAGGATGAGCAATTCTGTCTACATTAGCGACTATTTAGTGAGCAAATATTAACCCGGTGGAAACAGTTTTTCATAATTATTATCTTCCAAATAGTTTTGACAATTTAGTCAAGGCTGATTTGTTAACGCAGACAAAACAATATCCCGCTTTGGGATGCTTGTATGTGATTCTCGCGCAGTGAGGAGCATGGATCCAGATCTGACGAGGGTTTAATATGACAACAGAGGCTGTTTCCCTCGACAAAAAGTTTTGTTTGGCATTATACAGCTCTACATTATTGAGCATGTAGGCTACAAAGGATATAGGGGGTCCAAAGATTTGGTGAAATGAACTCTGGAGTTTCTCTTGCCAGTGTTTGCCTGGCTTTGCCACTATCCTAGACACCAGGCCCTGCCGAGTGGAAAAACAGTGCTTAGATTACATTACTGTAAACCAGTTCCTAGATGATAGCAGACAAAGATGCTTTTGCCGGTGTCACGAAATAGAGTATCCCACGTATTAATCGTTTCCCCTAGATGAAGAGAAGTTTAGAAAAGCCAAGGCATTTCCAAACTTACCCGTTCAGAACGGGCCGTTCTTTCTACTTCCAATTAAGGCGTCTCAGAGGTATTCGCAAATCTGTTTCATCCCCGACCTTTCCCTCTATTGTTCAGTGTTCACCCCCCGCCTGTTCTTGGATTGACTACTGCAATTCTGTCCTTGTTGGCCTCCATAAGGTTCGGCTAACTCCTCTGCAGTCTGTACTCAATGCTGCTGCTAGACGGCACGCCGACAAAAGCGCGCAGGACAAAAGCGCGCAGACAAATGCGCGCAGACAAATGCGCGCAGCGACATATGCGCGCAAGACAAAAGCGCTAATCGACAAATGCGCGCAACAGGAACAATGAAATCGAAATTTCGAGCCTCATTCAGTTTTCATTTCACCTACAGAGAACCTTCATCCGGCTTCTATTTCTCTGACCTTCATCCAGCTTCCATTTCACCTATAGCGAACCTTCATCCAGCTTCCATTTCACCTATAGCGAACCTTCATCCAGCGTCCATTTCACCTATAGCGAACCTTCATCCAGCGTCCATTTCACCTATAGCGAACCTTCATCCAGCTTCTATTTCATCTATAGAGAACCGTCATCCGGCTTCTATTTCTCTGACCTTCATCCAGCTTCCATTTCACCTATAGCGAACCTTCATCCAGCTTCCATTTCACCTATAGCGAACCTTCATCCAGCGTCCATTTCACCTATAGCGAACCTTCATCCAGCTTCTATTTCATCTATAGAGAACCTTCATCCAGCTTCCATTTCTCTGACCTTCATCCAGCTTCCATTTCACCTATAGCGAACCTTCATCCAGCTTCCATTTCACCTATAGCGAACCTCCATCCAGCTTCCATTTCACCGATAGCGAACCTCCATCCAGCTTCCATTTCACCTATAGCGAACCTTCATCCAGCGTGAAGGCGTATATTTTCGTCGTCACGATCGATAGGCTGCGGCAAGAGAGAGGTCTTGAACCTTACGCCACATGCTCTTTTTCATCTACTTTTAACAACCGTCTTTGACGATGTTGTGGTTATATTAAATGGTCATTCTAATACTGTTGCGCGCATTTGTCGGTTCGCGCTTTTGTCTTGCGCGCATATGTCGCTGCGCGCATTTGTCTGCGCGCATTTGTCTGCGCGCTTTTGTCCTGCGCGCTTTTGACCGTGCACCCTGCTAGACTCATTGCCCGTCTATCTCGATTCTACCATATTTCTACATTCATGGCTGAACAACTGCACTGGGTTCCATTCTCAGCTCGTATACAATTCAAAGTTCTTATTTTGGTTCTCAAGTCTCAATTGGATCCTGCTCCGATGTATCTGTGTGATCTTTTACTTCGCCCAATTTCTGCCACTTCGCTGCGTCCTCCTAAGTTCTCTGATCCGCTTGACCTCTTTGTTACCCGTGTCAGGTCCGCTATGGCTCAATTCAGATCAGTTGCCTGCATTGGCCCCTCCCTTATGAAATGGACTTTCCCCCATCTGTCATCCTTTCTGGTAATCTTTCGTCGTCTTTCTCTCGTCTCAAAACCTGCCTTTCCATAGGGGTAGCGCACTGAGAGCGCATCTGAAAGGTAGCTTTAGCTGCACGAATGCTGCATAAATTGTCAGATATTATACAATACAATACTAAGTATCATTCGTATCGCAGTGTTTGTTCTCTAAGAATTCGAATCTGGCGATAAAGTGCAATTACTTTGAACCGCCCGTGAAAGATGACTTCAAATTAATCTCTCGAGTACTCTTTCGGACTGTTCGAAGTGTTTGCTCTGAGAATGAGGAAATACTCTTTTGCTAGCCTTCAATTTTCCAGAAAGAGATAGTTTAGTCAACTTTTTAGGTCCTTCTTCACATAATAAGTCGAGGTATATCAACTAAATTTTCTTGAATAAACAATATAAATATATATATATATATATTAGGGTGGTTCTAAAAAATGAAAGTGGTTTAAATTTTTTCTCCAACCCACCATTTGGTGACGCCAGGTGTTAGTAGATCACAGTTAAAAAATTATAAGAAAATAATAATATTTAGGACTGGCGCGGAGCTGATGAAATTTTCCTAATTTCGTAATGGCTTTCATCAAATTTATCAAGACATCGGCACACGGCAATGTCAGTAATAAATGCTTACTAGTCAACCACAAATTCTGAGGTATGCAATTTAATTAATTTTCTAAATAATGTTACCACAGTCTTGTCGGAATGAATAAATTTTTGGTAGTTTTAAGACATTCACTGCAAAAATTAGAAGACAATAATGTCATGAAAATGTATCCGAGAATATCAACATTTTCCGATGAATTTGTCAGTCATTCGATTTCTACCAACTAGATGGTTGTCGTCTTGGTTGGCTCACGGCATTGCCTATTGTGTTTCCCTACGACCTGTAGTCAGAACACTGCCTTTGTTCTGCACTTTGTGCAAGCGAAGAGTTACATTCTTGAACTGAAGTGTCTACTCAACTTCAGCGATACAGTTAACCACTGGGATTTGAGAATCACATGGCTCTTTTATTACATTCGAACTCCAATAATTATTATATGGGTTTGGATCATACTGTAAAAAGTCATCAAACAGTTACAAAGAGTTGACGAATGTCATGAGTGATTTAATGACGGAAATATAATATTGTGGAGTCCTGTTTTGCTACAGATTCAGGGAATGGTGGGATTCGTTCTAATGATCTCACAGAACCTGAATTTTCCTTTAGGGCCATTGCTATGAGTCTCTTCTCGTCCACTTAAAAATGACCGTCAAAAAACGCAAACCCAACCAAACCAGCAACTCAGGCAAGTCCTAGAAGTTAAAACTAAACGTGTTTGTGGCAACCTTAGCAACGTCCCTGTTCTTTTCGGTGGACAGCATTGATAGCAAATCGTGTCATTTTTGGGAGAAACTGATGACGCTGCGCTCTGGAAACAGCAGGCTTATTTGGTATTACGGTATAATATCATGTGAGTCACAAAGAGTGACACTTCCTTCAGGTATTTCCAGACTTGTTTGCCACACGAAAGACACGAGACTTCCGTGATTTCGTTGATACTGGCAGCAGACCGTGACAAAGTTCATATTGTGAGAGGGACATCCACATTCTGAATGTGTAAATGGCTCTGACCATCATAAAGCCCGACGCAAAGCTGCTGGATAGCGGAAACATATTCGATGTGGTGGAATGTCACCGAGAAAAATGGCAGACAGCTCAAGAAGTTCGTCAGTAATCATCACCGCACACTCAATAACCTCGTCCTTCCATGGGACCTGGTCGTCATCTGCTCATCCTCTGTGGGCATGAGTGACTTGATTGCTCCATATTGGAAAAACGTGGATGTATCATAAGGACCTAAGACCTTCTCCAACAGGATTTCAGAATTGTTGTGGTGGTATGCTAAATTTAGGAGCTCTCAGCCTAATTCTCTTTCCGACAATGAGCACACGCCATTTTCGGAAGTCTTAAAAATTTAGCAGCACTACCAACTAAACAACTTGAAGTAGCAGCTTGACTTGGTACTTTACTGTTTAGCCTTTCCTTTCCCGCAGCACATTTCATTCAGGACTGCATCTTTCTCGTGGCGATGCTTATCAGGCTAAGCACCGTCTAATCTGCGTGCGCTCTGCCTCCCACTTTTCACTTGCATAGGTCTCCGCGCACTGCACTCTGCTGTTAGTGGTGACTTAGTGGTTACTTTCACTCTTACTTTGACAATGCAGAGCCATTCCTTCTCTGTGGTTGGTCCAACAACTTGGAGCTTGATTATTCGACACCTTTGAAACTGTTTTCAGTTTTAAAAACGGTCGAAGACTTTTTTCGCTTGATCTTGGCCGGGAGTGCCTCTGAGTAGGTATCCTAAAGGGGCGATAAATAAATTATGATTGATTGAATGATTGATTGACTGATTGATCTACTGACCAAGACAAATTTTATACTAAAAGTAAGTAGCAAAATAGTTCATTATTCATTAGTAAGAAATTGTCGGAATATGCGCAATCATCTAAACTTCAACTGGTTCGCGCCAGTCCTAAATACGTTTGGAATCTGAAAATATTTTGGATAAAGAGTCTCTATAAGTCGTATCACCAAATGGTGGGTTGGAGAATAAAGAAGAAACAACTTCAGAAGTTGCCATTGTCGATGGAACCACCCTAATATATATAAACTAATACCTATAGAGTCAAATCGCCAACTTAAAATGTATTAATCGCGTATCTAAAGTCATTCAGAATTTCTGAAGCGATAGTGGTCATTGCATAATTACGTAACGCTCGAGGGTGGGTGGGTGGTTTCATTGAAAACGTTGCGAAACGTTACATGGGTGGTTGTGTGGGTGGGGGGAGCTGAACGTTACGTAACGCCATCAAATATTTTTATGATTATTAAATTACCATCAAAAGATTCAGACATGATGTGGTTGAAGTTTAAACTTCGTGACATTGATTTAAAACTTAACCGAAGTAGCCTATGTCTATTTGTTTGAAAAAGATCCGGCAGCAGACACTAGTTAGGCCTAATTTTGTTCTCCCATTGGTGCAAACCAAATTGTTTCGATCATAGGCGCCGAGTTGACCCGAAGAGTGTGAATGCCCAAAGAAAATTTTAAAAAATCCGCGCGTGAGCGCGGGAAAATGTTTTGAGCCTTTTTTGATAGGAGAGTTATTGAAATTGCCTACGTTCATAGGCGGAGACTTGTTCATGGTTTTAGGGGACGAACTCGCGGTCAAAGGACGATCGCCGAGCAGAGACGGGCCGAAGGGGCTTGGGGAGGGAATATGCTCCTAACCATTTTCGATTTTTTTTCTTGCTACAGTGCGATGGTAGCATATTAGGCTGTAATTTTTACGTCATTTTTACGAATTTGTCGTGGTTTAAGACTTGAAAAGCAACCCTGCCGTTGTTTATAAAATTTCCACACAACATGAAATAGTTACAATTTTAAGCCGTTATCTCACCAACATTTCCCATTATTTCACTGCTTAAAGATATGATTTAAGACTTCAATAAATGTTCTTCCCAATTGCTTAAAAATTGATCACTCTTTGGGTCAACATGTACGTCTCTTGGAATCTACACAGAAGAAAAGCACAATCTTGGTTAGCATGGGCAACTTGGAGCACTCTCCCCTAATTAGGTCAATACTCAGTAGACTCAAATTTTGTACAAGAAATAAAAAAATTCTTTCTACATTAAACACTTTTTAGTGAGCCAATATTAACATTGTGGAAGATAGTTTTTCAAATAGTTTTCACAGACAATTTAGTCAAGTCTGATTTGTTAACGCAGAAAAACAATGTCCAGCTCTTGTGATGCTGGGAGGTTATTTTCGCGCAGTGAGGATTATAAATAGCCTAGCATGTACAATACAAAAAACATTCATTCAAATCGACTTCGTCCGTATTAAAAAAATTACTGAAGCGGATCGAATGAGCAGGATTTTGAGGTTTTTCTCGTATTAGTATGGAGTTCAGATTACCGGACGGGGTAAAACTGGAGTAATAGTAAGGTAAACTAACTGAGATAAAAGAAAATATGTTAAAGACGCAATGATTTTTATAGATAAGCAATGCCAACAGAAAAATAATATAATAAAAAGCACATCTTGTTGGCTGATTTCTGGTGGTGCCCATGCATAGGCGGGCCTCGCACGGCCAATTTCTGGTGGTGCTGAGCACTCACGAGCCTCGCAGAGTCGGCGCCCATGGTTTCGATATGTGATGGCTCTACCAACGGAACAACGTGGTAGGCCTAATTGCCCTTGGTTTCCTGACATCGAAGAACAGAAGCACTTTGAAGCATGTTTTACTTAATGGGCACGATCTCAAACATTTGAAATTAATGCTCAACAAAACCAGGCAATATTTTTCTATTAATAATTATCGAAGTGCCCGGACTAAGCAAAGAATTATTTCATCTTAATTTTGATTAATTGTTAATGAGCCATTTAGTCCGTGAAACTTTTCAGCGGTGTAAAATTTTATTCTTGCGGTGTAATTTAAGAAAATTACAGTTCACGCATGACTGTCGTTTATATGAATAAAACATTTTGTATATTTTAAGCCTAGTCTACTGTCAAATTAGACTATAATTCACATATTAGACTATATTAAATTCACTATGAAAATATGAATTATAATGACGCGCTCACATAATATACTTACATCTCAACCGATTTTTTGTAACAATTGTTACGTAACGCTGGGGTGGGTGGGTGGGTCAAGGGCAACGTTACGAAGAGTTACAGGGTGGGTGGGTCGAAAACGGTCATTTTCGGCGTTACGTAATTATGCAATGACCCCATACTTAAGATCATTGTTCAGAGGCACTGTCGAGACAGTCCAAGAGGATATAGCAGTCTTCAAAGCTTCATTGCGAAACTGAGAGTAGGCTCGGTTTAAGGGGTGTGGCGAATAGATGATGGAAGCCGATTCCGGGTCGTCTGACCAACCACAGAAAAGGAACGACGTTGTAGGCTATTATGGCTGAGAAGACGGATGGGATATCCAAATTGCCATGTACAATGGAGCGCAGTGCGCTAAGGCACGAGCATTGTGCAAGAAGAAAGTGGGCAATCACGCGAAGAAAACAGGTATTGACTTAGACATGCAATTCCAGGTGCCATTGTTAAACGGCACTCTGTCCTAAGTCTGCCTTGACTGCTGTGTGCATCGATTTAGACATACGGTGCATGTAATGAATTAAATGAGAGACTACAGCTGCTACAGGACTCATCATTCTAAATTAGCGAACAATAATTCGTACCTGATTATAATTGAAAACCTGAAACCGTATAATCGACTCATTGTCATCATTGACAATGCCATTGTAGCAGCCTGCCATAAAGGACTCACAGAAATGACGGGCTCAAGCCAACAATCAGACGGTAGGTATGTAGAGCAAGCTCATTTTGGTCATTTTCTCAAGCAGGCCTAATATAATAATGCGCGGTTCTTGAAGTTCCTCCAAGTGCGTAGGCGTTGATTCGCTTCGGGATGGATCGATGTAATAAACTTTATGAGGTCGCCTAGCAGTAGCGGCAATCGATACAAATGTTATTTGCTTTTAGAGATAATGTTGTATAATATGATGTAATTACTGAACATTGAAACATACAGTAGATGTCATTCCAGACAGAAGACCTATAATCGCAGCCATGAAAGTTCAATGCTTACTTTTCTACTTCCTATTTTCCAGTATTGGAAGTTCGTGGCGAAACGTGGCAGATGCGTTTCAGAAAACCCAGGATAACAACGGAGCAGTGACATGCGCACTTGATGAACCATCGCTTGTTATTCCTGTCGACCAGTTGTCTCCCTTGTTATCAGACCCGGATTCCTGTGTTCCTCCCGGGGCTCTATGTGCTTTGCAGTGTCTTCAGGACTACGTCTGTAGTAACTACAACTACCGAAGAGATGTCAGAACCTGTGAATTCTTTCACTTTACTCCGTCTAACTGTGCAGTTGTGGAGGGATGCTACCACGCTGAGGTCCGTGAGCTATTTTAGACTTTATTGAGATAAGGAGTTTGAATTTCACGAAATGTATATTTCTATGTAAAAAGTTGTAAATGGGTTTGTTCTGATTCAGGCCTACTGACTCTTGAGATGTCACAAAGCATGTTAGTTCTTCTTGTCGTCTTTTAAGTGCATGTATTCAATGCTACTTTGTCCTCTTATTTTCAAGGCCGCTGATCTTCAAAGCTGTCGAGCTACAGGTAAGCCTATGCCAAACGTTGACGCCTTCTTTTAAGCACTCGTGCATGCATGTATTCGTGCATCTTTAGTGTGAGAGATAAGCTTACAGTCGACACTGTATTGTAATATTGTAATATTATGTGTAAGCGCCTCTGACATGATAAGCTATTCAGGATGCTTCTCAGTGCGACAGCCCTGGGGGCGGGGGATTGTAACAGAGTTCAAGCAGCCAGCAGATAAGAGTGAAATCTCAAATAAGTTCTTGATAAATTATCACCTAACGAGGGGATGGTCACTGCCAGAGGAAGGACCATCAGTACGTATGCAAACGCTGGATGCCATTGCCAGGATATCTTTATCAACCATATCGATGGTATCCGGACGTTTCATCCCCGGACGTTTCATCCCCGGACGATTCATCCCGGACGATTCATCCAGTGGACGTTTCATCCCAGGACGTTTCATCCCAGGACGGTTCATCCAGTGGACGGTTCATCCAGTGGACGTTTCATCCCAGGACGATTCATCCCAGGACGTTTCATCCCGGACGTTTCATCCCAGAATAAGATTTGAAACTGTGCGCACCCTTATTATCAGCATCTTCACGCTCATTCTCATAATCAGCATATCTGAACACATAAGCCTATAGAAAATGCAATTAAAAATCAGAACAGAACACATAAGCCTATAGAACATGCAATTAAATATCAGAATGGAACACCTAGGCCTATAAAACATGGAATTAATTAGATATAAGACATGCAATCAAATAGATATAAAATCATGCAATTGGATATAATAAAGGAACACATAAGCCTACAGAACATGCAATTAAATATCAGAATAGAACAATCAAATGGAGATGAAAAGTATATAATAATTTGAAATAAAATGTGTAATTATACTAGGTCCCTATATGAGAACTATATCTGGTTCAAAGGTTTCAAAGTTAAGTGTGCGATAAATGGGCAATTGCCCGAAGATATATTAGGACCTCTGCTCTTCCGTATCCGGCAACTGCACGTCTCACTCTCCCGGCCAATTGAACGTACTACATCAAGCCACCGACCATTGAATAGGTGATTAATGAACAATAGAATAGGTGACTCTTCGCCTGGACGTTGTATTACCCTGCCGACATGGGCGGAGTTTGTTTTCAGTTCGTGGGGGTCTAAGCTTGGCCCCTAATAAACTCCGTCCTTTCACATCATATTAGTATGTATTTTATCTATCTGGATGAACCGTCCGAGGATGAATCGTCCACTGGATGAATCGTCCTGGGATGAACCGTCCGGGGATGAAACGTCCATTGGATGAACCGTCCACTGGATGAATCGTCCTGGGATGAAACGTCCACTGGATGAATCGTCCGGGATGAATCGTCCGGGATGAATCGTCCGGGGATGAATCGTCCTGGGATGAAACGTCCACTGGATGAACCGTCCACTGGATGAACCGTCCTGGGATGAAACGTCCTGGGATGAAACGTCCACTGGATGAATCGTCCGGGATGAATCGTCCGGGGATGAAACGTCCTAGAATCATATCGATAGCAGGAGAGACATCGAGACTAAGTTTGCCGAAAGCGCCGGTAGTGAAGTCAATTGTTGGCTAAGCTTCCGAGAGAAGAGTTAGAACGTCGGTTTCCTTGGTCCCTCCAGATCGACAGATTTTTTGAATAGGGTAAGAACTAGAGACAGACAGACAGACAGACAGACAGACAGACAGACAGACAGACAGACAGACAGACAGACAGACAGACAGACAAACTCCCTCAGGATAAAGCCAACAAGATCTTACCCGTCCACTGACCGCATGGTGATGGCGAGATGGCTCTGGTGACCCATGCGAGTAATACCCTTCCCTTGTAACAAAAAGCAGGGTTTATCTTCTGGTCCAGTCAGTCGTAGTTGAGACAGAGTTTTAAATGCCCGCCCTTAGGCAAACTGATCTCATGCGCGACTCTGCATCGGCCATAAACACTTGGCTGATTATTGTGTCTTTCATCTGTCAACCAGACTATTGTCGCCTACATCAGGAGTTCGCGTGACTTCGGGAATTATTACTTTGTTTCATTGGTAATCTGTTTTGTTTTAGGTGTGTAGGTCCGTGTAACTAAGCTTATTTTGTTGCAACTCCACACAAAATGGCCTTCCCCTATTCTACGGGCTGAGCTCATGTCTGGACTATACCCCCATCCCTCGCTCTCTCACGACGTTTTTATCTCCGGGGCTTCTGTCCTGCCTGATAGTGCTTCTGAATAGTCTATGCTGAGAGACGCGCTCTATGACTTTTCGGATACGATACGATTACAGCATACAGACGGCCGTGATACATCTTTCCAACACAAGGCTCTCGTGTGACCATAGATTGCCGGACAGTCAGCATCTTTTTTGGTCTCCTCGGACACACCAGGACACGAGCCGCGACGCATGATGTAATAACGTTTTAAAAATGACAAGCATGTTAGACATTACCGGTGATCAGATTAAACAAGTAGGTGCTCATAATTTAGAAACCTGGGAATGTTTCCTGAGCTGTATGCAGACCCGATTTAACCACTAGGCGAACTAGGCGGCCGCCTAGGGCGGCAAATTTCTGGGGCGGCACTAAAAGTTTTTAATTTTTAGTTAATTTATGTTAATATTTAAAGTTTTATCGCAATATATTACATTTTATTTTTTCCCGCTAGATGAAACGAATTGCATAGTATAAATTTGATCACTAGTTTACTTACTTGCGTTATAGGAAATAACGCCACATCCGGTGACGTCATTTCGAAATCAAAATCTGGCGTGTAAATATAACATAAATATTGAAAATTGAAAATAAATTAAATATTTGAAATTCGATTGTCGTCGACTGGCTACTTAAATACTTTAGGTAAGACACCAATTTATTGGTGACTATTTCCTATAGAATAGATGTAGCGCTGTTTTTAACTGCGGGGTATTTAAAAGTGCGCTGTAGCAGCGACAGAAAGTTTTACTTTTGTACAAATGTAAATAAATGTAAGTGTAATGTAATGTAAATGTAATCGCATATTTATACAGCGGCTTATGACCTCGACCGTGAGGGTGAGATCCTTCACCACCGCAGCACCGCTACTCCACGTTTATATTGCGACCGAGCCACCCGCAGTAAAGATCCGAGAAATTAATCTCTGATAAACCGACCGACCGGGAATCGAACCCAGGCCGCCGGCGTGGCGAGCGGGCTACCAACCCACTCGGCCACTCAGGATCTCACAACGTTATATTTAAAATCATTTGATGTAAATATTTAAATTTGTATATGTAAATTGTAATTATTTTATTTATATTTTATTTATTTTACAAAAATGAAAAAAATATAGAAAAATAGTAGCTAAATCATAATTAAATGTAATTTTTCAATGTCCAATATTGATGCAGTTGATCTAAGCAGTGAACTGAAAGCCATTTCAAGACGAGTTGCAAGGTGTACATCGCCACATGATGTACTAAACTTTATATTGAAAAATAATCTAACAGATAGTGTCCCCAACACTGTTATAGCTCTGCGAATTCTCTTGACACTTCCAGTTTCTGTGGCTAGTGGTGAGCGAAGCTTCTCTAAGCTCAAACTGATAAAAACACATTTGCGAACGTCCATGCTACAAGAAAGACTTGTTGGACTAGCTACTCTGTCAATTGAACATGACATTGCCAAAGACATTGAACTGATGGAACTCGTTTCTACATTTGCCAAAGCAAAAGCGCGAAAAATGAAGTTTTGCAATTACATTACCGGTATAATTCCGTATAAACGAATATACCATTATATTCATTCATTCATTCATTCATTCATAGCATTTATATAGCGCCCCTTCAAGAAACTACTCAGAGGCGCTCCCAGCCCAACCACGAACAAAGAAAAAAGACTTGAGAGACTTGTAGAACACAGCCGGATGGGCCACAAGTAGAGAGCGAAGCGTAACCGGGAGGTCGTTCCAGACTGTAGGCCCCACAACCGAGAAAGCACGGCGCTGCTTAATAACTAAGCGGGCCCGCGGGACCAGAAGTTCACCCCTAGCCGAAGAGCGAAGTACACGACGCGCTGCAACGTCAGAGACTGGACAGCAAAGATCACGCAAGTATGACGGAGCACAGCCAAGGACACAGTGTGAGACCACAGCAGCAATGCGGTATGAGATCCGCTGGGACACTGGCAGCCAGTGCAGCACATCACGCATATAGGCAGAGACAGGAGCAAATTTAGGAAGCCGCCCAACAAGGCGAGCAGCGGAGCGCAATACACGATCAAGTCGCCCCAGGACCCCAATGGGAAGACTAGCAAGTAAGGAGCAACAGTTGTCGATTCGACTTGTAACAAAGGCGTGGACAAGGACGACGACCGCGTCGTGAGAGAGAGAGCGGGAGACCACCCGAAGCTGACGAAGCTGGTAATAGGCACTCCGAGCAACCAAGTTCACATGCTGGGACAGAGTGAGTTCAGAATCGAGGGTGAGACCCAGATCACGAACTGTGAGGGAAAAGGAGATATGAGGAAAGAGGAGAGCAATTATATAGATTATACATGTTCTATTCTATTCTTCTTCTTTCTATTGAATGCAAATACGAATTAAAACAAAAGGCACCATAGCACTCCTTTGTGAAAGTTAGTATTAATTCAATCTTAGTTGCCGTGGGCGCGGGGGCGCAGTGCGACAGGTTCGCCTAGGGTGCCAAATACTCTGGCGCCGGTGTCGCGTGACAGAGTCTCCCCCCTAAAAGTCTCCCCCGGAGACTTTATTTCGAAACAGATTCTCCCCCCGGAGGATCTGTTCCAGAATAAATTCGCCCCCGGAGACTATATTCTGAAATAAAGTCTCCGTGGGGGAGAGAATATTTCCGCCGTCCACGAAATAAAGTCTCCCCTATTCAGCGTGAACTGGGCTACAGTTGCATCAAATTTAGAGCAGTGATATTTTACTTCAGCAAATAATTTTCGTTTTACTTCTATTTCAGTTCGGACGTCCTCAATTTCAGTTCCAGTTCAATTACAGTTCTTCAAAAAATTTCAGTTATACTTCTAATTCAGTTTTTAGAATAATTTCAGTTTTCAATTCAGTTCTTGCATAGAAATAATTTCAGTTTTACTTCTTTATACGCCTAGAACTTGCCTCAGATTAAACCAAGTTCGAGCATTTTCAATATCGAAATGCCTCTTAATTTTAAAAGAACCTCCTATTATCAGCAACATTAGCAGACAGTTTCTTCTCCCACCTATTAGAAACCTTCACCCAGAAAAATATATGTTTCTTCTATAAGTTTGAAAAGCCGGAGTTTCAACATCTTATGCAAGTGGGGCCGTGCTGCCGTAGACTTGCCATCTTTCCCTCCAATAACAATTATGCGTATTTTTTACTACAAAACAAAGCAATTTGAACTCCAGATCTAGTTTGTATAATTTCCTGAAAATGGAAATTGGCAATAGTTGGTGGATGGCACCAATCCGCTAGCATGTGGGAATATTTAGCTAATCACACTACTCCCTTTATCATATTCCATTGAATTGGTCTACCACGTTACATTTCTTTCTTTTACACATTTATGCAGCGCTTGTGCTTTATCCGTGGTGAAGCTGCTGACTCGAATCAGTCACATGAAAGTTTCGCGCCAACCCTGAATATATTTCTTAGCATTCTGTGCGCGCTTATTCACTGAAAAAGACATTGAATTGTTGAAAAGTTTACCAGAAACATCCAGATACGTCCGTTTTAGGGTACAAGCGTTGCAAGGTTAGGCTAGACCTATTTTTCTGTTTCGTTTCAGTAGGTCTATTTAAGCAATCAAATACATGATTTTTTAATTTAGCCCAATGAGCAAGCTGCACAAAGTTAGGCTATCATGACAAAATGTTTGCACTCCAGTAGGCCTATTCAAGGTGATTTTCACATAACCATATTCTTGTCATGTTGAAAATTATTAACGTACAGGAAAGGTCCAAATGCAAAAGGCCATAATAAATTGCACACGGAAGTACGTGCTAAGTCAAAAATACCAAATTTTTAAGAGTCAGAAAGTATGTGTGCCTTTCAAAGGCTATGAACTAAAATTTCAAATTTTTTCATTAATTTCCGTTCTAAAATTAATTTTCGTTTTTATTCTAATTTTCGTTCACTGTGTTTAATATCAGTTCTATTTCAGTTTTCGTTCTCAAAATAATTTCAGTTACAGTTAAAGTTACACTGAACGGAAATCAATATTTTCAGTTCTAATTTTACTTATCGTTAATGAAAATATCACTGATTTAGAGATGAGCAAGTTAAACGGTTAGTTTACGTTGCCAGATTATATAACAAGAAAACATACAATACTTTTACTTCAGAAAAGTTCTTCCAATACAGAGTTTCAGCCAGGGGGAGACTCTGTTTCGGGGGGAGACTTTGTATCGGGGGGAGACTTTATTTCGTGACACCGGCCCTGGCTGTATGTGGCGGCATAACACACGTTCTAGTTGAAGACATAATCAGAAGAATAACTTGTTGTTCAGAAGACGAGAAGGTATGTTGACTGCCAGCGGGATTGGATGGGGACAAGATTGAATGTGGGCTATTTAAACAATAACTATGACCATAACCACCAATTTATTGAGCCAAGTAAACACAATAAAATCACCTCCAATGATACAAATAAGTCACTTTATTACAAAAAGAAATCTAGAAGGGCCTGCAGAGTCCCGCTGGTTAGGGCCCACCTATGCACGCTTTCCGGTGTTAGGTGGTTGACAGGTAGGTAATCATGTAGCTATTAAGTATTAGCACTCTAATTATAATTATTACTACACATCAAATAATCTTAATTAAGAAAACGTGCATCCATAGTCTAAACGATGTTAGGCTATGTAGGCTATGGGAATGTAGCCTCTATATTTGCTCCATGTGGGCAAGTAAGTGGAGTTACACCCGCGCTATTGCATAGAAGCGTTGGACAAAATGTTTTTCGAGTGAAAATAACAATTCACATTCGCTGCTGTTATAATATGCAAGCAGCAGCAATTAGTCAACGAGAAATAAAACATAAATGAAGGATTTGTGCACCAAGCTATAGCATGAGTTTAAACATTTGTTGAACATATTTTGCTGCCGATTGCTTCACCAACAGACGCGTCATTTTTCTTGGATACAGGTGGGATCGCTACGAAATCTGGGGAGTCAACTGTTGAACCTGTGCGCTTGACAACAACCTTACCCTCAACAACAACCATGCGGCCAACCACGCCCGCATCTTCAATCGCAACCTCATCTCATACACCATCTTCAATTGCCACATCAGCCCATAAAGTAACCACCTTACAGCTGAGTATTACTAAGATGTCGACCATTTTGCCGCAACCTAGTTTGCCTGCTTTGCTCGGGTGCGATCTCTTTCTTGGTGAGTGTTTCCAATCTACGGGATTCTTCATTTTCTATTTGTGTTGCAATTATCTCAATGTGGCAACAGCCAAGGAAATGCAAAGCTCTCTGTAATGCGAAGCGTATAGGTAGAACTCATTTTAGTTTCTTATTCCATTAAGCCGACCATGGCGAGTTATATAATTATTATTCCCATAGTCAAGAGATGTTTATGCAGGATGGTATTATCTTGTCAATTGTTTTGGTCACTTGTTTGCAGAATGCCAAATCTATAATAATAGCGTAATAAAGGCAAACAATATATTTTGTTGCTGCTTTAAGACACCTCGTCAAAACAAAGATAGGCTAATTAACGTTGCCCTACTCGGTTGACCACGTTTTGGACTTGCACTAGGCTATCAGAGTTAAGTAAGGGCTGTGGCAGAATTTTGAACCGTTGTAGGTCTGCTTAACAGTTTAAATCCACTTGTCGAATAGGCGATTTCCATGCACATAGGGCCTATTAATTGTTGACTCAGAAGTAAAACTTGAATTTAGTCGCATGCGACAGAGTTAAATATGGTCAGTGACAGAATTTGGTACCATTCTAATTAACAGTTTAACTAGATGCTAGCCCCATATTGTTGAATAGGCAATTTCCGTGTATAAAATATATTTATTGTTGACTCAGATTTAAAATTTACACAATATGCATAAACTTGAATCTAGTCGCAGGCGACTCTCCTTTTGGGATTTTCTCCAGTGGCTGAGTAGGCCTAATTGTGATGCTGACCAAATAATTATTTTCCAACTTGGTTCTGGTCCGTCGTCTATAGATAGCATTTGCATTAGGTGTTTTACTTTAAGCTAATAGAATTGAAAATTACTATAATATTTAAAATATTACTTGTCCGCAGGAAAGTCCAGCATTCTGATTCAGGTCAACCTTGGATACGGTCTGGACCAGACTTGGTTGGCCTTCAAGTATGGATTCAGCGACTCTAACGGAGGATACTGGCTCGGTACTGAAAATATTCATCGAATGACAAACAATGGAAAAACCTGGAAATTCTGCATCGATGCGCAAGATCAACGAGGGGTAGTGTTCACCATTGCTTATAACCAATTTTTAGCAGACAGTGAGAGTGCTGGCTACACGTATTTCGCGTCTGGCGTCACTGGAAGCTTTGACTTGTTTGGAACGACAAGCCGAAAATACAAATTCTCGACAAAGGACGTGAACAATCAGCCATGTTGTTGTGCAGAGCATGCCATGAAGTGTAAAGGTGGATGGTGGTACGGCTGCACAGGGAGCCTGGCGTCTGCTTCGGTATATATGAATGGAGTCGGAGACTGTGGATTTTCCTGGAGTACTGTTGCAACTCCTCCAATACAGTTTAAAAACACTTATATAAAGATAAAGGAAGCTTAGGTCCCGCTTCTGTGAATTGTGTTGCGAGCAAAGCACACACGATAAAGCTTCAAGCAGAGCTTTGTTTTTGCTTGTTTCGTAATGATTAGGCATATGTTGCAATTTGTCACTTAGTCTAGTACTCTAGCCAGACCACAGTACTATAAATATCAACTGTGTTACGTTTGAGGTTGACCTGTCTGGAAGTTGACGTTTTTGGCGATTGACCTGTTTTTTGCTGACTAATTGTCGTCGATTTCATTTTTACTTTATTTGCACTGTAGTGAATTTAATATTTTTGAATAGTACAACTGTCTGTTTGCTTTTGTGTTGCTTTTGTTTTACTTTTGTGCGGCAAAGATTACAAGGTTTAATAATAAATTGCTTTTGGTTGCTTGATTACTTCGCTGGATACTTTGCGAGTAGTGTGGCGGACACGCCACAAATGGTTACATGTAAATGATAACTTTCCGGTAACTCGCGGAGTAACTATGACTCTGGGTAGGTAGCCATTTGGCTTGGTGGAAAGAATCTGAAACCTGTTTCACTTGAATTTCGGTTTCGTTACAGTTTCCTTACGGAAGACCAGTTTCCTTACGGAAGACCAATTCTATGCCATAGCATAGTGGTGCAACCGGTGGAATAAAGCCTTAGCCTGCCATACGATGCGCTGCTTATATCGTGGAGTAGTACCGGAAGCGGAAGACAGGAAACGCTGGAGGAATATTGTTCATGATGCGGCCGAAACTCGTAACGAGGATGGCTGAGAACAGAACAGTACCGACTACCCCATACGTACTGTGATTCGTTAATTCGTTCATAGTGATTTCGGATTCTGTTCGTCTGTCTTGACAGCGTTGGCATTGGCCATTCGAAGACGATTTTTGGCGATCCTGGTTCATAGCTGAAGTTTCGCTTCTGGTTGTGAGAGCTTTCGGTGACGATCTGTCAGGAGGTTTCCTTGTCATCGATCTCACGGGGTTTAAGCTTCCGGCTGTGGGCGAAGGCTCAGGGAAGGGTACGGTATTCGTGATTTGTCTAGTGGGTGATCGCAGTATCCTGTGACGGCTTCGGTCACGAAGTTTACAGTCAGAGTTAGCTAAACCGGCGTTGGTGATTCTGCAGGACTGGGTTGGTCTCCTACCTTCAAAGGACGCGCCGTGTTGTATTCACGAGCCTGCCGTGTAGCCGATCGTTGTGAGTCCGTTAAGCGTAACGTGAAGGTTACGGGGTTTCTGGTAGGAGAAGTTGTGACTCCATGTGTGCGCATGAAACCGATGTTCGGTGAAATACGTTCTAAGTCAGTGGTTCCCAACCTTTTTTGACTTGAGGGCCACTTTTTCTAAGTTGGAGGACATGAGGGCCACTTTTTCGTAGTTGAAGGACATTAGGGGGCCACAGGGTTAAAATCGTATTAACTAAAAGCATATAAAATTGTTATAATTGATTCAAAATATTATGTTTGATGTTATTTATCGACGTTAACATAAAATAATTTGTAATAGAAAATATTA
Organism: Lumbricus terrestris; assembly: GCA_949752735.1. NCBI lineage: Eukaryota > Metazoa > Annelida > Clitellata > Crassiclitellata > Lumbricidae > Lumbricus > Lumbricus terrestris. Next base: position 87,525,509 of record OX457036.1, read on the forward strand.
AATTGTTCTATCATGTCCAAATTGTTAATTTTTCATATATTTTTGATAATTCTTTGAGAGATGAGGGCCATTTTCTGAGGCCTGGCGGGCCATTTTCTGAGGCCTGGCGGGCCACTTTTGGCCCGCGGGCCACGGGTTGGGAACCGCTGTTCTAAGTAATTTGATATCAGAGGCACCAGGTTATTCTGGTTTGTCAGTTAAACGGTGGATATTTGGTTGCTCTCCTCGGGTAGAGGATCGTTTGTGGACTTAGGGTCTTAGCAAACTAGGAGATTGGAATTAGAGTAAAACTTGAGAGATAAGACCAAGTTTTGGGGGGTTTTTACGTTGAGGTCCGTAACTGCTGAGAATAAGGGCGAACGGCGCCGGTAGAATACACGACAAGTAATAAGTCTCTTCGGAGACGGGGTTACCCGTTACCTGTTCCCCAAGACCGCCAGGTCTTTTATTTTTTCCAGATTACTGGGAAACTGACCAGCATCTACCAATCCGCTCTTCCAAGCGTCCGAGAAGACCAAGTCTCGGGGGAAGTGACGGTTGTTGCCGCTGACAGTTGGACGGGTGAGGCGAGCGCCCAAGGCGCGCGCCGCGTACTTTGTACACGGCGGTGGCGCGTGTGCCGCTGAGATGCAGTGTGGGAAAAGTTGGGAGTTCTGGCCGCTGCCGGTCTCGATCACTCCCGGGCTTCAGCTTGACTCTGCCCGGTAGTGTGTTTGCAGCGTTGGTCATCAAGGGAAACAACAAGTCGGGCAAGAAGACGAAGGCCGCAGCCGCGAAAGGTGGCGCTCGGCGAGGCCGCTCTGCCGTTGAGACAACGGACCCTGTGTTGAGAGTCGGCCATCCTCTTACTCAGGACGTCGCCTATTCGGTGACCGCGAGGAGGCAGAGAGTGGGTCCGACGATACAGAGCGATACACCCGGTCGCAGGTGTCAGAGTCAGGGTCTTCTTCGACAGTCAGTGAAGGCGGTGACGGCACACACGCGGCACACAGTGACTCGGGAGACTCAGGCGATCCTGGTAAGACAGAGTACCTCCCGGGTCCTGGGCAGCCGAAGGCTCTCGGTGGTGCCGGGGCCACCGAGAGAGAACAATCCGTGTAAAAATAAAATATTTGCGCGATTAACCCCTTTAGCCCCTTCCCCAAAACAATAACCGTAAAGTTACGCACGAGGTTTGCCAGACAGTTTGACGGACATGAAAAAGGACCATTTTCCAAGATTTCGACCAAATGACTAAATGACTAAAAAAGGATCGTCAGATATTTTGAAGGCTGGTATGGAACATTTTCTCCCGTAAATGCAGCCCCCTCAAAAAACTGAAATCCTGGCGCCGGTGACACGAAACGGAGTATCCCCCCTGAAAGCTATCCGGGGGGATGAATTAATCTATCCCCCGGGTGGAATTACCCGGTCTATACTATCCGGGGGGATAAACCATTCTATCCTCTTTTTTGAAAAATGAGCATAATAAAAAAAATTATGCTGTAATCAAAATTTAAAGTGACTCTAATTGTTTTAAGTGTCCTAATCAATGCTCAGATAAAGGCAACTCGAATTTATTTTGTGACTCTGAGTGTTTTTAAGTGTTTTAAAAGTTTTAAGTGCTCTAAAAACAGGGCAAAAGAAATTATATAGAAAGAATAAATATACTTGTTAGTGTCATTGTTCCACATAAAGCAGATGAAAATTAATTTGCACAAAAAAATACACGCGGAAGCGGTTTTTTCGACTTTTTGTAATTTGGGGGGATACAATTAATACGGGGGATACTCTATTTCGTGACACCGGCACTGCTAGTGTTGCTCTTCGCCTTTGACTAACTGATGTCTCGGACTGTGACGGTCAAAGCTAAAGGCAGTGGCAGAATTTAGAACCATTGTACTTACTAGACTTTCTCTACATTGGGCTATTATTGAAAAATCATGATTTCCCTCTAGGCCTATAATTTAGGTGATTATTTTTTTTTGAAATTTACACACACCCGGTACGCTTGAACTTGAATTTAGTCGCAGACGACCTGTAACAGAGGAAAGGCTTTAAAGAAATAAAAAGCAAATTGACGACTCCTGGTTGCAGGTGAGCGGGTTTAGTAAGGGGGCCGTCCATAAAGTACGTCACGCTCCAGGGGGGAGGGGGTGTAAGAAAGTGTGACAGTTTGTGACAGGGGGAGGGGTCAGGCCACGTGTGACGTCACACATTAATTTTTAACATTCTTTTTATTTATTTTTGTTCTTAGTACCTAAAATCCGACCCGGCCCGGCTAGGCGTGTCTAAAACCCGGCCTGGCGGGATAAAAGTTGATTTCCCGTCACTATCAATGCGTTTAGGGACACACGACACTATCAGAGGAATTAGGGATAGTATCCTAGGGTTTAGAGGGTTAGGTAAATGGTTATGTTTTTAAATTTTTTTTTCGAAAGTGTGACGTACTTTAGGGGGGGGGGGTCCGAGATTTGTGACAGTTTGTGACAGGGGGGGGTCAAAAATGGTCAAAAATAGCGTGACGTACTTTATGGACGGCCCCAAGGGGGAGCAGCGGCAGGAGGAAGAGGAGAAGCGGGAGTAGGAAGAGGAGGAGGAGGAGGAGGAGGAGGAGTAGGAAGAGGAGGAAGAGGAGAAGCAGGAGTAGGAAGAGGAGGAGGAGGAGGAGTAGCAGGAGGCTCAGGTGGATGTGGAAGATGAACAGCAGTATCAAAGGCAAGAGGAGGAGGATGAAGAGAATTAAGAAGAAGAGGAAGTCAATCGATCCATTTTGTTAGTAATTCAATATGAAGCTGACAAACTGATCGCTTTGTTGCTCACCGAGTGCAATGTTTTTTTCCTTTCTTCAAGAATTGTCCGCATACCTCGTCAATGAATACCGATCTTTAATGTAAGATATTAATTTATTAATAATTAATTGCTTCTTTGTTACGACGTTCGTTCATCAGTTGCAGTTAACTTAAAGGTTTTGCAAATTCTCCATATTTTATAGCAGTTCATAATTGTGCATTTGAGTCGACGTTCTGAATTAGTTCAGGTGAAATGCATTCGGCGTTGCCCTCAATAACTGGAAGAATATATTGATATGCAGCAACGTCTGATATTTCCAGCTTTCATAAGTTCAGAAATGTACATACAACCATGCCACAGAGTATTGATTGCGCATAGTTGCTCTCTGAATCTGCAGAACGACTTGCTCAGGATCTTCCTTTGCACTAACGCACCATATCACTAGTGGCGGCCCTGCTACACAGAGACGCTATCATATTATATTAAGCTGGCTAGGGTATCCGGCGTCACCCGGGAAATTTCTGTTTTTCGCTCCCACCCAGCCCACACCCACACCTGCGCTGCGGATGGAGCACCGAATCACACCCAGCCACACCCCTCTGGGAAACACGGCGTTGTTCGATAGATATCGGTTTTCGCCCTACCCCGTCACAACCTCACCCCTCCTCTTCCCGCCCACCCAGCCACACCCCACCGATAATTGTCAAATAAATCTTGGGCTTCTCGCTCCCCTCCCGTTCTGCACCCGTCCCGCCCCGTATCGGCCCGCTCAACTCTCATCATTCATTGGTAGCCGGCGTTGACCGGAAAATCTTGGTTTCTCACCACCCATCTAGGGTTACTAAACATCATCAGATTAGATAAGATTAGATAATCATTTTTTGTCAAAATCAGCCACGCCAGGTCATCTTGAAAGCGGTTGCAATGTCCACAAACGCAGATTTCCATAGTTGTGCAGTAGCCAGTAGCCTACTGGGGTACTTTCATTAGTGACAGATGAATTTCACGCTGGTTGGAACCAAGCTTTAAATTAAATTAGTCGAACTATAGCGTCTGTAGAAATGGAGTAAATGAGGACTCTGGACTGCCTGTGAACATTTCCCCCTCCCTTTCTAAGTCTTGAGACACAAATTTGATGTTATATCCCCTAAGAGTGAATATTCCTTAACATGTGTTGCTCTATCAACATGACCAAATAACTACTAAAGTCATATAAAGAAAAGGAAATAATTATATGAGAGAAGGAATAGGTAGGCCTATAAGGAAATCGAGCGAGCGAAAAGACAAGAAAAGACGGACGCGTGTTAGCTTGCTTAATGCACATTAAATGGCAATTTATATTTAATTAGGCCTCTATGCTTCTAAATGTCTAGAAGAAACATTTGAAAATCCACACTCGGCGGTCATTCCGTACGCTGGTTTAAATATACTGTCAACTGTAAGAATGAAAATGTCCATTAAAATTTAATGACTGCAGCCATTCTGTGTTCAGGAAAGCTACAAAATTAGCTTAGCTATATGTATGTCCACAGTTACCTTTATTGAGACTTAGCGTTCATTTGCTTAACTATAATTATGAACAATGCGTCTTCAGTCGTTCAGCTGCTGCCATATACATACTACATAGGCTACAATTATCTGCACGTAGGCCCATATCCAGGGCTGACCAGGGAAATTTTGAGATGAGTACTGTAGCCTACACGTCGCCGGTGTCGCGTGACAGAGTCTCCCCCTTAAAAGTCTCCCCCGGAGACTTTTTTCGAAACAGATTCTCCCCCCATTTGTCTGCGCGCTTTTGTCCTGCGCGCTTTTGTCGGCGTGCCCCCGGTGACATTTAACCCCGCGTCAGTTAATCCCGCGACAGTTAATTTCGCGACATTTAATCCCGGCGACACTTAATCCCGCGACATGTGATACCGCGACACTTAATACCTGTACACACGTGAGTACGAATATTTGTACGACTGTTCAAAGTGTTCAGGTTTTCTGTTGTAGCCTACATCTGTAGGCTACATAAAACGATCATTATAAAAAAAAATTAACAGTATTTGCGAAGTTCAGTCTAAGATATATAGGGCAGTGACATGGAGGCGAATTTCGGCTGCAGTAGCAAAGGCAAAAAAACTGTGATACATGGAAATTACGATATAGGCTACATTAAACATCGCGACAATGCAAACGCAGCTCTTATGAAAACCAGTGAATAAGCTAATGCTTAGTGTGGTTCACAGATACATGGTAAAAAATAAAGTTCAAGCCAGAAACCAAGACAACCTCTCAGTTTGTTAGACCTGTCAATAGTATGATTGAGACAAAATTTCAGCTTCCTATTCCTTCTGGAAGACGGTGCTCAACGACTGTGTTACTTTGCATGGACCAATGTATAGACGTTGACTGTACAAAATAATGTGTTGAGCATATATTCCTATACAATCGTATTTTATATCAATGTAAATCAAATATTGCTGTAATATGACAATATGTGTGATACTTAAGCAATTTGTCAGCATTAAATGTAAAATTTCAATTGGTTTGAAAAATTGGAAATGTTCAAAATTGTCAAAAAACATCGTTTAGTCGATGAATGTCGATAGTTCTCGTTTTCTTACTCCAACATCCGATAAGGTCTTTATAATCCAGAAGGCTAAGCAGGAGGCACTGTGTCAACAGCAGATTTTGTTATTGATTGAGTGGGGACAGCTTTCCTACTTCCCTCGACCACTTGGCCTTCTTCATCATCAGTGATGAGTCGATTGAATTCCTCGAATAACTTCTCACATCTCAAAGGTATGTTTTTCACCACTCTCTGACCAGTGTTGAATTCAGTATCTGCCTTATTATTTTATAATCCTCTTTCTCAATCTATTTTTCTTGTGGAAGTGTAAAAAAGAATTACCAATCTTCAGGCATTATGGTAGTGTCCTCATTTGCTGAGATGCAAAGTCACCCATGCAATCTCTTTTTTAGTGCAATAGCACAAGGCCTCACCATCCTTTCACCAGGCTTCAGAGTCATTCTATGGAATATTTTACCTTGTCTCTAAATTATAGGCAAATGGCCACATAACCAGACCTACAACCTCACCTGAAAGGTACTACTGGTGGTTTTCTAGGACCTTCATGGAAGCAAGGCTGATCTCCTGGGCAACTGACTCGCATTTTCTATATCTGACCATATTAAAAGATCTTGTTCTGTAGCAACAACAGCAAGAGGAGTCTTTTATCCATGCCCTTGTGTGACGAAGGCCACCAAATTACATAAGTTGATGGATCTGAGTTTCTTCCTTCGTACTTAGATTGATTACATCATGTTGATCACTAAAAGGTATATTTTGATGGCACGCAGTACCATCCAGTGTGCATTGTTTATTGGACTCTCCAGTTTCTTATTGAAGGTGACTTACTATGTCAACCATTGATATCTCAATGAGTTCTTGGTAATTTTTCTAAAACTGACTTTATTTCAGCAGAGTACTTGAGAAAGCTGAATACTTTTGCATGGAGGGCTTCAGTACCGGATGTGACTTCCAGTCCTCAGATGTTGTCAAGTGTCACACCTTGCCAAGCAGCATTAAATCTCTTAAACATTGGAATATAATATATTATGGTGAATTCGATCAATCACAAGAACATGCAGAAGGGCTTATGGCTAAAATCAATTCCTTCATATGAAGGTCAGCTACAGGAGTTCTTGACCTATCCTGTCTTCCTGCAAAATCGTACACTCTATTGAAAATTCCGGTGCTGGTATAATGTTGTATCAAAGCTCAAGACCTGAATATTATCAGTGAGTTTCTATCACTCCAGAAAATAATCAATGGCCTTGGATTTGATTTGTATCCTGACACTGAAGCTAATTTGGGCACTCCAAAGAGTTTATACACACACTGGCAGGCGGTTGACATTTCCTGCTCTGAAGATCCCAGGATAATCTAGTGGTACAAATTCAGATCTTTCAACTTCGGCATGTTCTATCCTGGTCTTCTTAAGCATTCCTTGTTAATGGTACTCCATGAAAACGGCACGACAGAAGGATAGTACACAAGTGCTTCAGAAATTGGCACCAAAAATCTCAATCCTTCATGATCAAATCACCGGAAGTCTAAAATACACTTGTCACTTATTGGCTTAACAACTGTGTAGTCTTAATTCTGGCACGTATGATAACACAACAGAAACTATTTAAAGCTCATCTACATGACAAATGTTGAGTTTTTGACCAAACAAGAAATGTATCAAGATTTCTAGCTAATACTACTACATGGTAAGTTTTGTGTATCATTGAGCACCGTCTTCTTGTCCGAATCTGGGGCTGAAATTTGGTCTCAATAATACTAATAACAAGTCTAACAAACTGGGAGGTTGTCTTGGATTCTAGCTTGAATTTTATTTTTTTGGACCACACTACTGTGAATATTGTTTCGAATTTTACTGATTTTATAATATTTAACTGCAAAGGCTAAACTCTTTTGAACTTTCTAAAATGTCATTTTACTTTCCCGGTATTAAGTGTCGTGGGATTAAATGTCGTCGGGATTAACTGTCGCGGGATTAATTGGTCGCGGGATTAAGTGTCGCCGGGATTAAATGTCGCCGGGATTAACTGTCCCGGGATTAATTGGTCGCGGTATTAAGTGTCGCGGGATTAACTGTCCGGTACTAACTGTCGCGGTATTAAGTGTCGCGGGATTAAGTGTCATGGAACCATGTTAATAATTCACGTCCTATTGAACGCATAATTATAATTAATGGCACTCTGTTCTCTTATTTTCATAGGTCGATGGTCTTCAAAGTTGTCAGCCTCCAGGTAGGCCTAGGCACGTTTCCGCACACGTTGATATACACCGTGATTCAAAAAAGTAAGCCGAATTGCTTTTCATATTTCTCCAATGCCTGATAACATATCACGCTAAATTTTCCACATATTCAGAGAATTGGACCAAGAATATGATTCCAAAATTTCATGGGATAAAGTTGAACGGATAAAAAGATTATGCACCTTTCAACTTCATAATATTATGCCGAAATTTCAGTTTTCAGCAAGTCTGTTCGTTGCGGTTTCGGCGTTGGTCATTCCAATTTAGTATTCATTGACCCTGGAATAAAAATTAATGGAACCTATTATCGCGACGTTCTGCTGTCACAACATCTTCTACCAATCTACCTGTAATCAGAAATCTAGCCCCAAAAGGCTGCTTTGTTTTTCAACAGGACAGTACCCCAGCCCACAGAGCCAAGGAAACCATCGAAAGGCTGACAAGAGAGACGACAGACTTCATTTCTCTCACATTATGGCTTCCGAACAGCCCATGAATCCTGTCAACTTAAAAAGTGTGGAGCGTGATGCAAGGCCGAGTCTACCAAACTACAATCCGTGATTTAAACGATCTGAAACAACGCTTGATGGAAGTGATTAATGGTCTGAACCAGAAGATAATCGACGATGCTGTTGCCCAGTGTTTAATCTAGTCCCCCTCCTCTGGAGGGGGGAATTGAGGTTTCTGGGGGGAGACAATTGAGCGTACGTCCTTAGGACGCTCGTGATGCGCGTAGCACCAAGACTGGGAGAGTGTGGGGTTTGGGGAGGGGATGCGCCCCTCCCTATCAAAAACTTTTTGAATTTCCACATTGCAATGGCAACATTTTAGGGTGTCGTCTTAACAAAATAGCTGTACTTTTTCAGTGGCCCATTAGAAACTTTTTGAATTTCCGCATTGCAATAGCAGCATTTTAAAGTGTCGTCTTAACAAAATAGCTGTACTTTTTCAGTGGCCCATTAGAAACTTTTTGAATTTCCACATTGCAATGGCAGCATTTTAAGGTGTCGTCTTAACAAAATAGCTGTGCTTTTTCAGTGGCCCATTAGAAACTTTTTGAATTTCCACATTGCAATGGCAGCATTTTAAGGTGTCGTCTTAACATGATAGTATCGTTTATTATAGTAGTAAATAATGTAATTATAATCATACAATAATAAATAATATCACGGTATATTATAACACTTCATGTAAAACAATGATGAAAACCGTAACTAAAAACTAATATTTTTTCTTCAAATTTTTCTGGGGGGAATGTCAATCCTGGGGGGAAGTTCCCCCCAGAGACGTCTAGATTAAACACTAGCTGTTGCCCAATGTCGCCAGCGCCTTTAGGCTTGCGTGCAAGCAGGAGGAGGACATTTTGAGCATCTTATTTAATTAAATAATCAAACCATACTGTTGGAATAATATTGTTAGTTCAATTCTCTACATATCTAAAAAAATTTAGACTGACTAATTATCAGGCCATAAAGATTATGAAAAACAGTTTGACTTACATTTTATTGAATCTAACAGTGAATTGCTTGTAAACTGAAATTTCGACATACTATGAAGTTGAAAGATACATATCTTTTTATCCGTTCAACTTCATCTCATGAAATTTCGGAATCGCATTCTGTGTCCAATTCTCTAGATATTTGGAAAAGTTTAGCGTGATATGTTATCAGACATTGGAGATATATGAAAAATTGCCATAATTTGACTTAATTTTTTGAATCACGGTGTATATTCGTGCACAAATGCGCGTAGATATATATTTCTTACTGTTTGAGATGGACAGTCGACATTGCGTCGCATTTTAAAATATGTAAACCATCTCTTATGTACAAGCTAGTCATAGGCGCTCTTAGATTGATAGCCTCAATTGAATTAAAAGTATCCTATTAAAGCCTCGAACAGAGGACGGAGAAACCCCGACCACACACCTTACGTGGCTCAAGGATATTTCCCCCGGACATTACCCCTGCCATTACTCCCGCCATTGCGACTGACCAAACCGCTTCACAGTCTTTTAACCGGTTCTAGAACAATTTTCCCCGGACAATTCCCCCCCCCTACAATTACCCCGGACAATAATCTAATAAATTAATATTTAAACTGAACGAATACTGTGCAATGTGCAGTTTTATTATAGGCCCAATTATGTAATTAATATAATTATCTCACAGGGGGTTTCATGTCTATCATTTAGCAATTGTTGTTGTTGCTTGGTCATTCTTTCAGCATAATTATGGGGTAATTGTCCGGGGGTAATTGGCACGGGGGGAGTAATTGTCCGGGGTAATTGTCCGGGAGGTAATTGTCCGAAAGTAATATTCCAGGGTTAATCGTCTGGGGTAATTGTCCCGTTACCCTATTAACCCGTTACAGAAGGATGCCTTAAACAATTCACCGGTGACTGACCGCAGATTGATGACGCATTTGTTTCTGTTGCTGAAGCTTTGTAAAATGACAGGATGATTCTTCAGCAGTATGTATAACATGGGTAAGGGAAAACAAAATACACTGTGTCCGGATAAAAAGTAGCCCCCAGAAAAGTGTAATAACTCGGTCAAAACTCTAAGGATTTGTCTGAAATTTTAAACTCAGCAACAGTGACCATATTTACACGAGATCCTAAAGCCGATTAGAAATATTTGTGAGTTTGTCAAATTTATGAGCGTTTAAAATGCAGCACAAAAAAATTGAACTTTCCAACATGGAAAACCTGAAAAGAAGTGAAATTCAGCTACATATGGTGCTCACAATGTCCTTCTTGTTCACGAACACACGACCGTAGACGTAGTAGTTGTCCAGGGATACACTCTGCTTCATAACCCGCAGCTGTGGCCGTCCAGCAGTCCAGACCTCGATCCGGAGTACCAGGTGCATTTACTGGAGAGGCGCGTTTTTCGTTCACGCGTATTCATGACATCGATAACCGTAGGACGTAGGGCGCGTCTGATTGAAGAGTGTCAGATATTTGACCAAGTGATCATCGACCGGACCATCAAACAGTAGCGTTTACGTCTACGGTCGTGTGTCCGTGAACAAGGAGGACATTTTGAACACCGGATATAGCTGAATTTCACTTCTTTTCAGGTTTTCCATGTTGGAAAGTTCAATTTTTCGGTGCTCAATTTTAAACGCTCATAAATTTGGAAAACTCACGAATATTTCTAATCGATTCTAGGATCTCGTGTAAATATGGTCACTGTTGCTGTGTTTAAAATTTCAGACAAATCCTAAAAGTTTTTACCAAGTTATTACACTTTTGTGGGGGCTACTTTTTATCCGGACACAGTGTAGAGCAGATTGTAGGCCGAAGGATTTAACACTGAAGACACTGAACATTGAATATATTTTGCTGCCAATTACTTCAGCAACAGACGCACCTTACCATCAGCAACCTCAGCCTTACCCTCAACGACCAAAATCTTTCCCTTAACAACCAAAACTTTTCCCTCAACTACGACTTCAACCTCAATCAAAACCTCATCTCCAAAAACTTCCTCATGGTCCCAATGCGGCGGGTTGAGATGGAATCGGACCTGGCACCCTCCAGCTTGAAGACACCAAACCCACCACTACACCTCTTGGTACTATAATTTTAATTCACCCTTTTTTTCGATTTAATTTCGCCAACTTCTAGTTTGTCCAGAACCCTTTTAATCGATCCAGCTTCTGCTTAGACAAGAATTTGTTCGATAAATCCCGTTTCTATTTTGTCAGTATATATTTTTCATCAATTTTACATTGCAAATTATTCTTCATCAATCCAGCTTCAATTTCAGCAGAATGACTGCACTAACCCTAAAACTAACCCTAACCTACCCTCACGACGCCTAACCTGAGCCCTAACCGACCCTCACGCGCTAAATCCCGCTACTACTTCGTGAGGAAATATTTTTCATCGAATTTCTATTTCTGTGGGGTCGTACACGAAACCTACATCGACACGCTGAAATAAATAAAAAGGGTGAATTAAAATTATAGTACCCACCTCTTAACCCCACAGATATACATTATAATATAAATTATATAATGGTGTCGAATGCTTTTGCAGTCCAGAACACCAAATTGCTAGTGTAATGAAGGTAATGCAGTCATCAAATTATTTTTTGGGGGGGAGGAGCACAAGAAGTAATAGGTGGACATCGTGTTATGACATTGTCAAGCTATAATTGAACACTAGCATTGTGCACTGGCATTATTCTAGTCACTATTTTAACCATTGTGAGTTGTTTAGATCCTGCTAAAAACATAACAAAGGCGATTAGTGTTGTCCTGGCCTACTCCCTTGTCCATGTGTGCCACTTACACTGTCAGAGCTAAGTAAGGACAGTACTGTTGCAGAAGTTTTAACCAAAGTACTTCCTTGTTTGGCCCGAATAGGCTTTTTACCTGAATATATTAATTGTTGACTTACATTTGTATATTTAAAATTACAGCCTTAAATCTGAATTTAGTCGCATCTTCTTCGTGAATTTTTCTTCTCGCAGACAAATTTGGATGTTGACCTAGTAATTATTATACTGCAAGGTGGTTCTGGGGCGTCATCTTTGGATAGCATTTGCTTTTTGCTCAGGCGCTACAGACGCTTCTAAATGATAGGCAATACTCATTGAGCATAACTGATTTCAAAACATTCATCGTCCACAGGAAAGCCCAGCGTTCTGATGCAGGTCAACCTTGGATACGGTCTCGACCAGACTTGGTCTGCCTACAAGTATGGATTCAGCGATTCTACCGAAGGATACTGGCTCGGCAATGAAAACATTTATCGAATGACAAACAATGGAAAAACTGGAAACTCTGCTTCGATATGCAAGATCAACTAGGGGTAGTGTACACCATTGCCTATAACCAATTTATAGCGGACAGTGAGAGCGCTAGCTACACTTACTTCGTCACTGGAGTGACAGGAACTTACGACTTGTTTGGGACAACAAGTCGAAAATACAAATTCTCGACAAAGGACGTGAACAATCAGCCATGTTGTTGCGAAGAGCATGCCATGAAGTGCAAAGGTAGATGGTGGTACGGCTGCACAGCGAGCATGACGTCTGCTACGGCATATGTGAATGGAGTCGGAGACTGTGGATTCTCCTGGAGTGCTCCCTTTGCTCCTCCCATTCAGTATAAATACACTTATATGAAGATAAAAGAAGCTTAGATCACGCTTCTCTGAATTGTGTTGCGAGTAAAGCACACACGATAAAGCCTCAAGTAGAGCTTTTGTTTTTGCTTGTTTCGTAATGATTAGGCATAATTATGTTGCAATTTGTCACTTAGTCTAATCCAGCGGTTCTCAACCTTTTTGGTGCGGCGACCTCTTGGTAACATTTGGAAAGTTGTGACGACGCCCAACGACAAGATTGATTGCTGTTACCACCTCTACTGCATTTTGTTACCATTGCCCACTGTTATGCATTTTCACTTCATAATTCGATTCTGGTTTGGCAATCATTGTGTGGGGTTTCATGGTCTTTCGATTCTGAGAGCAGTTGAATTTTCAAATTAAGTCTATTCGTCTTGAAAAACTTCAATATCTGTCACGTGCTGCTTCTGGAACTCCCCACGTGTGCCTTCCTGGCGTCATCAGCTTTGTTCTTTAAAATACAAGTCGTGTTTTTCTGCATAGTTAGGATGCTTAGCTTCTGGATGACACCTCTGTTTATTTGTTGGGTTTCATCGAATCAATTATGTTGGTACAAATAAGACATTGTAGCTTCTCTATTCATGCTGCAACTAGCTATTAAAGCAATATGATAGGCCTAAGGATACACTAAAAAAAAGGTCAATAAATAGTTCTTTTTTAACACTTATTTCACCCAGCTGATGCGTTTTGGTAGGTTATCAATTTCATAAACTTCGTTTGTGTTCTTAACGAATGCACCGAGGATAGGGAAAAGCTTGGGGAGAAATGTGCCCCTACCCATTGCCGATTTTATTTTGAATTTCCACACTGCAATGGTGGCATTTCAGGCTGTCATTATAACTATAATTGCTCGTTATTTCATCAAGACTTCCCCTCCTAAGGCTTTTTTAACTTTCCACACTACAATGGTCGCATTTTAAGCCGACATCTCAAAAATAACTTCCTATAAGTGCAGAAAGACATGGCTTAAGACTTTAATAAATGTCACCTCCCCATTGTTTAGTTTTTTTGCATACTAGTAGTAGCACTTTAAGCCGTTATCTTAACGAAATTTCTCATGATTTCAGTGCTCAGAGACGTGGTCTAAGACTTCAATAATATTCCCTCCCAATGTTCATTTTTTTACCTCAGGCCTACACACGGTAATGATAGTGTTTTCAATTGACATCTTAACAAAATGCTCATTTATAAATGTCCACGTTTTCATGAAATATTTCTGAAATATTGGGGATATAGGCTAGGGTGACCATTTTCTGGCCATCAAAAACCGGGACACTTTTTGAAAAATATCATTAGTTGGCCTAATTCCTTAACTGCAGGGTCACAGGCTTACGATCGAAGGCCTAACCCCATACGCTCAATTAAATTTAATGCTGAATATAAATTTCAGTGTAGAAAAAAAGCTCTTGGCGTCAATGCACTTAGTGCAGTACTCTTTTATAATAAACAATCGCTCAATCGGTGCCAAGAGGAAGATTTAATGTGTCTGGGACGCACAGGAGCGTCCGGTGGACGATCACCGATCGAGGCGTTCAGCACCGAACAGTGAAACGGGATTTGGGTAGGGAATGTGTTCCTGGTCATCCAAATTTTTGTTTGAATTTTCGCATTACACCGACAGCAATTTAAGCTGTCGAAGGACCATTACGACCCTGGCGCGACCTGTCGAAGTCGGTATAGGCCTAGTTCTTGAACCGCCATTTGAATTGCAAGTCCCTAGGCCTATTGTAAAATCTTTCTCGTTGCACCTTGATAGTTCTTTGAAATTTATTAACTGAAACCACTAGCTAAAGATGTACCGGTAATATAATAAACACTCCATATAAATTGAGAACTTCTCTTTCGTTACGAGTTTTTAAGGTTAGAAGTTACACTTTGTTCTGTGAACTACATATAGGCCTACTGACGTTTTCAAGATTCAAATTTCCTTCTTGCCAAAAACCGGGACAATTTGGCCCTTTTCCCCAAGTCTTCGGGACACCGGGACGCACCACGAAAAACCGGGACATGTCCCGGAAAACCGGGACGTATGGTCACCCTAATATAGGCAGCCACCGCAAATTTCGGGGAAACGTCTTCTGTCCTTCAAAGTCTTCGCCCGTGATTGGCCTCACTAGCAGAGATTCTTTGTGCAAACCGGCTAGCCTTGCTTCATTGTTTTGGAGAAAATGGTAAAGTGGAATTTACATTTTAAGACTTAAATGGCAGAAATTAAATTAGCTGCCGCGTTCTACCAAATAAATAATATCAAACGTAAGAGTACAATTTTATTCTGTATAATAAGTTGCTATAGTGAAGCTTTGAAATTGCCAGTGCATGAACATTTGTGTATCTTTTGAAAATTGCTGAAGCGTCTGTAGGCGACCTCTGGCAAATCATCAGGCAACCACCGTGGGGGGTCGCGACCCGCAGGTTGAGAACCGTTGGTCTAGTCAAACCACAGTAACCTACTGTAAATATCAACTCTGTTACGTTTGAGGTTGACCTGTTTGGAAGTTGACTTTTCGGAGATTGACCTGTTTTTTGCTGACTAATTATCGTCGATTTCATTTACCTTTATTTGCACTGTAGTGAATTAATTTTTTTTGAATAGTTCAACTGTCTGTTTGCTTTTGTTTTGCTTTTGTTTTACTTCTGTGCAGCAAAGATTACAAGGTTTAATATTAAATAGCTTTTGGTAGCTTGATTACTTCGCAGGATACTTTGCGAGTAGGCCTAAATGTCACAATCCGAAAATACAAATTCTCGACAAACGACGTGAACAATCAACCATGCTGTTGCGCAAAGTGTCTCAATAAATTGGGAGCTCTTTTTGTTACTTTCTTATCTCTAGACAAGAACGCGGTGGTTTACTTCAGTAAATTTATTTGATAAACTAGCAACTAAGTAATTATAATCTTAAGCATAGAACAGTTTCTGTCGTGCCGTAGTTAAATCCCAAGCTCTAACATCGACATGGTCATTCTCTTGTACAGATTACAAATGACGTTAGTCCATAGATCACATTATATCAGTATCTTCAGTCACGAAAATGACATTGAATATTCCATGACACTCATGATAGGTGCCACGTTGACTCGAGGAGTGTGAGTGCCCAATCGATTGTGGGAAAATGCGCGCGTTAGCGGTGAAAAAATTTGATCCATTTTTATAGGAGAGTTATTGAAATTTCTTATGTTCTTTGGGGAGACTTGGTCCTGCATGGACGATCGCCGAGGCGCACAGCGCATAGGAAAGGGGTTTGGGCAGGGGATGTCTTCCTCCCAATTTTCGAATTATTTATTGCCACACTTCGATGGAAGCATCTTAGGCTGTCATTTTAACAAAATTGCTCATCATGGTCGTGGTTTTACACTTTAAAAGCATCTTTTTAAATTACACACTAAAATAAAGACATTTTGAACTGGTATCTCGTCAAATTTCCTATTATTTCATTGCTTAAAGACATGATTTAAGATTTCAATAAATGTTCTTCCCAATTGTTTAAAAAATTCGATCACTCTTTGAGTTAACATGTAAGCTTAGCCTACTTCTCTTGGAATCCACACAGAGCGCACAATCTTCGTCAGCAAGGGCATCTTGGAGCACTCTCCCCTAATCAGGTCAACATACTCAAATTTTCCACAAGGATGAGCAATTCTGTCTACACTACCGACTATTTAGTGAGCAAATAATTTTTTATTAACCCTGTGGAAATAGTTTTTCATATTATCTTCCAAATAGTTTTGACAATTTAGTCAAGGCTGATTTGTTAACGCAGACAAAACAATATCCCGCTTTGGGATGCTTGTATGTGA
Source organism: Lumbricus terrestris (assembly GCA_949752735.1). NCBI lineage: Eukaryota > Metazoa > Annelida > Clitellata > Crassiclitellata > Lumbricidae > Lumbricus > Lumbricus terrestris. The sequence goes on from OX457036.1 coordinate 87,542,037, forward strand.
TTCTCGCGCAGTGAGGAGCATGGATCCAGATCTGACGAGGGTTTAATATGACAACAGAGGCTGTTTCCCTCGACAAAATTTTTGTTTGCCATTATACAGCTCTACATTATTGAGCATGTAGGCTACAAGGGATATTGGGGGTCCAAAGATTTGGTGAAATGAACTCTGGAGTTTCTCTTGCCAGTGTTTGCCACTATCCTAGACACCAGGCCCTGCCGAGTGGAAAAACAGTGCTTAGATTACATTACTGTAAACCAGTTCCTAGACGATAGCAGACAAAGATGCTTTTGCCGGTGTCACGAAATAGAGTATCCCACGTATTAATCGTTTCCCCTAGATGAAGAGAAGTTTAGAAAAGCCAAGGCATTTCCAAACTTACCCGTTCAGAACGGGCCGTTCTTTCTACTTCCAATTAAGGCGTCTCAGGGGTATTCGCAAATCTGTTTCATCCCCGACCTTTACCTCTATTGTTCAGTGTTCACCCCCCGCCTGTTCTTGGATTGACTACTGCAATTATTCAGTCCTTGTTGGCCTCCATAAGGTTCGGCTAACTCCTCTGCAGTCTGTACTCGATGCTGCTGCTAGACTCATTGCCCGTCTATCTCGATTCTACCATATTTCTACATTCATGGCTGAACAACTTCACTGGGTTCCATTCTCAGCTCGTATACAATTCAAAGTTCTTATTTTGGTTCTCAAGTCTCAATTGGATCTTGCTCCGATGTATCTGTGTGATCTTTTACTTCGCCCAATTTCTGCCACTTCGCTGCGTCCTCCTAAGTTCTCTGATCCGCTTGACCTCTTTGTTACCCGTGTCAGGTCCGATATGGCTCAATTCAGATCAGTTGCCTGCATTGGCCCCTCCCTTATGGAATGGACTTTCCCCCATCTGTCATCCTTTCTGGTAATCTTTCGTCGTATTTCTCTAGTCTCAAAACCTGCCTTTCCATAGGGGTAGCGCACTGAGAGCGCATCTGAAAGGTAGCTTTAGCTGCGCGAATGCTGCATAAATTGTCCGATATTATACAATACAATACTAAGTAGATCTATCATTCGTATCGCAGTGTTTGTTCTATAAGAATTCGAATCTGACGATAAAGTGCAATTACTTTGAACCGCCCGTGAAAGGTGACTTCAAATTAATATCTCGAGTACTCTTTCGGACTGTTCGAAGTGTTTGCTCTAAGAATGAGGAAATACTCTTTTGCTAGCCTTGAATTTTTCAGAAAGAGATAGTTTAGTCAACTTTTTAGGTTCTTCTTCACGTAATAAGTCGAGGTATATCAACTAAATATTCTTGAATAAGCAAAATATATAAACTAATACCTATAATAGAGTCAAATCGCCAACTTAAAATTTATCAATCGCGTACCGGTATCTAAGGTCATTCAGAATTTCTGAAGCGATTACTTAAGATCATTGTTCAGAGGCACTGTCGAGACAGGCCAAGAGGATACAAAAAAGTAAGTAAGTAAGAATATTCTTTATTATACCACCAATACAGCAGTCTTCTTTATTGCGAAACTGAGAGTAGGCTCGGTTTAAGGGGTGTGGCGAATAGATGATGGAAGCCCATTCCGGGTCGTCTGACCAACCGCAGAAAAGGAACGACGTTGTAGGCTATTATTGCTGAGAAGACGGATGGGATATCCAAATTGCCATGTGCAATGGAGCGCAGTGCGCTGAGGCAAGAGCATTGTGCAAGAAGAAAGTGGGCAATCACGCGAAGAAAACAGGTATTGACTTAGACTTGCAATTCCAGGTGCCAATGTTAAACGGCGCTCCGTCCTAAGTCTGCCTTGACTGCTATGCGTGCCTCGATTAAGACATACGGTACATGTAATAAATTAAATGAGAGACTACAGCTGTTAAAGGAGTCGTCATTCTAAATTAACGAACAATAATGCGTTGCTGATTATAATTGAAAAACTGAAAACGTATAATCGACTCATTGTCATTATTGACAATGCCATTGTAGCAGCCTGCCAACAAGGACTCACAGAAATGACGGGCTCAAGCCAACAGTGAGACGATAGGTAGCCTATGTAGTGCAAGCTCATTTTGGTAATTTTCTCCAGCGATATAATAATGCGCGGCTCTTGAAGTTCCTCCAGGTGCGTAGGCGTTGATTCGTTTCGGGATAGGTCGGTGTAATAAACTTTATGAGGACGCCGAGCAGTAGCGGCAATCGATACAAACGTTATTTGCTTATGGAGATAATGCCGCATAATATGATCTAATTACTGAACATTGTAACATACAGTAGATGTCATTCCAGACAGTAGACCTATAATCGCAGCCATGAAAGTTCAATGCTTACTTTTCTACTTCCTATTCTCAAGTATTGGAAGTTCGTGGCGAAACGTGGCAGTTGCGTTTCAGAAAACTCAGGATGACAACGTAGCAGTGACATGCGCACTTGATCAACCATCTGGAGAGTCTACTGTTGCACCTGTGTGCATGACAACAAGATCGGTATAATAAACATTATGAAGACGGCGAGCATTCGCAGCAATCGATACTAGTAAACATCGTTCGCTTACAGAGATAACAAATTATTATCAAGTCGTATAATTTGATCCACCAACTGAACATTGGACCATCAAACATACAGTAAGCTTATATGTCATTCCAGACGGTAGACCTCTAATCGCTGTCATGAAATTTCAGTGCTTAATTTTCTTCCTAATATCTTCCAGCTTTGGAAGTTTGAGGAGAAACGTCGCAGTTGCGTTTGAGAAAACCCAGGATAACAACGGAGCAGTGACATGCGCACTTGATGAACCATCGCTTGTTATTCCTGTCGACCAGTTGTCTCCGTTGTTATCAGACACGGATTCCTGTGTTCCTCCCGGGGCTCTATGTGCCTTGCAGTGTCTTCAGGACTCCGTCTGTACTAACTACAACTACCGAAGAGATGTCAGAACCTGTGAATTCTTTCACTTTACTCCGTCTAACTGTGCAGTTGTGGCGGGATGCTACCATGCTGAGGTCCGTGAGCTATTTTAAACTTTATTGAGATAAGGAGTTTGAATTTCAACAAATGTAGGGCATTGTAGGCCTATATTTATATGTAAAAAAGTTCTAAATGGGTTTGTTCTGATTCAGGCCTACTGACTCTTGAGATGTCATCAAGGCATTTTAGCAATTATTTGCGTCTTATTAAGTGCATGTATTCAATGCTTCTTTGTCCTCTTATTTTCAAGGCCGCTGATCTTCAAAGCTGTCGAGCTACAGGTAAGCCTACGCCAAACTTTGACGCCTTCTTTTAAGCACTCGCGCATGCAGGTATTCGTGCATTTTTAGTGTGAGAGATAATCTTACAGTCGACACTGTAATGAAAATATATAGAAATATTATTTGTAAGCGCCCCTGGGGATGAAACTGAGTTCAAGCAGCCAGCAGATAAGAGTGGAATCTCAAATAAATTCTTGATATTGCCTAACGAGGGGATGTTCACTGCCAGAGGAAGGACTATCAGTACGTATACAAACGCTGGATGCCATTGCCAGGATATCTTGATCTACCATATCGAAAGCAGGAGAGACATCAACACTTGCCGAAAGCGCCAGAAGTGAAGTCAATTGTTGGCTAAGCTTCTGAGAGAAGAGTTAGAACGTCGGTTTCCTTGGTCCCTCCAGACCGACAGATTTTTTTAATATAGGGTAAGAATTATTAGAGATAGACAGAGAAACTCCCTCATGATAAAGCCAATAAGATCTTACCCGTCCACTGACGAGATGGTTCTGGTGACCCATGGCTTGTAAGAAAAAGCAGGATGAATTTTTTTCTCGTCCACTCAGTCGTAGCTGAGACAAAGGTTCATATTATGCCCGCCCTTAGGCAAACTGATCTCATGCGCGACTCTGACTCGGACATTAGCACTTGGCTGATTATTGTGTCTTTCATCTGTTAACCAGTGTTCATCAAGAGTTCTCGTGATTTCTGAAATTTCACCATTACTTTGCTTCATTGTTAATCAGTTTTGGTGTATCTGCGAAGGTCCGTGTGACTAAGCTTATTTTGTTATAACTCCACACAGAATGACCTTCCCCTATTCTACGGGCTGAGCTCATGTCTGGGCTATACCCCCATCCCTCGTACTCTCACGACGTTTTTATCTCCGGGGCTTCTGTCCTGCCTGATAGTGCTTCTGAACAGTCTATGCTGCGAGACGTGCTCTATGAATTTTGGATACGATGCGATTACAGCATGTAGACGGCCGTGATACATCTTTCCAACACAAGGCTCTCGTGTGCAGGGGCGGATCCAGGGGGGGCCAAAATGGCCATGACCCCACCCATTTAAAAATTGCATGGGACGTGGCCCCCCATTTGGTTTCAACAAGCCATTAATATAATGCAGCGGGAGAGAAGACAAGATACCAGGCCCCCATTAAAGAAATCGCATGGGACGTGACCCCATTTGATTTACCATATTATTGATGGTTATGGTCTCGATTATGATGACCGACGACTAAAAAAAGTTCTTCAACTTTTTTGGCGGATGAAATGGTATCTTTTTCCTGACAATTTGGACGAACGACCAAAAAAACCACACGAATTTGTTCCCCTGTCCCACCAACAAGACCGAAAATAAATTTTGGCCCCCTTCGAAAATTTCTGCATCCGCCCTTGCGCGTGTGACCCTAGATAGCCGGACAGTCAGCATCTTTTTGGTCTCCTCGACACCAGGACACGAGCTGCGACCTGTGATGTATTAACGTTTTAAAAATGACAAGCATGTTGGACATTACCGCTGATCAGATTGAATAAGTAGGTGCTCATAATTTAGAAACCTCGGAATGTTTTGTGAGCTGTATGTAGCGGCATAACACAAGTTCCAGTTGAAGACATAATCAGAAGAATAATTTGTTGTTCAGAAGACGAGAAGGTATGTTCACTGCCAGCGGGATTGGATGGGGACAAGATTGAATGTGGACTATTTAAACAATAACTATGACCATAACCACCAATTTATTGAGCCAAGTAAACACAATAACATCACGTTCAATGATACAAATAAGTCACTTTGTTACAAAAGGAAATCTAGAAGGGGGTTTGAGTCCCGCTGGTTAGGGTCACCTATGCAGTAGCCTATGCACGCTTTCTTATGCTAAATGGTTGATACATGTAGGTAGGTAGGCTAATCATGTAGCTATTAAGTATTAACACTCTAATAATTATTATTACACATCAAAATAATCTTAACTACGAAAAGTACATCCATAGTCTAAACATCACGATGCTAGGCTATGTAGGCTATGGGAATGTAGTCTCTGTAGTTGCTCCATGTGGGCAAGTAAGTGGAGTTACACCCGCGCTGTTGCATAGAAGCGTTGGGGGAAAAATTTCAAGTGGAAATAACAATCCACATTCGCTGCTGTTATATAGGCCTATGTAAGCAGCAGCAGTTAGTCAATGAAAAATACAACATAAATTAAGTATTTGTGCATCAAGCTATAGCATAAGTTTAAACATTTGTTGAACATTATTTTGCTGCCGATTGCTTCACCAACAGACGCGTCATTTTTCTTGGATACAGGTGGGATCGCTACGAAATCTGGAGAATCGACTGTTGAACCTGTGCACTTGACAACAACCTTACCCTCAACAACAACCTTGCGGCCAACCACGCCCGCATCTTCAATCGCAACCTCACCTCCTACACCATCTCCAATTGCCACATCAGCGCACAAAGTAACCACCTTACAACTGAGTACTACTAAGGTGTCGACCATTTTGCCACAGCCTAGTTTGCCTGCTTTGCTCGGGTGCGATCCCATTCTTGGTGAGTAAAGAGAATCTTCGGGATTCCTCAGTTTCTATTTATGATGCACTTATCTCAACAGCAACACTGCAACAGCTAAGGAAATGCAAAACTCTCTGGATAAGATTGAGAATGTGAAGCGTATAGGTAGAACTCATTTTCGTTTCTTATTCTATTGAGCCGACCATAGCGAGTTATATATTATTCCCATAGTCAAGATCTGTTTATGCAGGATGAACCTGGATGGTCTTGATCGGGTCATGCGCTCTGCCGCTCGGCTTATTGGACACACCCCAAAATTTGCCCCAATTTCTGCCTACATGCGTGATGTTCTGCACTGGCTTCCAGTCTCGCAGCGCATCTCGTACAGGATAGCAGCACTTGTTTGGCGGTCCTTAATTGGTAGTGCTCCTTCCTACTTATCTGATCTCTGTCGCCCTGTCTCTGTTGTAGCCTCCCATAGAACTTTGCGCTCTTCGGCCAATGCGGAGCTGCTGGTCCTTCGAACCCGCTCTGCTACCAGACAGCGTCGAGCCTTCTCGGTTGTTGGCCCGTCCACATGGAATGGGCTCCCACTTGCACTACGCTTACTACCTCGGAATAATTTGCCTGCTTTCTACAAGTTGCTCAAGACCTATCTTTTTAGCTGTGGCTGGACTGGGAGCGCCTCTGAATAGGCTCCTTGAAGGGGCGCTGTATAAATTTTCGGAATGAATGAATTATCTTGTCAGTGGTTTTGGCCACTTTTTTCGAGAATGCCAAATCTATAATAATAGCGTAGGCCCTAATGAAGGCAAACAATAAGTTTTTCTGGTGCTTTAAGACACCTCGTCAAAACAAAGATAACTAACTCTCAACCCTACTCGGTTGACCAATGACCATGTTTTGGGCTTGCACTATCAGAGTTAAGTAAGGACTCTGGCAGAATATTTAACCATTGTTACAGTAGGTCTATTTAACATTTTAACTCTACTTGTTGAATAGGCGATTTCCATGCATATAGGGCCTATTAATTGTTGACTCAGATTAAAAATTTACATATGAAGTATAAACTTGAATTTAGTCGCAGGCGACAGAGTTAAGTATGGTCAGTGACAGAATTTGGTACCATTCTAATTAATAGTTTAACTATATGCTAGCCCCAAATTGGTGAATAGGCGATTTCCGGGGATATAATATGTGTCACAATCCAAGAAAAGGTACCAAGTCTTAGTTCACAGTTTCGTCAGAAACCAGCCTGAAAGGACGTTGGGGTCTATTTTTTACCCTTCGTAACGATTAATTCATATGTCGTGTGAATCCTGATATCTTTGGGAAATGAGAAGATATTAACTTCAATTTTTTTCCTGTCCAGTAATAATTAACCTATGTTGTGATAGCTCTAACTCCATTACTAAGACTTGGTACCTTTTCATGGATTGTGACACATATATTTATTGTTGACTCAGATTTAAAATTTACACAATATGCATAAACTTGAATCTAGTCGCAGGTGACTCTCTGTTTGAGATTTTTCTAGTGGCTGAATAATTTTGATGCTGACCAAAGATTTATTTTCCAACTTGGCTCTGGTCCGTCGCTTATAGACAGCTTTTGCATTAGGGGTTTTGTTCTAAGCTGATAGAATTGAGCACGACTAATTTAAAATATTACTTGTCCGCAGGGAAGACCAACGTTCTGATTCAGGCTAACCTTGGATACGGTCTGGACCAGACTTGGTCTGCCTACAAGTATGGATTCAGCGATTCCACCGGAGGATACTGGCTCGGAATGGAAAACATTTATCGAATGACAAACAATGGAAGAAACTGGAAAGTCTGCTTCGATGTACAAGATCAACTAGGGGTAGTGCTCACCATTGCCTATAACCAATTTATAACGGACAATGAGAGCGCTGGCTACACGTACTTTGTCACTGGAGTGACAGGAAGCTTTGACTTGTTTGGAACAACAAGCCGAAAGTATAAATTCTCGACAAAGGACGTGAACAATCAGCCATGTTGTTGCGCAGAGCATGCCATGAAGTGCAAAGGAGGATATTGGTACGGCTGCACAGCGACCCTGACGTCTGCTTCGGTATATATGAATGGAGCAGGAGACTGTGGATTCTCCTGGAGTATTGCTGGTACTCCTCCCATACAGTTTAGATACAGTTATATTAGGATGAAGGAGGCTTAGATTTTAGTGCAACATACTTTTGTAAATGAATTGACCATCAATATTCTCTTTATTCGAGTTTTATCGCACTGTTCTAAAGATTTCTCTTCTATTGATTCGTTTCAATTTTCAGCGACTGAAAATGACTTTGAGAAAAGCGACCACGGTAAAACCTCAATGCATGCTGAATTATCTTGTCTTTATCAAATCGATAATGTTGCATTATGTCAACCACTATCCGCGCTGCAGTAAAGCACGTCAATCTGCACTTCATTTCATTCAGGTTGACCTACTTGTTGACTATTTGACGATTTCACTCAATTTTATGAAGTAGTAAATGGAATTTTGTGGGAAAAGTCTAATAATGTATGTTCCACTCTTAATAAAAAATTATGTGTCCACTTTGTATTACAGAAACAGTCGCAGTAGGATACAGTGTCTTTTAAGAGTGGCACTGAGCATTGCATGTAGGCTTCGTGTTACACTGTAGTCGTCAATACCAGTCCTGCTATACCTTCACGTGATTGCCCCATTTCTTCAAGTTCAATGCTCATCAAACTGGTTGATTGATGAGCGATATTAGAAATGAAACCGTCTATAACTACAGGGTGGTCCAATAGAAATGCAACAACTTTGACGCCTTATAACTTAAACAATTTTTATCTGAGCGTCTAGTCCAATATATCAGATTAAACATAATTATCCATTGTATCATTCTGCAAAATATCTAAGAGATACCATTACGACGTTTTGAGATAATGATACTAATATTCGAAGTCCCATTTTCTTACCGTAAAACTGCAAGAAAAAAGTCTGAAACTGAATAATATGTCAAAAAGCTTATTTTCCATACACACAGTCGTTCTGAGTGTTTGTTGGCGTCTGAACCGTGAAGATCTTCTCGTCTGTCGATCTTTTCATCTGTCGTTCGCTTCTTGAGTCATTTGTTGGCTTTAAGCGTCGTGTGGCTGCGTCTGCTCTGCTTCTGAAGGGCAGGAAGCACTTTTCACAAAGTGTCACTTGTTGTTGGCTGTTTCAAAGCTTGTAAAGACGGTGCCATTCTTTATTACTCCAAAGGCTAAGGTGAACAGTGCTTATTACTGCGATGAAGTACTCGCAAGAGGACTGCTACGTGATATTCGCCAGCTGTCTGGAGTTGATGCATGGTTACATCTTTCAGCAAGATGGAGCGCCGGGGCATCGTTCCCGTCATAGACGGTTGCCTATCTGAACGCTAACGTGCCAGAGTTAATTGAACCTGATAACTGGCGACTGAACAGTCCGGATTTAAACACGATTGATTATTCGATCTGGGGTTGTCTTCAGCAACTGGTCTAACGTGAACCGACACGTGACGCTGAACGTTTGGAAGAAGTGATTCTTTGCTGCTGGGCTGAAATAACCCATTGCAAGCACTGTAATAACTGTAATAAACTGTTGACCAGTTAGTTTATTATTTTACTAGCTATAACTAAAATACCAATGTAATAAAGAAAGACGAACTGTCTAACTAGTGGTTCTGTTATTCAAGTGTCATGTCCGCCATGTCCGGTCATGCGCGTTGCTCACAGAGTTCGCATTCCCCGAGTCTGACCGCCAGTGACGTATGAGCTACATTATTATTAGGTGCGGATATTGCCTAGCGCCATATCGCAAGTATATCACACCTCCCCCCACTAACAAGTTAGTATTCATCTTCAAACCGTACACGGGGTTTAACAAGTCGTCCGCTTCGCGTATGGTACCCCTCCGTTCCCGGTTTCCAGGGTGACGATTCACCTGTCAGCGCAGGAGGGCTATAGCCATGATTCGGGAACCGGAGAGATGCATCTTCTCGAGCTGAGTTTGAGATGGCACTGCCTTGTGGTGTTGTGGTTGGTTGGTCCGATGGGATCAGAGGGTTAGTGGGTGGTGTATGAGGGTCCTCGGTGAACGGCCGTGAGATGATAGGCGGATCCTCAGCTGTGCGGATGATGTCACGGCGATTCCTTCGAAGGATCGAGTCGTCTTCAGTGGCTACCATGTAAGAACGAGGCGCTTGATGACGGGAGTCCACCACGCCCCGTGCCCATTTATTATTGTGGCGCACCCGCACCACATCACCTGGTTTCAGAGGTGACAAGCTCTTTGCTGATCTGTCGTAGTAGTGCTTTTGCCTGTTCTGTCTTGCCTGCAGCTGTGGCCTACCAGCTACGACGGTTGGTCGCAAGATTTCCGATGTGACAGGTAGCTTGGTTCGCAGCACGCGGCTCATCAGCAGTTGAGCTGGGCTGAGGTTGCAATCTGCAATCGGCGCATTCCGATACTGCAAGAGAGCGATGTTCGGGTCAGTCCCACCCTCTTCCGCTTTTCGTAGGAGTTTCTTAACTGTCTGGATAGCACGCTCAGACTGCCCGTTTGATTGAGGATAGTGAGGACTTGAGGTGGTGACAGTAAAGTTCCACTCGTCTGCAAAACTCTTCATTGCACCGCTGGCGAACGGCATATTATCAGCCACCAACTCTTCCGGAATACCGTGACGGGCAAAGATTGATTTCAGTTTAACGATGACGACGGAGGCGGTCTTGCCATCGAGATGACACACCTCAGGAAATTTCGAGTAATAGTCCACAACTAAGAGGTAATCCTTTCCATACAACGTGAAGATGTCCGCACCCACCTTCTGCCATGGGAGCTGTGGGACGGGATGTGGCAAGAGCGGTTCGGCCTGTTGTTGGCGATGATGAGCATTACAAATAGCACAGCGCGCCACCATATTCTCAATATCACGTGACATGCCCGGCCAGTATAGCGTTGTCCTGGCCAGGGCCTTGCATTTGTCCATACCCAAATGCCCTTCGTGAATGCGGAGGAGCATGTCTCGACGCAGCGCACTAGGAACAATGACTTTGTTGTCTAGGAGGAGAATTCCATCAGCTTCATAGATATCTGAGGCTGTCTTAGCATAGGGTTGCAACTCTGGCGGTAATGCAGACTTGCCCTTGATGCCACCAATGGTCAATAAATGAAGCAGCTTCGACAGAACGGAATCCTGTTTGAAAGCTTCTCGAAACACCGTGAGCATACGGTCGCTGATAGGTAGACTGTGAACGATTGTGTGCACCGTGACCTCAATGTCTTCGCTGATTTCACGCTCTGTAGCAGTAGGGAGGGCATTGAGGTATGCGCGTGAAAGGGTATCAGCCAGGTGCATGTGTTTTCCAGGAACGTATTCAATATGAAGTTGAAACTTTAGTAGACGTAGAAGCATTCGCTGCAATCGAGGGGTGGTAGTGCTGATGGATTTGCGGAAAATGGCCTCAAGCGGTTTGTGATCGCTTTGGATGACTGTTTCCTGGCCGTAGATGTATTGATAAAACTTCTCGCACGCAAACACGATTGCCAACAGTTCCTTCTCGATCTGCGCATAGCGAGTCTCAGCATCGGTCAGGGCACGAGAGGCGAATGCAACTGGGCGTCCGTCTTGAAGGAGACAGGAACCCAACCCTGTCGAAGAGGCATCTGTTTGGATGACCACTGGCCGTGACGTAGTAAAGAAACACAACACTGGAGCCGAAGCAATTTGCTGCTTCAGTGCCTGAAACGTGGACTCATGATGAGATGTCCAGAGCCAAGGCATGTCTTTTTGAAGTAGAGCGCGGAGTGGCTGTGTTGCTGATGAGAAGTTGGGCATGAACTTTGATAGATATGTCAGCATGCCGAGAAATCGCATAAGGTCTTGCTTATCACACGGGCGAGGCATGTCGATGATTGCCATCACCTTGTCCGGGTCAGCGCTGAGTCCCTTCTCAGACACAATGTGACCCAAGTACTTTACCTGGCTAACCTTAAACTGCACTTTATCTTTGTTAAACCGAACGTGAAACTGTCGAGCACGCTCGAGCACTAGAGATAGTGTTCGATCATGCTCTAGGTCATCACTCGCTGCAATGATCAAGTCATCAAAGACAACGTGAACATTTTGGATGTCCCCAAAGATCGCACTGGTGCGCTTCTGGAACACTTCCGGTGCGGAGGAGATGCCGAATGGAAGGCGGATGAACGAGTATCGACCAAAGGGAGTGTTGAACGTGCACAGTCGGGAGCTAGGTTCATCGAGTTTGACTTGCCAAAATCCGTCTTTCATATCGATGATGGTGAAAATGGTCTTCCCATGCAGACGAGCAGTGATGTCATTGCTAGTCGGTATTGCATAATGCTCTCGCTTTATGGCTCGATTGAGATCTCGTGGATCAAGACAGAGACGAAGAGAACCGTCTTTCTTCTCAACCAGCAATAGGCTACTCACCCAGTCAGTTGGCTCATCGCGCTTGATGAGAACTCCAGCCTGCACCATGCTGTCAAGTTGGCGCTTGAGCTTTGGCTGTAGAGACAGTGGAACACGGCGTGGAGAATGGATCACTGGAGCCACGGACGGATCAACGGTGATGTGATACTCACCAGGAAGGCATCCCAGTCCGTCGAAAATATCCGCGTATTCTGCCAAGAGGGTGGTGGGTGGTTGAAGGTTGATCCCATCAACCAGCCTCAATATGTCCAGTTGTACACATGTGGGAAGGCCAAGCAAGGTGGCGGCTCTGTGCTTCACGATGAGGAACTCAACTGAATGTTCCTGCCCTCTGAATTTCAAACACATGGTGGCGACACCCATGGGTTTCATGATTGTGTTGTTGTAAGCTGTAAGCACGACTGATGTAGAGCGAAGGATGGGCGGGTTCTTGATCATGGAAAATACTGCCGCGGACATCACATTCGCCTCAGCACCGCTGTCAAGCTTGCATCTGATTAGTGTTCCCTGAACGTCGAACTCTCTGTACCAACATGTGTTTTTACTGGTGCTCAGGTTGCATGTAGAGATGAACAGAGGTTTCGGTTCTGTTGTTTCGACTGCTACGTCATGGACGGAAGAGGAGGAAGAGGGTGACTGCCTATGAGATCTTGATTTACCTCTTGCCCCATGGGTTGACCGGCACTGCGCCGCGAAGTGATTTGGTTTTGAGCAGGCATTGCATTGTCGCCCAAAGGCGGGACAGGACTTCGGAGGGTGACTTCCGCCACAGTTGCCACAGCTAGTGTTAGTATCGCCGCTGAATGAATGCCTGAATGCACCCTGGGGCTTCCGCTCTCTACCGCTGACATAACCGACGGACGCTGACTCACCCGAAATGTGTAGGATTTGGTCCCGTGTTGACTCTGAGGCCCTACAGATGTCAAGTGCCTTCCGCAACGTCAAATCCGTTTCACGCAAAAGCCGCTCCTGGGTTTGTCTGACAGGATGCCCAAGGACTATCCGATCTCGAATCATTGACTCCAACTGGTCGCCGAAATCGCAAGACGATGCTTTGATGCGCAGGGTGGTGGCAAAGGAGTCAACTGATTCGCCAGGCTGCTGTGTTAGCTGCCAGAACAGGAATCTCTCGTATACAGTGTTTTTTCGCGGGAGGCAGTACGCTCTAAATTTACCGACAACAGTCTCAAAGTTCTTTGCATCATCTGGGTTGTCGTACGTAAAGGTGTTGTACAGTTTTAACGCTTCATCGCCAGCAAAATTAAGCAACATTGCCAGACGAGTTTCGCCGGATTTGCCTTCCGACCCTGAGGCCAGCAGAAAAATCTCAAATTTTTGGAAGAATGTTTTCCATTCCAACTCGAGATTGGTAGAGTCGAGTTGCAGGGGCGAAGGACGGAGAAAAGCGGTCTCCATGCTGAACGATGTAACCCACGTGACTTCAGATGAACAAAACAAGACGCAATGTTGCACTCACCAAGTTCGTTAAGTTCACGACGCCATGTAATAACTGTAATAAACTGTTGACCAGTTAGTTTATTATTTTACTAGCTATAACTAAAATACCAATGTAATAAAGAAAGACGAACTGTCTAACTAGTGGTTCTGTTATTCAAGTGTCATGTCCGCCATGTCCGGTCATGCGCGTTGCTCACAGAGTTCGCATTCCCCGAGTCTGACCGCCAGTGACGTATGAGCTACATTATTATTAGGTGCGGATATTGCCTAGCGCCATATCGCAAGTATATCACAAGCACTGGTGGACTCAGCCATCGATCAGTGGTCGTCTCGTGTTGATGCAGTCATTAAAGCACGTGGTGGACATATTGAGTATTTTGTTAGACTAATGGTTAATCCACTCAAGATATTAATTGTAATTAATTGTTAGTACTAAGTGATTGTTTAGAATTGACATATTGTTCAGTTTCAGACTTTTTCTTGCAGTTTTACGGTAAGAAAATGGGACTTCGAATATTAATATCATTATCTCAAAACGTCGTAATGGTATCACTTAGATATTTTGCAGAATGATACAATGGATAATTATGTTTAATCTGATATATTGGACAAGACGCTCAGATAAAAATTGTTTAAGTTATAAGGCGTCAAAGTTGTTGCATTTCTATTGGACCACCCTGTATATACTCAAGGTTGTGTTACAAAAGTTACAGAATGTAATATAAAACTTTTGACAACAGCTCACACTGCTGAAACGGTCAACCTCTTACGGGCGAGGTCTATTATATCTGCATGCGCTGTAGAACTAACATATTAAGTTTATGATTTAGTAGACTGCAGGGCTGTACTCTATATGGTATACGCGGGTATGCAGCGTAAACTCACTTCCGGGGAAAAATGACAGCGTATAGTCCGTATACACACCTCTGAAAACGAGGGTATTAGCGGGTATAGGCCTACATCGTATAGGCCTAGCTACTCCTCTCACAAAGATCAAGTGGGCATACGCAGGGGAAATTGCGATTTGCGGAGAAGAAATTCTGAAATTTTATGGATTTACGCCGTGAAAACGGGATTTAAATTGGATTTCGAGCGAAAAATCATCTGATGACTAAAAGAAAGTCGTCAGAAATTTTTTCCCGAAAAAGTCGATTTTTTCGGCGGCAGTGTTAACTCACCTATAGAATAACATTCAGAATAAACTACAACCATGGTAATCAACAGCATATCTAGACGGTCCACGGGTGCATAAAATGCAGAAAACTGCAATGAATTTAATAAACCTGAATACTATTATAGGCTTAGAGACCTACTACCATGGGCGTAACTTTCCTCTGAAAAGTGGTGGTGACTATTCTTCTGCTCAAAACTTATCTTCTTATCTTCTCTCCATCGGCATCCTCCGTCCCTCCCCATATACGAATTTAGGATAAACTCTATAGTCTAGTGACAGCTCTTCCTCTATTCCTTCTCCATTCTCACTCTTTACCCTCTTTCATCTCTCTCGCTGGTGCGCTCCACAAACTTTCCATTCGCGGATCATTAAGACAACGTTTAAAACACGTCTCTTTCACATTATTGTTTCCAGATTAGCCTACTCATATTCTATTCGTCTGTCTCGATAATTAATCAATTCTATCTCAAAGTATTGTGCATTTGCACTTTTTGCTTAATTGTAGACTATACACTGATTACACTCATATCATCCCAATCCAGCTGGCAACATAAAAAATGACGGATAAGATTTTCAAATAATTTCAAAGGCGCTCCTCTACATGTATAGGCTACGCATAGCACTATGTTTATCAATTTTATTCATTTCAAATTTACATAGAATTCGTATGTAAAATCGAATGTAGTATCGGGTTCTAAGATGAACGTATCTGCCTCTCTGTCTTCTCCCTCTCTAGAAGCGTTCTTTTCCCATCTAGGTGATAATGTTATGTATGAATCTACACCGTGCTTCAATAAAAAGTAAACCAAACTGTTTTTCATATATCTCTAAATCCTGATGATCCATCATACTAAACTTTTCCCCATATTTATAGAATTGAACAAACCGTATGATTCCAACATATCAAGTCATAAATTTGAACGGATGGAAAGATGTGAATCTTTCAACCTCATCTGCCAAAATTTAAGTTTTCAGCAAGTCTGTTATGGTGCTCGTTGCGGTTTCAACGCTTAGTCGTTCCCATTTGGTCTTCAGTGATCCTGAAGTAAAAATTACCAAAGTCTATTACCGCAACGTTCTGTTGTCACAACATCTTCTACCTGTTATCCGAAATCTATAGCCCCAGAAGGCTATTTTCCTCTTCAACAGAACAATGCCAGCCCTCAGAGCCAGGGAAACCATCGAAATGCTAACAAGACAGATACCATACCTCATTTCTACCACATTATGGACTCAGAGCAGTTCTGCTTTAAATCCTGTCGCCTATGACATCTTCTTTATTTAAATAATCAACCAATACTACTTAGAGTTTCTTCACAAGCATATTAAAGACTGTTTTCCTGTTTGAAATACTTTATTACAAAATACAAAAGAAAAATTGCTCGTAAACTCAAATTTCGGCAGATGAAGATGAAAGATTCATATATTTCTATCCGTTCAAATTTATGACATGATATGTTGGAGTCATATTCTTTGTTCAATTATCTAAATATCGGGAAAATTTTAGTTTGATCAGGCATTAAAGATATATGAAAAACAGTTAATTTGGTTTACCTTTTATTGAACCACGGTGTATATTTTGTATGTCACAGTAAATTTTGTTTAAACATGAAAGTATTTGGCTATATCCAAATATTATATGCAATTGCGAATTTGCGATGTTAGTCACGAATAGCCAAAATTATAGGCTATATATATTATGATAGAAGGTAAATGCCGTCATGTTTAAAAAATATTCATTTGCCGGACCAAAAAGTGGTGGTGACTGTCACCACCACTTTTAAAAGTGGTGGTGACTGGACACCACCGTCGCAATAGAAAGTTACGCCTATGCCTACTACACGTATCGATTTTTTTAACCACAGGCAGTGTTTCTGTTAGATTGCAAAACGTAGGCTACTTCGTCCTAAGCTAGAATTTTGGCGGTAACTTATTTCTGAAGGCGTTCTCGACGGGCGCATATAGCCTACATGAAGTCCGTTTTACACCTATCCCTGACGTCAAAATGTCGTTTTTCTATAATTCCTCCATATTTTCTGTGTCGCTAATCACTCAGAACGCGACCTATTTATTCAAAACGGGATTGTTCATCTTACCAAGGTATCAAAGAAATTGATCACGATATCCAATCATTTGCTGCCCAACACTGACATTTCTGTCCAGACAACAGAACTAAAAGTTAAACGGACCGCCACCTAGTGAATACTTTATCAAGGGCAATTATTCATTATAATAATAATAATAATAATAATATCTTCATTTAATGCTTCAATCTGACACACAGCAGAACGATTGCATGTACATGTTATACGAAATACGGCCCACTATAGCACGACACGCAGGTCGGCTTTATAGCAGTGGGTTCGGTAACTTAACACTAATGACCTAAGTACTGGGTCACTCCTGGTTCGGCCAAGCCAGAAGTGGGAGGGGCTATCTTTATTTTTAACAGAACCCGAGTCAAACAACACAACAGCAAAGCGCCAATGGCAGCTAACAGAAACTTTATTAAATTAATGTCATGTGTGAGGCTCGAACCCGGATCGCGTGGACGACACTCAGTTTAACGATCAGCGCTCTCTCAACTGAGCTACGGACCCCTAGGTTAGACTGTAATCAACAGCATATTAGCAGGTTACGCAGCCCGACTACTGGCGACTGGTCCTCTGAGCGCCGGGTATATCCTACATAATGCTGGCATTTTGTCGTGTGTCGTATATATCACTGTTGAAAAGATCACAGGCTAATAAATTATTGTGATTGTCTTACTATGGCCAGGGTGGGAATTGCCGGGGTTTGAGGATTTCAGTCCCCAGTCTTTCTTAGAGCCCATAGTAAAGTCTGTTTTATACACCCCGATTCCAAGTGGATAATTGTCCAACCCGCACTTATCCATTTTTCCACAATTTTCACACTGACTAGTGACTATGGCCATATCTATTAATTATAGCCTAAATATTAGCCTACTGTTAACGATGAACAGATAATATCGTCTTGCAAGCCCTTGGATTTTAAATTCACATTAGAATATTCACCAAGGCGTCTGTTTAGGAAGCCGATACTTGCGTCAACCCAAAATTGTAGAGGGTCACTCCTGTTTGGATCGTATACCATTCCAATTGACTTATTACTATCCGACATGCTGTCATCTACCACTTGTAAGCATACGATGAACAGTGTTATTCAGGTCATAAACTGTTGCACGGCTAATTGGTCTCTTCAATCGATAGCTAGTCTACTGCAGCTTTTGTCAGCATGTGGCCATGGATGTCTAATAATAACAGGGACTTCGTTTGAATTCTTCGACTCTGAATTTATTCTTCCTGGGATAAATCAACTTTTTAGCAAATTTACTAGCTCAAGCTCGTGCAGTTGTGTGGCTTGCTTGACAACAACTGCGCACCCTTATATCAGCAGAATTAATTCACTAATATTGCGATAGTTGCTGTGGCTGCCAACTGGACAAAGAATCCATGTCAGTATCTGCCAAACAGACTGAAACAGTTGACGAGGCAGGTCCTATATTACCACATTTTAACCAACCGATCTATCTCTGTCCCACACTCCACCGTCATGCATATGGACATGACACTCGATCAATGAATGGTGTGGCCTTTGGGGTGTGTCTCTTCACCAGAGCGAGGATGGCATTCTGGCTTTCTAGGTATAGCTGTTCCGAAACTTTGGAGTTCGCTGAAACATTCAATTAAGCCTCGCAGATGATCGATCAAATGTTCGCTTAGGATTGACTTCTGGTTTTATGTTCTATCGCAGTTCGACCTCATGGGCCCCGCAGAAATTTTTGCAGGAGGGGCAAAACACGATGGTCAGGGTTAAAACTTTTGTAGCAAGAAGTCAAAAAATGCAAAGCAAGGAGTTAAGAACATGCATGGTTTTTTTCATATAGGTATCTTGATGCAAATCTCTCAGTTTCACTATTTAAAATTCCTATATGAATTGTTTCTTTTTGAAAGGAAATGTGTTTAAAAAATCGAAAAGTATTAGCTAAAAGTAGGCTTTTAATTCTCTATTGCGAAGGAATTTCTTATAAACCCCAAAAGTGGTAGTGAGAAAAATATGTTTCAATTGTCCAGGGGGCTAGTGCCTCCTCTTACCCCTATGAGCGGGCGCCCATGTTCGACCTGGCTTGTCCAATGATTAATTTTGTGCAATTTTAAAAGATAGTGTGATTTAAGTCTAACCGACCATCGACAGACTGATTTCTCGGATGTTATGAAGCTGGCGATACGGAAATCATTGAATTTTATTGGAATAATAGAAGCATTGAAAATTATTTATCGTATTGTACGCAGGTTACAAAATAAACGGAATAAATTAAACGATAGTCTAAAGAATAGTCGCATCTTTGAACTGGAAATAATATGATTTTATCAATGACTTTAGGCTACTTCAAAGTTCAAACTGATGTTTCTACTGCTATTGTCACAATTATGAACACTATTGGGCTAATATAATTGATGCTATCGCTGTGAATAGCAATTTTGTCAATAATTTCATTGTTATTCAATTGGTCCCTCTTCATGTAGGTATACATATAGGCCTACAGGGCAAGCACAGCATTGCTTGATGCTTTGTGGCTTGGTATAAGTACTACGTGCATTGAATGAATTTTTTTTAACGTTTTACATTTAATCTAATTATAACTCAGAAATGAGCAGTGCTTCAGTTGGGCTACGGAATCATTTTGGAAAAACAGACATTAATTTTGTAATAGGCCTATAATCCCTATATACATGAGACCGACGTCGACTTATGTTTAGAAATGAGAATATCACAGAAATTTTCGGCGGCACTCAAAAGTCTTCGTCAAGGTCAGAAAGACGGATGTTTTCAGATTGTTTTAGCAAAAAATTGCACAATTAGTCTACTATTACTACCATTACAATAATAATAATAATAATAATAATAATATTATTATTATTATTATTATTATTATTATTATTTTTATTACCTATTATTACTTTGATGTATATTATAATGATGTTCTATGTCCCATTGTGCGTTTGGAAGTGGAGCAATAAAGAAAATACATACTTACTTACTTACTAAAAGTCCACAGAGGAGAATCTGAACTCTTGATTCAAATGAGCTTCTTCCGCACTTACTTATTTAGTATCGTCGAGCACAGAACCAGACAATATTCAACATATTAATTTGACAAACATGTCGAATAGCCTTAGTAGTCTGGTTCCCTGCTCGGTAATATTGCATAAGTGCACATAGAACCCAATAGGATCAAGGGCGCAGGCTATCCGCCAACTATGGAGCTATTCAGTTGGTTGGCTTAATTAATCAGACGTAATTATTCTTTCACATGCAAGAATGCACAAGACTTAGTCCATAATTATTACCGTAATTATGGTCTGCTGTGGAAAATGTGCCAACGATCGCTTGTCTGTTACAATAGTTAAGACTGATAGATCAGTTGTACAAATTGTAATAGACCTAATAACATGAAAAATGCGTTTACTAATGTATAGCCTAAGCATCTTCGGTTCCAGCCACACGTAGCCTACTTGCACATATCAACGATCAATAAAATGCCATGATGGCTGCGAGTATTTGGTGCCATTATAGCTACATGACTTGTGCATCGCTCTACGTCTGCATGTGATCCGTAGTTTAATTTTAAGCCTGCCCTAAAACACTGTTGGAGTTCTGCGAAGCAAGCAGACATTGATTCTCATTCGTGAAAGTGTTGCCCTCGATGAAAGCTTTATATACATACAGAGAGTAGGCTATTTAATTTAACACGGAAGGCCTAGTCGACAAAACTTAATTTTATTCATTAAAGTCAACAGCAGCCATGAAAGATTTGTGGAGACGATTCTTTTTCATGTGGCTCAGCTTTGCAATATTATGGCAAAAGGTCGCAGTTGCGTTTAAGAAAACCCAGGATGACAACGGAGCAGTGACTTGTGCAAGCGATGAACCATCGCTTGTTATTCCTGTCGACCAGTTGTCTCCGTTGTTATCAGACACGGATTCCTGTGTTCCTCCCGGGGCTCTATGTGCTTTGCAGTGTCTTCAAGACTCCGTCTGTACTAACTACAACTACCGAAGAGATATCAGAACGTGTGAATTCTTTCACTATGCTCCGTCTAACTGTGCAGTTGTGGCGGGATGCTACCATGCTGAGGTCGGTGAGATATTGCAACTTTAACCTACAGATACTAAGAATTCGAATAAAAAATTGCACATTTAAGTTAAAACAAATTTGATATGTGATTTTTGCACTAAACCACTGACTTTTCATTTGACATCTAGACATTTTCTTATGCAAACTTGTATTGTGTGCACACATTTAATGCTCTTTAATTCTCTTATTTTCATAGGTGAAGGGTCTTCAAAGTTGTCAGTTTACAGGTAAGTCAAGAATTGTTATGTGTTGTTTTGTTGGTTTGTAGGCCTACATGTATCATGCGTGCATTTTTATTGTTAGAGATATACTCTCGACATTGTAGGCCTAGTGTATGTTTGATGAGTTGCAAAGACCAAAGAGCCTCTTGAAAAATAAGCCATTCAGAGGCGTTCTCGGTGTGACAACCCGGGTAATGAGACAGTCTACAAGGAAGTTTAGACAACCTACAGCGGACAGAAAGTTTCGCAAAATTCTTGTTTCGTATAAAGAATTCAAGAGGGATGGCCATTCTAAGTAAAGAACCCCAAACAGTGATGCCTTTCATCGTTTAGGGTCGCTCGCTGCTGTGAGGCATTTATTTGACTTCTGGTTTGCACTTCCCTCCTGTGCTGGTATTATTCAAACCCTAGGGAAACAGAATTCTTAGCCTTTATTTGGGCACTGCGTCTAACCATAGAGTTTGCAGATTCGTCGCATGACGTCATCGAACCAGATATATGTCTGGAAATGGAGGCCCTGCCATCGCCTACTTTCTAACAGAGTAGTAATTGGAACATCATCTTCTGGAGCCAGTTGCACTAAATGAACCCATGACTCATCAAGGTCAAGATCAAGGTCAAGATAAAGATCAAAGTCAAATCGTCAACCCTTTCCCTGCTCATAAAGAACACAAGAAACGTTTAAGAAATTGTTATCCTCCAATAAAGAAGAGTGTTAAGAAAAGAAGAACTATTGACCAATTTAATTTTCAGAGTAGGCTAACCTGTTTTTAATGGTTGCCGCATGAATAGAGAAACTAAACCAGTGCTGTCCAACCTTTTTGGTACCACGGGCCGCAAAAGCAAGATTTTTGAAGCCGAGGGCCACAACACTAAAATCAAAATTTATTGATATAGGCCTATTAACATTGAAATTTAATATGGAATGATTGTAACATATCTATCAATCTATAACCTATTGCTATCTGTTATGAAATTTATATGCCGCAGGTTCAAGATAACTGTTCAGAGATGCTCATCATGCTCCCGACCCAGGAATGGCCAAAGAGGAAAGTCTTGAGCAGTTTATCGAACGAGTTCGACGAATACCACAGTAATAATAGGCCTACTAATGAATAATAGCATGTAGACTTCACAAACCACGATTGTCATATTCACAATAGTTGAGTACCAAAATGTGCACGGCAAAGGTGGCGTTTATCCCTGCGTTGCACTCAGTTTTGTCGCCCAGCACAGTTTGGCCAGCTCAGTTCTTCAGTAAATGTATACGTCGCCCAATCAATTTTTCTAGCTAAGATCCATTACATGATTAAAACGAATTTCCATCCTCCTTCTCTGACTTTCATTAAAAAAATCGTCGAAGCCAGAGTCTCAGTCTATAGTCGGATCAGACAGGGTCAAGACATTGACGTTCGTCATTCCTCGTCCCTGGTTCTCTTATCGATGGATTCTTTTTAATCCTTACGAACTGGAATTAGACTATCTCTCGAAAGGAATGGTCGCAGACACTTGCAGACGTGTTGGAACTCTGTAGGCCTACAGATCTCAGGAACTGACTAGAAGTTAACGGTTTGGTGCGGTTAGCGAAGTGAGTTTAGCTGAGTTCGGTACAGTAATGGGAGTTGTTAACACCAGAAGTCGTGGGTCAATCTCCACTTTTATTCCAGATAGACTACTGGAACTTAACCCTAAGAAGAAAAAGAATGGAGTAATTTAGTTTTCGGATTGGCCTTCCTGATAGCATTCCAAATTGGCAACTGTCACAAAGTCAATAAAAAAAGTCGACTAGTGACTTTATTTTACACAATTAAATTGCAAAAATTTAGCAAGTCCGAGCGGGCCACTTGAAATCACCTCGCGGGCCGCATGCGGCCCGC
The DNA here is from genome assembly GCA_949752735.1 of Lumbricus terrestris. Classification (NCBI taxonomy): domain Eukaryota; kingdom Metazoa; phylum Annelida; class Clitellata; order Crassiclitellata; family Lumbricidae; genus Lumbricus; species Lumbricus terrestris. Next base: position 87,565,141 of record OX457036.1, read on the forward strand.
GGGCCGCACGTTGGACAGCACTGAACTAAACGATTCATTTATATAATGGCATTTTGTCGGTCGAATCAATGGCCCCTAACAAATAGCCTAAACAGAAGCGCCATTCAGATAGCCTACTAAACATCCTAACTACATGTATGCAGGAAAGCAAGTCTAGTATTTTAACAACAGAGCTGCACTTGAGATTGGGGAGCCTGGGGATTTGCAGTCACTACAAACCGATTAGACTTACGAAACTTCAACTTCAACTCCCGAATATACATGTATGGGTCTATGCAGCTCTCAGAATCGCCAAAAATTAAGAGACAAGAAACCTAACACAATTTCCAATGTCAGTTTCTGATTATTATGAAGTGAAAAGGCATGGCAATGGAAAATGGTAAAATTGCAGTGACTGGATGGGGTAACTCGATCGATTTTGTTGTTGGGTCGTGATAACTTTTGAAATCTTACCAATGGGTCACAGCACTAAAAAGGTTGAGTACCGTTGGTCTAGTTGAACACTTTTGCAGAGGAATGGTATAGACACGAGATTGCATATTCGTTCTTAGAATTTACATGGAGATTAGATAAGACAAATACATGGTTTCTATTGTACAGGTCCCATAAGGGAATGTAGACTCCATGTTATAGCTCGATGCAAACCGTTGCACAGAAAAGTGAGGCGAATCTCGTTTAGGCCTAATTGAAGTTTACTCTCAGTGTGTCACATTAAAATGAAGGAAATTGAAATTCCTTATTTACTGCTGTTTTGAGCGGTGGTAAGAATTATTTTTAAAAAAATAGACCAGACTGTAAAATTTGTACACTAAGATATGATATGATGATTACTAAACATGTAGGCCTAATTAATATAATTTTTTATTTCTCTGTTTATAGCCCCATCAACAGACACATCTTCTTTCTTGGTTTCAAATGAGATCACTGTAAACTCTGAAGAGTCGACTGTTAAAGGCCTACCTGTGTGCTCGACCATAATCGTTCCCTCAACCGCGGCTGCATCTTCAATTAAAACCCCATCTCCAAGAACATCTTCAGCTGCCACATCGACGCTCAAAGTTACCACACAACTCAGTACTACTAAGGTGTCGACTATTTTGCCACAACCTAGTTTGCCTGCTTTGCTCGGGTGCGACCTAGTTCTTGGTGAGTAAAAATTTATTAACGGATGTGATTCACTCTAAAAGGGCTACTTCGAAAGAGTTTTTAAAAGGTGTTGCTTATTAAAGTGCCTGTTTGAATGGGCCCGATTATAAGGGAGCTCAAACAAAAAGGCGATCAACTTAACCCTCATAGGGTCACGATTTTTCCCAACCGATTTTGGTCACCGGGGGGGTAAAAAAATACCCCCAATGTGATTCGCATGATTCCTATGATAAACTCCGATTTTCAAGTATAAAACTAAAAGAAGTTATTTATAGAAGGTTCGCAGAATGCACTGGAACCAAAGTAACATATGCAGGACTGCAGGAAATTAAAAATAGCGGACAAAATGGCGGCCAGAATTTTAAATGGCTATAAGTGAAGTTATGTATGCAATGGAAACATGATTTCAGAGTCTAAATCAACATTTTCGAGGTCAAGAAATGCAATGGAACCAATGTCACATAATTATGTGGCACTGCACAAAAATCAAAATGGCGGACAAAATGGGGCCAGCATATTAAAACGGCTATTAGTGAAGTCATAATATGTGCAATGGAAACATGATCTCAGGGTCTAAATCAGCATTTTCGAGGTCAAGGAATGCGATGGAACCAATTTCACTTATATTGCACTGCAAGGAAACCACAATTGGGATAAAATGGCGGCCAGATTCTTGAATTGGCTATCAGTGAAGTTCTGTATCTAATGAAAATATGATTTAATATTTTCTTGGTCAAATAATTTCATGAAAGCCACATTCTATATGTAGCATTGAGCCTATTATGCAATGAAATTATCATATCTAGTCGAAATTTTTAGTAGCCTGTGATTACACTGCAGTTAAGCTATTGCTGTCATTATATAGGCCTATGTGCCATATTCATACTTCAATGTTTCATAACTTGATCTATCAATAGTTTCAATGTTTCATGACTTGACAGATAAAGGGTATACAGTCTATTCAGGCCTTGTTGCTGTCAATGCAATTGCGTTCAAGTCTACATGGCAAGATCGCACTTCGACAGCAGTATAATAGGGCTTGATGCTACACTTGGCAACTTCGCGTGATTTGCTGTAGACAATTTCATTTATTCATCCTCATTTTATGAAACCAAAACGATTTCTATTATAATGTCCAGATACTGATAAGGAGACATTTTAACAGCAAGACACTCATGTGTAAAGCATGCATAATGCTATGTTTAAAAATTCCTGAGTAAAATAGCTAGGACGTGGTACATTTTCGTACTTTATAGTTGATTTGGGTGCATGAATAACTAATGAAACTGGATGCATTCTGTACATAAACATATTTAGGAAAAGTCATAGAAGCGATTTCTTCAACTATTTTCAGGGATTAAAATTTCCGTGAAAAACCGAGCTGAGGGTATTTTTTACCCCCCCCGGTGACCCTATAAGGGTTAAAAACTAGAAAGATCGCGACAATCGAACCTAGCCTACATGCAGCCTAGGCTAGCATAGGTCTACATGTTTATTGTTGACTCCACTTGAACGATATGTCAACTTCGCAACAATATCAAACTCTCTTGGCAACTTAGTTTTAACTAGAACAACAACCAAGCTAAACCTCCTGTAAAATCAACTTCACATTGCTGCTTACTCTAAGTAGTCTACGGAACACCAGCATAACCTATAGCATCAGCAGGATGTACATTTAGCGCATAAAACAGTCATTTACGACACAGCCATAATTATCGTCCGTCACAATAAACAGCCTATTAATTGTAGTCCCATCGATCTTAGGCTAATCCGACTACTGTATGACATGTTCATGAAAGAATTGATGTTAGAGTTATACGACTAAGTCCATTTCACTTTGATGTATCCTTGTCTTTGAATATCACTGCGAGCGGAACGTGAGCGAACGCGAATTATTTCCGAACAAAATAGTTGCCTTGTTATTGGCGCGCCCTTTTGACCGGGGCCCTTTCAAACAGTTTTTTTTTTATAAGCGGCGCCCTTTTGAACTTGCCCTGTTGGCGGTCGCCCTTTCGATACCAATGGCACCAGTACCCTAAAGCTAACACTCTTTTTTCAAATTCTGACTGAGTATTGAGTATTAGCATTGTACTGTCAGGGCGGATTAAGAAATGCGAGGGCCCTATTCGAAACATTTTGGCAATCTTCGGCCGACAAATCTGATGAATTGTTTTAGTCGTTTGGTAAAAGTTTCTTTACAATATAGCCTACCGACTTTTCCCTCCAAAAATATCTGACTTGTTAGTCGTTTGGTCGAAATTTCCTCACAAAATACCAATGTTTTCCTTTAAAATAATTCTTTTTCACATGTGTGGGCCCCATAAAGTGTGGAGGCCAGTGTTCGGCCGAACACGTCGAACATGCCTTAATTCGACCCTGCGTACAGTGACAATGCTTTCAGCTTTGTTTTAATCCATTAGCCTAGGCCTACTGCCTGATATAGGCTGATTTTTCAAAAAAAGACGCAAGGCACTAACGGGTTAACCGTTGTTGGATGGTCCGATGCTGTTTAACGACAATGCGTCATATCAAAAACGATTTAACGATTCCCTCCTCTCTTTCCAGATAATTGGGACTTGCACTACGACTTATTTCTGGTGTGCCACCAATAGAGAACCTTTGCATTCGACGCAATTGTTACAAAAGCTTCCAGCTGATAGGCAATCGAGCGTGACGGATTTTAAACAATTAACTTTCTCGTCCACAGGAAAACCCAGCGTTTTGATGCAGGCCAACCTTGGAAATGGTCTGGATCAGACGTGGTCTGCCTACAAGTATGGCTTTAGCGATTCTAACGGCGGATACTGGCTCGGATTTGAAAAGCTCCATCAACTGACAAACAATGGAAAAACCTGGAAGTTATGCTGCGATGGGCAAGATCAAAAGGGGTTAGCGCTCAGTATTTCCTATAACCAATTTATAGTGGACAGTGAAAGCGCTGCCTACACGTACTTCGCCACTGGAGTGACAGGAACTTACGACGTGTTTGGATCGACAAACCGAAAGTACAAATTCTCGACAAAGGACGTGAACAATCAGCCATGTTGTTGCGCGGAGCATGCCATGAAGTGCAAAGGTGGATGGTGGTATTCATGCACGACAAGCCTGACGTCTATTTCGGCATATTTGAATGGAGCCGGTGACTATGGATTCTCCTGGAGTATTGCTGGTACTCCTCCCACACAGTTAAAATACAGTTATATGAAGATAAAAGAAGTTTAGTTCGCGGCGCTTTCGCTCATGGTTTAAATACTTTTGCATCATGAATAATTGACATCGAAATTCTTTATTATGTAGGCTATGAGTATAAATAACTAGAATAGCAGAAGAAGTAAGGATTGAAGCTCATGGAACGTCTTAGTTTTGCGAACGGTTTTAAATATAATTTTTCTAATTGATAACATTTCAATGTATTGTGATGTGAGGAAAGCACAAACGGCAATGGCTCAGTGTAAGCTGAATTATATTTTGCCATTTTCGTAAAGACTTTGTTGCAATTTTGTAACTGGCCACACTACAGTAAACGTATACATGTGTTCTACACCTCACAGATCATTCCATTTTCCAAAGTATTACAGTGTATGTGAAGCATCCGACAAAATCTAGGCGGCCCCTTTGGTTCTTAAATGCCCCAAGTAGGTGTGTAATTTGTCTACATGTGACATATGCAGTCTTACCATAAGGTAAGGAGAAGGAAGAAGAATGGGGAGAAGACGAGTCCTAAAGGTTGGCGACTACATTTTCTAGGCATCAGCACACCAAAGCAGGTGGCCAGTCGTCTGGTTCGCCGTTTCATCGTTCATCTTCTCTCGTGGTGAAGATTAATTTTGAGCTCTGACCTGTCGTTTGTTCAGGCACATCGACTAATAGACTATCGATCATCCACAGATAGCATGATTCAAGACAAACTATTCTGAAGCGCTCCCGATGCAACCACGGCTGCGAATGCAAGAAATATTAGGAAGCCAGTTGTTGGGCTTAAGAACCACGACCAACATTGGAGAGAACCATGCCAATTGCCCAGCGACGCAACTAGTTAGGTTACAAGTTACACAACTATGTTGTTGAGAGCAGAACTACAATCAGATGGCAGGGACGTTTTTGTCTTGGCAATAAACGGCAATGGTTTAAATAGTCTAAGTTTCAATACCCGTCACCAAGGCAAAGATGTTCCGTAGCCTTCATGTGACGCTGATATTAGCCATTCCCGAGTGTAGGACATTCCCCCTGGACAAACCCCCGGACAAAACCCCCACGGACAAACCCTGCGACAGTTCGCCCTTCTGATTTAGCCTAAGATATTAACCTACCAGGACAATTCCCCCATTTGCTCCGCAACTAGCCTATTTATGTAGGTATAATTTGCTCAAACTTAGGCTAATTAATTATCCAGTTCGCGGTTCTGTGTCAAATATATAATGTTCGTTTATTGGCATTCAATCTGACAGCCCGCAGAACGATAACAGGTACAAGTTATACGAAATACGGCAAGCTTCGCACGACACGCAGGTCGGCTACAACAGGCTCGGTAACTTAACACTAATGGAGCGCTACTGAATCTGTGAGCGGCGCTATAGAAGTGTTCAATTACAATTACAATTTACAATTACAATTACAATTACAATGGCCTAAGTGCTGGAACGCTCCTGATAGGCCAAGCCAGGAGTGGGAGGGGCGATCTTAAATAGTTAGTGTCATACCGGTACGGGTAAACACCTGTCGCTGTCATTCAGGCGTGAACTTTCAGCTTATTAGTGTCGTTCAGTCACTCCGATATGAAGCTAATACATGTTCGTGTAATTTAGGACAGCATGAATCCTTGTAATCACTCCAGTTTCCATTTAAGCAAAGATTCGTTTCACCCAACTTCTATTTAAATAACAATTATTGCTATCCATCCAGCTCCAATTTAAGCAAGAACATTTTCACCAATCCAACTCCAATTTAAGCAATAACATTGTCATCAATCCAGCTTTCATTTAAGTAAAAACTATTTTGTATCAATCCGGCTTCTATTTAGCGAGGAATCTTTTTATCAAGGAAACTTGTATACATAAAATATTATAACCGCCGTTTTATAGTAATACCACTTACACGCAATATGTTCTACCAGAGGTTTTTTGTCCTACCCTGGGGGTTTTATCCGGGAGGATTTTGTCCGGGGGTTTGTCTGGGGGCTTTGTTCAGGGGAAGTGTCCGTGATCCCCCATTCCCTGCCTGTCTCAACTTGCATCTGCTCGACGCAGCTGAATGTGTATGCATGCATTGCTGTTAATGGCAATAATTGAAGGCTATACAAAAATTGAATCGCTCAATACACTTACTAATTAAGAACGAACGTTGTGATGTTTATTGTCACTGTCACAGTGGAGAGCATTTTCATTGCGACTCATCGGTTGTTCAGTCGGGCGTAACAGACGATGCAATTAGACTGATGGCAGTTGAATAAGCTGTTTATTCAACGATGCGCAACGAATGCAATAACTTTGCGATTATCGTCTGACCATGCATCGTCATCTACCATGCATGCATCTCTATTATGGTTCATCTCCTAATATTTATATACCGGTAGTAGAAAGGCAAACTTTACGTCCATATTTGGTCGTGTAGGCCTACTGACAAAGTGTAGTTCTCTAAAATGCAACATTTACCTGCCTGGCTTCAGATCAACCCACCAGTTTATCTTTTGTGTTGCCAAATCCATATCTCCTCATCACCAGCAAGCAAGCAATTTGCAGAAAACTATTAGGTTATTAGTTACTATTAGGACCACCAAAGGGATTGTAGGATATTCCCCCCTGGACATTATCCCCCCGGACATTATCGTCACCGGACAAAGTGCAGGCACACATGACTTTGCATTACTTAGATTAACCACACAATGCAGCATGGGGAAAGCCACTTAAGATGTGATATAAAATGGGACACACCTACTGTTACCGCTATGCGGCAAATAAAGCCACTGTCTAGAGTTTTGAAAAAGTATCACGTAGGCCTATAATTATTAGACTCTACCTAGCAACTATTAATAACTGCGGTGCGGATGTCTTGATTTTTTATATTTTAAGTTTTTATGTTCGCTGATGTTATTTCACATTCTTAAATTTTCACAATCTGACATTATGAAAATTATTGTTATATCTTATGGACCTATAGTTACTTAAGATGGGACAAATTAGCAATTATTTTTAATGACAACAATATCGCCTTCTTGGAAAATTGGTAAAACTTTTTTGAATCATTTGAAAATCAAAATATGTAATGCATACATTATATTATATCAGCCTGGTTTAGTTTTAAAATAGTACTCCTTGGGAAACAACGTTAAGTGTCCCATCTTAGGTGACTCTCCCCCACCAGTGCCGTATTGACACGAAATCAACTACGTAAATTTATGCTTGAGGACCCATGCATGGGCGCCGACTCTGCGAGGCCCGTGAGTGCTCAGCACCACCAGAAATTGGCCATGCGAGGCCCGCCAATGCATGGGCACCACCAGAAATCAGCCAACAAGATGTGCTTTTATGATATTATTTCTCTGTTGGCATTGCTTACCGTATCTATAAAAATCATTGCGTCTTTTACATATTTTCTTTTATTTCAGTTAGTCTACCTTACTATTACTCCAGTTTTACGCCGTCCGGTAGTCTGAACTCCATACGAACTCGAGGAAACCTCGAAATCCTGCTCATTCGATCCGCTTCAGTAATTTTTTTTATTACGGACGAAGGCAACGAATTGAATGACTGTTTCTTTTTGTTGTACATGCTAGGCTATAATGATCCTCACTGCGCGAGAATCACCTCCCAGCATCACAAAAGCTTGATTTTTCCGGCGTTTATTAACAAATCAACTAAATCGTCTGTGAAAACTAATTGAAAAACTGTCTTCCACAACGTTAATATTGGCTCACTAAATAGTGGTTAATGTAGACAGAATTTTTTGATTTCTTGGGCAAAATTTGAGTCTGTTGAGTGTTGACCTAATTAGGGGAGAGTGCTCCAAGATGCCCATGCTAACGAAGATCATGCTTTTCTTCTGTGTGGATTCCAAGAGAAGTACATGTTGACCAAAAGAGTGATCACAATTTTTCAAGCAATTGGGAAGAACATTTATTGAAGTCTTAAATCATGTCTTTAAACAATAAAATAAGGGGAAATTTTGACGAGATAACAGCTTAAAATTGTAACTATTTCATGTTGTGTGGAAATTTGTTAAACAACGGCAGAGAAGCCATTCAAGTCTTAAACAACGACATTGCCGAAAAATGACAGCCTAAGATGCTACCATCGCAGTGTGCCAAGAAATTTTGTTCGAAAATGGCTAGGAGCACACTCCCTCTTCAAGCCCCTTCGGCCCTTCCCTGCTCGGCGATCGTCCTTTGACCGCGACTTCGTCCCATAAAACCATGAACAAGTCTCCGCCTATGAACAGAGGTAATTTCAATAACTCTCCTATCAAAAAAAGGCTCAAAAAAATTTTTCCACGCTCACGCGCGGGTTTCTTTGACATTCGTTTGGGCACTCACACTCTTCGGGTCAACTCAGCGCCTATGGACCCATGGATGCCTTGGGCCCCGCAGACCCTAGGGCCGGCTCTGATTTCTCGTATATTTTAAGCGACAGCTTCCGTTACCTTAAACATCACTCCCCTGTAGACGCCTCATCATAATTATTACGTAATGTAATCGCATTTTTAAAAAATTTGCTGTCCATTGAAATTAAATTGTAAGTACGTTGCAAATGGAAGCTTATGCAACTACGAGTATTTCAATTAATATCTTACATGCCATTTTTCTCAACAACCTTGCGTGATAGGCAACACAACTTCTGAGAAGCGCGTCAGATTCTATAGAAAGCAGTCGAAGTTTCTTCGGAAGCAAGAAAAAAGTTAAAATTTTTCAATAATAATAATAATAATAATAATAATAATAATAATAATAATAATAATAATAATAATAATAATAATAATAATAATAATAATAATAATAATAATAATAATAATAATAATAATAATGTGGAGACTTGGACTAATGCATTGCGTGGACGCACTGTGTGTTGACGGCCTTTGACCGTTTTATTTTTGTCCGCCTGCTTGTCTGCCTCCGTCCGCCTGTGCGCTGCATCCGCCTATCTGCTGCATGCACTGACTCGCCGCTTACGACTGCAGCCGACCGGTCTGGCTGGCACGCACCGCGCTCTGTCTGCTATAAAAAGGCAGGATTCCGCTGTTCGCCACCGACTCTCTGGTTGGCCACGAAGCGGACTAGAGGGGCCTGGCACTTGATACACGGTAAAACGTGAGTTCGAGTGGTGACCGACTTGCTTTCGGACGGCCTCGAAGCTGACCGATCGCGCTGCCGCTCGACACACGGTAAAACGTGAGTCCGAGTGGTAACTGACTGACAAGCGACTTCAGACGGCCTCGAAGCCGACTGGTCGACTGGCACCCAACTCGCGGTAGAACGTGAGCCCGGGTGTGGACTGACTACCAACTCCTGGTAAGGCCACGAAGCTAACCAGAGAGGCTGGCACTTGATGCACGGTAAAACGTGGGTCGAGTGGTGACTGATTATGAGAGTGGGTGTCGCGGCTCCTATTGACCCTGGGCGCTTAAGCTCGGTCTAGGGGTTCCCTACTCTCATTAGAGGGGTTCGAACCCTCCGACGGCTGACTACAGACTGACGATTGACCCCGACTGCGGGAGGGATTCTTGGGATCGCTGCGGTCTACCTTTGGTCCCATTTCCAGTATCGCTTCTGTTTCGTTTGTACCTTAATCGCCTTGTGTTAGACTTTGACTCTGACGGACTGACAATGATGTGGAACGGTCAGACGGAAGAAACTGTTCCTGGTTACCCGGTTACTTCGTCGCCAGACGCCGGACGACGAAAGGACCTCCTGGTGGACTACGAGGTCGAATCCAGCCGTTTCCTGACGAAGATTGATTTCGCCGATTCGCCGAAGAAGGACCGCAAGAGTATACTGATCCCGGAGAAAGACGTCAGCGTCCTGGAGACAAGGGTCATGGAGAAAGTCGGTCGCATGATCGGAGACCGAAAGAGTCCGATGAAACCAGGAATGTTCGATGGAACCGGATCTCTCGAATCATTCCTGGCGCAATTCGACGTGTGTGCGAGACACAACCAATGGACTGCAGATGATAAGGTCGATTTTCTCCGCTGCTCGTTAGAGAAGGCGGCAACACAGTTGCTCTGGGATTTCGGAGCCAGGACAGAAATCACATACGAACAGCTCGTCGAAAGATTACGGCAACGTTATGGCGCAGAGGGTCAAGCTGAAACCTTCCGGGCCCAATTGTATTATCGCCGACAGAGAGCAGACGAGACGCTTGGGGACCTGCTGCACGACATTAGAAGACTTGTCGTCCTCGCTTATCCAGTGCCGTCCAACGAGACAACAGAGATCGTCGCGAAGGACGCTTTCCTCGAAGCGATCCGGGACCGGGAATTGTCTCTCAAGGTGAGGGAACGTGAGCCAAAGACGATTGACGAAGCCTACAGAACCGCGTTACGTCTCGCCGCCTATCAGCAGACGTCGGAATTGGAAGACCGACGGAAACCAGCCAATCGGGTGAAAGTGACACAGGAAGGAGATGCCGGGGGACAACTTCAGTCCCAACTGGATCATTTCTTCGCAGCGCAACGCAAGTGGCAACAGGATCTAGAAGGGAAGATCTGCCGTCAGATGGAGGAACTCCGAGGCTCGCATCGGACGGGTCTTGACGCCGAGCCGACAGTTTCTCCGCCGGTTCCGTCTCCGGGAAGGTCTCCCGGGAATTCTGGTCGACCCGTGACCTGCTTCAACTGCGGACGCGTGGGTCACGTGGCTCGTCAGTGCCGCCAACGCAGACGGAATCCTAACCGTCAAGAAGACGCACACGATTCGGGCCCAACGACGTACGGAAACGATGGACCGATCGTCACGAACCACACTACGAGGGAGCGAACGACCGGTACAACGAGTAACGCGATCTACATCCGTGGAGAAATCAACGGACAGCAAAGAACTTGCCTAGTGGACACTGGGTCGGAGGTAAGCTTGGTTCCCTCCTCTGATGTTGATGGTTTGATGCTCCAACCTTGTAACCGAGTCCTTTTGGCTGCGAATGGTTCTCCGATTAGAGTTCTGGGACAGCTGGATGTGCAGAATAAAATCTCCAGAGGGTTTTCCATCGATCCTTGCTTTCTCGTTTCCGATCAGATAGGCGAACCTATGCTTGGGATGGACTGGCTAAGGAAGGATCGATGTAGGCTTGGTTTTGGGCAAGGCGCGCTATTCATTGGTCGTCGCCGTATTCCACTAGTCCGAGGGAATGGTTCTTTCTGGTGCCGCAGAGTAATGGTTGCGGAAGATACCACTGTACTTCCTCGATCTCAGTGTGATATACAGTGCAGGACGCAATATAGAAATTTGTCGACCGCTGCACAGGCGTGGATGACTGAGTCCAAAGAGATCCAGCCGGGTTTGCATGTGGCTAGGGTGGTATTGGATGATGTGGCTGATAGGGCTTGTATTCGCGTAGTAAATCTAAATGAGCAGTCCGCCCTGTTGACGGTTAACCGAATGTTGAGTGACTTGCACCCAGTAGAGGTTGAGAGAAGGGAGGAAAATGAAGGACACATAGGTCCCGAAGACCACTTGGTTGAGAAATTGATGAAAGATATCCCGGAGGATGTTCCGATGGACGTGAAAGAGGGGCTGAAAGGTCTATTGTTGAAGTATGAAGATATTTTTTCGACAACCGACCAGGATTTGGGACGGACCATGATTTCCCAGCATCGAATCGACACTGGAGACTCGCGTCCCGTGAGACAACCATTACGGAGACAGCCGTTCCCGTATCAGACTGCTATCGACGAGCAATTGGGTCAGATGTTGTTGACTGGAGTGGTTGAACCTGCTGTGAGTGAATGGGCTGCGAATGTTGTTCTCGCTAAGAAGAAAGACGGGTCCTTGAGGTTTTGTATTGATTATCGGAAACTGAATAACCAGACCCGGAAGGATACTTATCCTCTTCCTAGAATAGACGCCTGTTTGGATGCTTTGTCGGGAGCTGGGTGGTTTAGCACCTTGGATTTGCGAAGCGGGTATCATCAGGTCGCGATGGACCCGGGTGATGCGGACAAGACTGCTTTTATCACCAGACGAGGAACTTTTCGTTGGAAAGTTATGCCTTTTGGGTTGTGCAATACGCCCGCCACTTTTCAGCGACTTATGGACATTGTGCTATCTGGACTGAATTTCGAATTATGCTTGGTGTACCTAGACGATGTGATAATCTTCAGCACTACTGCAGATCAGCATTTGGTTCGTCTAAGTAGCGTCTTCCAGAGACTTAGAGAAGCTAATTTGAAGCTGAAGCCTAGTAAATGTCATTTGCTTAGGCGTACCGTATCCTTTCTTGGACATATAGTCACAGCTGAGGGTATATCAGTGGACCCATCGAAGGTACAGGCTGTAGCTGAGTGGCCTACACCAGGGCATCTGCGGGAGGTTCGCGCATTACTAGGACTCTGCTCTTATTACCGTAAGTTTATTCGGGGATTCTCTACGGTTGCAGCACCATTGTTTGCACTGACCAAGAAGGATCAACCGTTCTTGTGGGAAAATGAATGTCAGGAAGCTTTTGATCGACTGAAGGTTGCTTTAACCATCGCTCCAGTACTCAGTTTGCCTGTAGACGACGCTACTTACACATTGGACTGCGATGCTTCGGATCTAGGTGTTGGTGGGGTGCTGTCTCAAACCATTGATGGCGAGGAACGAGTGATTGCCTATGGCAGCCGCTTATTTTCAACGGCCGAACGCAACTATTGCGTGACAAGGAGGGAACTGTTGGCCATAGTGCATTTCACTCAGGTCTATAGACAGTATCTGCTGGGTAGACATTTTACACTTCGAACGGATCATGCAGCGCTGAGATGGCTTCAGCGTACTCCGGATCCTATTGGTCAACAGGCCCGATGGTTAGAAAAGTTGGCAGAATTCGACTTCGAAATACTGCACCGGCCTGGACGCAAGCATGGAAATGCGGACGCTCTATCGCGGAAACCTTGTCGACAGTGCCACTGGGAGGAAACGGACTCCGTGGACGACTTTGTCCGGGAAGTGGTTGAGGTTTCGGACGAGAACGACAGTACGAAGGACATCAAGGACTCACAGAAGGAGGATCCAGTGCTGCGTTTGGTCAGAACTTGGCTAGACGAGGGAATGCCAAGTCTGCAAGAAATCCTACAGGAAGAAGAGGCTGTAAAGATCTACTGGCATCAGCGGGATCTGTTATACTTGAAAGAGGATGTGGTCTACCGACGGACACCGGATGAACTGGAACAGGTACTTGTGCCGAGGAACCTCAAGGAAGATTATTTGAGACTGGCGCATACTGGTCTAACTGGGGGACACCTAGGTGTCAGGCGAACCCGATGGCAGGTTCGGAGACGGGCCTACTGGGTCGGATGGTCCAAAGATGTAAAGAGGTTCTGCCAACGCTGTGGACCCTGTTGCCAGTACCGGCGGGGTGCACTACAGAGACAGGGGCCCTTACAGGTCATGCCGTGTGGAGAGCCATGGGAGAGAGTAAGTGTGGACGTCACGGGTCCTCATCCTAGAAGTAGGAAGGGCAACACTTACATCCTGACCATGATGGACAATTTCTCAAAGTTCGTCGAAGCTGTTCCGATGGCGAATCAGGAGGCAACCACAGTTGCGAAGGCACTGGTGGAGACCATTGTCGTCCGATACGGAGCTCCGCTATAGATTCTAACGGACCGTGGAAAAAACTTCGATGGAAGGGTATTTCGGGACATGTGTAAATTGTTAGAGGTGGACAAAGTACGGACGTCCAGCTATCATCCGCAGTGCAACGGGATGATCGAGCGTTTTCATCGCACGCTCAATGCCATGTTGGGAAAAGTGGTGAGCGAGAATCAACGAGATTGGGATGAACACCTCCCGTATGTGGTGGCAGCGTATCGCGCATTGATTCATGATGTGACCGGGTTTTCGCCGAACTACCTTATCTTCGGAAGAGAAAATAGGACGCCACTGGATCTCGCGTACGGACCACCAGAAGCATCGGATGCGAACGAGTCTACTTATTCGGTCTACGTGGCCGAGCTGTCGGAAAGGTTCGAGAAGGCCTACACCGTTGCGCGCCAGAGTCTTAGGAAGGGCGCGGAGAGACGCAAGCACGCTTACGACTTGCGAGTGCGGCCTGCAAAGTTCGAGGAAGGAGATTGGGTCTACTACTTCAGTCCACGGAAGTTTGTGGGACGCAGCCCGAAGCTGCAACGGAACTTCACTAGTCCCATGATGATCGTGCGGGCGTGTGGCCCCGTCAACTACCTTCTCCAGAAATCGCCAGGAGCTAAACCCTTCGTGGCGCATGTTGACAAGCTCCGTCATTGTTATGGACGGACAAAAGGACAGTGGGACGAGTCGCCTGCAAAGACGAACGAAGGATTATGCGTCAAAACAACGGACAGCGCTACGGCTTCTTCCAGCCGTCAGCCGCGTCACCGCTGGAAAGAAACACTTACGAAGGAAGCCTCTTCGGGACAACGACGTACCGACGTCAGCGATGGTGCGACGGCTTCTGCCGTCGACCGGCCAAGTACCAGGTCCTTTGCATCGCGAGGAGAAGCAACGGAAGCAACAGAAGCAGGAGAAGCAACCGAAGCAACGGAAGCATATTCGGACGGAGCAACGACGCTCTCCAACAGACCACGTCGGGCCGTTCGTCGGCCTGTCCGGTTCCAGTAAAGTGTGCGAGGATGACGGCGCACGTGTCTACGTACGTCCGCGACGTCTACTCCTCTTCGGCGCGCTTGTCTGCGCGCGTGGACGTGCGCGTGGCTTCTTCGTCGGCGCGCTTGTGTGCGCGCGTGCCTCCTCGTCGTCTACTCCTCTTCGGCGCGCTTGTCTGCGCGCGTTTCATCTTCGTGCGCGCATGGGTGCGAGCTTTCCGTTGGCGCACGTGTTTACGTGCGAGCGCGCCTGGATGTGCTGACGTCATCTTTCCGCCTACGGCTGCCTAGCGGTATCGATCTGCCTGGGTCGCGCGCGTGCGTGTCCCGTTCGCCTATAAAAGGACCTCTCTGGCCGCTGATCTGCGTCAGTTGGAGAAGATGGCAACCAAAGAGATTCGTCGCTGTTCCGGCTGCGGTCAAGTTTTTGCGGGGACACAAGCATCTCAAAGGATCTTGCAACATTAAGCAAAGTGCCGCGTTCTTCGGATTCGCTCCGCCAGACTCGTCTCGACGGCGCCTGCTGCCCTGGGCGCCGAACCGGTCGCTGGTACGCATGAACCGGGTGAACAGCCTGACGTCTCGCTCGGATTCGATACCGACTTCCCTCTAAGCGTGCCCGACCCGGTTTTGGACTCTGTTCCAGATTCGGTTTCCCCTCCTATGACCAGGGAGGAGACTGCTCGCATTGTGAGACTGGGTCGCGCGATGGCTTCGACTATGACCATCGAGCAATTCGTGCAGAGGCTGTTGGACCTTTATCCTCATTGGTCCATCGACCTTCTTCGTGGAGTCTTCGACGGGTGCCTATCCCCGTCTCCTATTCCCAATCCTTCGACGACCCCGTCGAACGAGGACGTGATCTGGATCGACGACGACTAAAAAATGACTACGAAAGAAGAAAGAAAAGAGTCGACAGTTTCTGCTTTGAACTTGGTGCGACCCTTGTGCGAACACTATGGACTTTTAATTAATAGTCGTAAGTACGGCTTTGCGATTTCTTTGTACTGAACTGAACTCTAATAAGTGCTGCTAATCGATTTCGTGCGATGGACACTGAATTGCTTTATTTCTTCTACATGGAGAACAGTTTGCTGTTTGGACTTTCATCTCGTAAACTAAGTTTTTAATGCGAATTTCTGTAATTGTGTTCGAACTTGTGAACCGTATTGAGTCGTATAGTTAAGTGGTTGGGA
Source organism: Lumbricus terrestris (assembly GCA_949752735.1). NCBI lineage: Eukaryota > Metazoa > Annelida > Clitellata > Crassiclitellata > Lumbricidae > Lumbricus > Lumbricus terrestris. The sequence goes on from OX457036.1 coordinate 87,581,250, forward strand.
CATTGTGTTCGTTCCCTCGTGTTTATTGTGCAATGCCGTGTTTAGTTTGCTCCAAAATGGGACTTTTGGATTGCTTTTGGGGGAGGCATGTGGAGACTTGGACTAATGCATTGCGTGGACGCACTGTGTGTTGACGGCCTTTGACCGTTTTATTTTTGTCCGCCTGCTTGTCTGCCTCCGTCCGCCTGTGCGCTGCATCCGCCTATCTGCTGCATGCACTGACTCGCCGCTTACGACTGCAGCCGACCGGTCTGGCTGGCACGCACCGCGCTCTGTCTGCTATAAAAAGGCAGGATTCCGCTGTTCGCCACCGACTCTCTGGTTGGCCACGAAGCGGACTAGAGGGGCCTGGCACTTGATACACGGTAAAACGTGAGTTCGAGTGGTGACCGACTTGCTTTCGGACGGCCTCGAAGCTGACCGATCGCGCTGCCGCTCGACACACGGTAAAACGTGAGTCCGAGTGGTAACTGACTGACAAGCGACTTCAGACGGCCTCGAAGCCGACTGGTCGACTGGCACCCAACTCGCGGTAGAACGTGAGCCCGGGTGTGGACTGACTACCAACTCTTGGTAAGGCCACGAAGCTAACCAGAGAGGCTGGCACTTGATGCACGGTAAAACGTGGGTCGAGTGGTGACTGATTATGAGAGTGGGTGTCGCGGCTCCTATTGACCCTGGGCGCTTAAGCTCGGTCTAGGGGTTCCCTACTCTCATTAGAGGGGTTCGAACCCTCCGACGGCTGACTACAGACTGACGATTGACCCCGACTGCGGGAGGGATTCTTGGGATCGCTGCGGTCTACCTTTGGTCCCATTTCCAGTATCGCTTCTGTTTCGTTTGTACCTTAATCGCCTTGTGTTTGGAAACCAATAAATCTGTTTGAAACCTTAACCTGGTTAGTCTTTAGTCAACCGCTAAAGCCGGACCCGGATATATTTACACTTACGGGCTAGGGGTGGTGCTTTGGTCTCCTGGTGTAATTTGCCCAACCTAGTTCCGCTACAATAATAATAATAATAATAATAATAATAATTTTAAAAATAATAATAATAATAATATAATCCATTTAGCGATCATGACTTAATGACATTTACATTGCAATGTGATTAAGTCATGACATGACTTTGACCATGTTAAAGTAATATTATGTAATAATAATATAATAATAATAATTGGGTGGTTGGACACGCCAAAATTCACACAGCTATTGTTCTGTTTGTCTATTTGGAATATTTGTTGACACAATAAAAATCATGAGTAATAAAAAAAATATAAAATAATAATAATAATTTTCCTTTATTGATTAATCCGGTTGACAGATCGCAACCGGATACATTGTACAATTTTTTTGTGGGGCGGGGTGGTGTAGTGGTGGCGTCGTTGCCTTGAAGCCGGAAGGTTCGAGGTTCGAAACCACCTCAAGACGCCGCGTAGGGACCTTGGGAAAGTTCGTCACTCGCAATTGCTCAGCGCTTCGGCGTGAAACTCCGATGCAGAGTCCGCTCTGTAGTCAGGAGCGCCTCTGAGTAGTGAGCTTCAAGGGGCGCTATAACAAGTGCGCATACATACATACATAAATAGGGGAAGGTTGCCAAATATGGACCACGTAAGGATGATCGTCCGTTTTCGCCACATATTATGAGAAAATAATTATGCAACACGGTCGATACATAGATTAGGTATAGATACACCATTGGATGCAATAAAATTTTCATTTAAATAAATAGAATAAAAAATAAAAATAAATAAAAAATCGCTTAAGTGGTCCATCTTAGGAGCATGGGCGCCAAAGATGGACCATGGAAAAAATGTATTGTTAAAGGCAGGCAAACAGTCTTAATTCATCAAACATTTCTGCAAAAATGAACTTACATTAAACAATACATATTATGCAATTTTTCAATAAATAATAAAAAGAGAAAGAATTTAAATTGTCAATTTTTTTAATTATTTTTATTTAAATTTAAAAATATAAACAAAGAATTTTCAACTTTTTCTCACAGTTCAGCATTGTCCACATCACTGTCTATATTAAATTACAAATACTAGCGTAGTAGAATATATTTCAATAAATAATAAAAAAAGAGAAAAATATAAAATTGTCAATTTTTTTAATTAAAATTTTTTAAATTAAAAAATATAAACAAAGAATTTTCTAATTTTTCGCACAGTTCAACATTGTCCACATCACTGTCTATAATAAATTACAAATACTAGCTTAGTAGAATATATTTCAATAAATAATAAAAAAAAAGAAAAATATTATATCGTCCATTTTTTTAATTAAAAAAACTTTTTTTAAATTAAAAAATATAAACAAAGAATTTTCTAATTTTTCTCACAGTTCAACATTGACCACATCACTGTCTATAATAAATTAGAAATACTAGCTTAGTAGAATATACAGTATATACAGTATATAGTAGTTAATTGCATTAGTAATAATGGGCATCAATGATGATTGTACCGTGTTCACGCATAGTCGCCTAACATGGACCACACGTGGTTCATCTTAGGCAACTTGCACACATTCACTTCCAACTCATTTAACTTTTTAAGCAGTTGTGATATTGGGTTTTCTGGTATGGCATCTTGTAAAGAATTGAAAAACTTAGTTCATAGACGAATTCCAAACTTTTCAGCAGGTCCGGCCTCGATTTTGTATTCATTTTACCCCCAAGCTATTATTTTATCAAGCAGTGTCAATTGACGTTTTGTCTGTTTTCTCGAACGTTTATCTGTATAGCGGATGTCTAATTATTTCATTCAATCTATCTTGTGACCTGCTAGATACGACAGCATCAAATTTCAATACAGTTTCAATCCTTGTAGCCAATCACGGAGTGGTCCACCTTAGGCGCTGGTCCATATTTGGCAACCTTCCCTACATACAATTAGCCTATGCAGCTTAAACAATTCACAAGAACGCAGAAAACAGAATACACAAAATCTTAACTATAGCCTACTAACAGAACAGACACCCTGCAATAGGGCCTATACGGTGCTAATAGCAGCCTCTAGTCTAAAGCATGACCGCCCTACGGGACGCAAACTCACTCGTTACCTCTAGCCAGCGTGCTTTCCAATGCGCTACCGAACTTTCTCCGCAGGTCGACTTGCTTAATTAGTGTCATCGAGCACAGAAGAGACAATAATACTTCAAGGAGTGGCGACCGAACCTGAGCGATTGCTGCCCAGAGACTCATTCCGCCGCGGCCGGGCTTCAGCTCCGATCATCTGAGAAGACCGATTTGCGTGTGCGTAGGATGAGAACGCGCTTCGGCGATCGTGCTTTCTCGGCTGCTGGTCCTAGATGCTGGAACAGACTTCCTCTTGCTATTCCATCGGCCAGCTCAGTGGACTCTTTTAAATCCATGTTAAAATTATTTTTCCCTAGGGCTTATCCCCCAACGACCTTATCCCGCATGTTTGAATATAATATGTCCACTTGTTATAGAGCCTTTTCAAGATTTATACTCGGAGGCGCTCCCGACTGCTGCGCGGACACTGAATCGGAGTTTCGCACCGAAACGCTGAGCAATAGGGAGTGAAAGACGCATCCAAAGGTCCCTACGAAGCGGCCTGAGGTGGATTGGAACCTGCAACCTTAATAGCCATAATTATCCAATTCAATTTGCAGTTTAATTTGTTATTGATCCCTCAACAACACAAACAGATAATGACACATTTCACAATGGTATACACAGTGGTTAATTGTAGCTGGCAATTATTTCGATGATATAGCCTAGTGTACAATCGTTACTGCGTATGGTAGGAAGCAATAGGCTACTCAAAAGGAATGATCTCGCTAGTGGGGCCTATTACAATTTTTGTATTACCATAACATGATTATATATTATAGATCAGAAAGCAGATGCAAGTGGCGGTATATTTGGAGATTAGTAACTAGTGGCATCGGGATACATTCCCTCTGCTTGACTCAATTACAATAAAAATAAACTTGACAATAATATTATTGTATTAAACTTGATTAATAAGGTGGTTTATTTTACATTTTGTATTGTGTATGCACGAATTAGGGTTTGAAACAGAGCGAGGCTCCTGGATGCATAAGAGAGAGCCCTGGCACCTAATAGAGAACTATCGTTTTTGCAAAAGACACTTCGGTAGATTCTATTATTGCTAATGCCTTTTAGCATTGTAAGTTTGGTCTAAAATACTCAGTACCGTATCATCGAGCACAGTCATAATCATGCAAGAATGCACAAGTCCATTATTATGACCGCAATTTCTTATGGTCTGTTTTAATTGTAATCGTACATTTATATAGCGACCCTTCAAGAGAACTCCTCAGAGGCGCTCCCGACCTGTCACCAAACCACAATCAAAGAGAATGGTTTTCAAACGCTTGCGGAAAAGAGGCAAAGAAAGACAAAGAAGTTCATTTCGGAGACTAATAGGTAACTTATTCCAGAAAGACGGACCGACAATAGCAAATTTTCTGTTGTGGAAAATTAGCCAACGGTCACTTGATTCTATAGCTAAGACTGATGGATCAGTGGTAGGCCTACGAAGAGCAATGTCATTTAATATGAATGAGTTTATCCACGCAGAAGCATCCTCAATTCCAGCCACACGTACATGCACACACTAACATTATCAACGATCGATAATAATTATGCCGGGAGTCTGTGGTGCCTTTATAGCTACATGTGTGTCGCTCTATGTCCGCATCTCATCCGTAGCTTAATTTTAAGCCTCCCCAAAAAAACTGTTGGTGCTCTGCGAAGTTAGAATACATTGATTCCATTCGTGAAATGTTGCCTTATATAAAAGATATAAATGTGGACAGACAGCGAGTAGTAGCAGTGTAGTCGAGGAAGCATTAGACTATAATAATATTATCATATTCATTAAAGTTAACAGCAGCTATGAAAGATTTGTGGAGACGATTCTTTTTCATGTGGCTCAGCTGTATAATTTCATGGAAAAAGGTCGCAGTTGCTTTTGAAAAAACGGGAGATGACAACGGAGCAGTGACATGTGCAACCGACGAACCATCGCTTGTTATTCCTGTCGACCAGTTGTCTCCGTTGTTATCAGACCCGGATTCCTGTGTTCCTCCCGGGGCTCTATGTGCTTTGCAGTGTCTTCAAGACTCCGTCTGTACTAACTACAACTACCGAAGAGATGTCAGAACCTGTGAATTCTTTCACTATACTCCATCCAACTGTGCTGTTGTGGCGGGATGTTACCATGCTGAGGTCGGTGAGATATTTAAACATCACTGAGATTAAGAGTTTCGAATATAAACAAATGCACATTTCAGTTTAAACAACTTTGAAATGGAATTTTGCACTAGGTAACTGAAATTTTATGTGTCATTCATTTTTTAAATTTCAAGTCGCTTTGTGTGCACGCATCTAATCGTATTTTATTCTCTTTTTTTCAAAGGTACATGGTCTTCAAAGTTGTCAGTCTACAGGTAAGCCAAACGCTGACGCATGTTCCTATGTTGGTCTGTGCATGGTTACGTGCAATTTTTGTTGTTAGAGACGTTGTATCGTATTTAATAATTCGTAATGCGTCTCTAATAATGGCCGAATAAACCATTCAGAGGCGTTCTCAGTGTGACAGCCCGGGGAATGAGGTAGTCTTCAAGGAAGTTCAAGCAGCCGGCAGATGACAGAGACATTGTCACCAAATACTTGGATCGTATATAAAGAGGGATGGCCATTCGTGGGCAATTCCACGGAAAATGGACATAAAAGTCCAAAATTTTTTTGGAGAATTTTGTTAATATAAAGGTATCATTTTAAAGCTAAGAGACCCTAGTGTTCAAAATAATAATTAGAATCAATAATCTTTGGTGAGATGACAGTCAGCCAGCTTACATTTGATGTCGACATGGTCTGCGCAATTCTGTTACAGAAATATTAAAAGGTTTGTTTTTTAAATAATGGCAACAATTGGTTGATTTTATCCAACAAGCTACATCAGTTGGATGGAGGTTCCACTTGGTAAGTATTTTCAAGTAAAATTTTGAACAATTAATAACAGTTCATTTTTTTGACTTCAGAAGTTTGGGGTGTACTTTTCAATGTTACGTCAGTGACAAAAAATTAAGACTTTTTAGAATATAACCAAAAGTAGCAAAGCAAAAATTCTGAAATTTTTTAAACTTCTGATGCAACATATTGGCAATACAACTAAATAGTTGAAATTTTGTTTTAATTTAAGAAAAATGTTTAAACTGTGTCACTGACGTAACATTCATGTTGTCCCTCACGTAACAATATACGTCAGTGATAGCAAGAAACTTGTTTAAATTCGGTATATACTAGTAAAAATGCACTTATAAATCCAGTAATTGACATCCTAGCTTCGATTTGAAGTAAGCCCTCATTATAATCATCATCATCATCCTCCCCTCCTCCTCCTCATCATCATTATCATCAATTTTTCATCATCACAGTAAACCAAACTAGTGATTTGCTTTTGCACACAGGGTGAGACACGCCACAAAAAACTGGGACTGAGCTAACATGAATGCGTAACATGAAGAAGTAGCTAAAGTAAGGTGGCCATCATGCAGAAGAATGCTGAGTAGCAACAATAATGGCAACTAGTGGGACAAAAACAGAAAGAAATCTACAAAATGTACAATGCACAGCCTGTGTCAACATTATGGTTAAAATGTCGTCACCCCAACTGAATCAGATCATGCAGCAACTTCAAGAGTTTCTTATCTGCTCAGTAATATATAGGAAAAGCAGTTATTCGACAAAAGAAAATCTTTTAAAAGTACTCCAAAGAAAGTTGCTCTCATGAACTTCTTAACAACAAACTTTGGCATAGCATTGCAGATAAAAAGTACATAAAGATGTATAGGTTAATGGACAGAAAGTGATATTGTTTCACATGAGCTGCTGGGAAAGAAGAACTATGCAATATTTCTAAAGATGAATGGCACATGTGATAGTGTATAAAATAAAACATTGATGATGACACTAATGGGGGCATACGTTCGAGATCAAAAGTCTGCAGTCAATGATTGGAACATGAAAATTTGCTTCATTGAGTCCAAAACATGTTGTTTCAGTGAGTGTAAAATATCATAATGTATGTTGCTTCAAGCGTCGGGTTGATTTGAAAAAGTTGCCTTCTACACTACCAGACAGCAATCGAGCTACCGATTCAGGCAGTCCATGAGCTGCTATTTTGGAGTGCCAACTTATGGAAATGCAAAGGCATTTGTGAATCTGAAGTCAATAATGGTAAACAGAAGGGCTTCTTCACTCTCAGTGAACACATTGCAGTATCCAACAACACTGGATAATTTTTTAGAGCATTCCTGCGTACTTGTGAACCATGACTAGTAAATTTAATGCAATTAATGTTTGTCTTTTCAGAAGCGTTACGTCAGTGACATTTCAATGTTACGTCAGTGACATTTAGGCACCATTGAAATAAATACATAAATGACAGCTGGATAAAAAATTTAACTTTCTATGTATGCCACAACCTGTACTAATAATTTTAAAAACATTAATAAAATTTTTGCAGTCATATTTCAGAAGATTGTGAAGCGAACATGAGTTACAATAATTTTGATGTCAGAATTTGTTACGTCAGTGACGATACACAAAAACTGTTTTTAAAAATACCCATAAAAATTTCCTGCCAAGTCTTTTTTGGCTTTTGAGAAGGATTATATAGTTAAATAATTTGGCATAATTTTTTTGGCAAAGCAGTGATATCATAGTGTGCTAGAATTAAAAACGTTGCCAAATTTTTCTCTGAATGTTACGTCAGTGACGGTGGAATTGCCCTCTAAGTAAAGGACCCATAACAGTGAAGACTTTCGTCGTTTATGGGTCGCTCACGGCTCTGGTCGCTCACTGATGTGAGACATTTATGTGACTTCCGGTTTGCTCTTACTACCTGTGCTGGTAGGAATCAAACTCCAGGGAAACAGAATTCTTATCTTTAAATCTGGCACTACGCCTAACCATAGAGTTAGCAGATTCGTCCCATGACGTCATCGAACCCATATCTGCCAGTGGTGTGTCCTGCCATCGCCTACTTTATGTCAGGGTACCTGATGGCCGTAGGATCGAGTGGTTGTCGGTGACTTCCGGATAGGAAGTGGCGTTTCCTCAGTGGAATTCACAAGCAGACAGATTTCCCCTCATACGCTGGCCGATCTTCCCATGACGTCATATCTCTTTCTAGTGATATCTCCTGTGGCACTGGCTTTTGAATCTGACGCCTTTTGCGTCCAGTGTCCCGGATTGATCCAAAATAATTGTCCAAGAATTGTGGTAGCCTATATAGAGATCAACTTCACAAAATGTTCTCATTTTGCACACTGAACTCGGCAAGTTGTGTGATGACTGCGATTTACGCTCACTCAGGCCAAGCGTTGTTGATGGCTGGACATTTTCTGTTAGACAGCGATAGGTTGAAGTTTTCAAAGCTTTACAAACCACTGACTCTTAGTAGGTCCATGACATATTGTGTCCTATACGCATGCTGCTGTCAGTCTGTTTCTAATACTTTTTACTTGAATAGGTCTACGTAATTATAGTGTCAATGCTGTATTGACAGGCATTCAGGCAATGAACTTAGTAAATTTTTGTCTGGAGACTCGCTGCTGCCTTGGGCCCCGCAAACCCTAGGGCCGGGCCTGCTTTTTAAGCTCGCCCACAACGCCCGGAAGCGTTGGACGAATCTCGCTTCAATGAAGTTTTCGCTCCTTGTGTCACAATCGAAGATGAAGGAGAACATTCCAAATGTTAGAAGCAGCAGTATGAATTGCTAAACACAAAATAGAGTAGAATGTAAAAAAATGGGTGCACTTAAAAACGAAATTTATTGAGGGTCACTAAGCATTTAATGAATAAGCTTACAATTTTTTCTCTGTCCATAGCCTCATCAACAGCCACGTCTTCTTTGTTCGATACAAATGAGATCGCTACAAACTGTGGAGAATCGACTGTTGAACCTGTGAGCCGGACACTAAACTTACCCCAACAACCAAAATCTTTCCCACAACAACCAAACTCTTACCCTGGGCGGCGACTTCGTCTGCAATCAAAACCTCATCTCCAAGAACTTCTTCAGTTGCCACATCGACGCACAAAGTTACCACATAACGCAGTACTGCTAAGATGTCGACCATTCTGCCACCACCTAGTTTGCATGCTTTGCTCAAGTGCGATCTCATTCTTGGTGAGTTGAGATAATCTTCTGAATTCTTCAGTTTCTATCTATGATGCAAGTATCTCAATGTAGCATTAGCCAAGGAAATGCAAAACCAGAGTCCGATTGTAAATGTAAAACGCATAGTAGAACTCATTTTCGTGTCTTTAATATATTTATATAATATATTATGTATGTAACAATATACATTATATATATATAGGTCTACATAACATATTATATATAAAATCATAAAATCATGAGCCGACGATTGTTAGATAGAATTATAGTCGAAACCAAGACGAGTACATTGCAAGACATGATTGTGTGCAATGTGGACATAGGCTTATTATACGTGTAGCCTATTATATTAACCTTATATATATTTACATATACGCCTACCCGCCCTACCTGGATGAATTCGTGCAGTCTTGTCTAGAATGTCCACAACGATAGCGTAATAAATTGATGGAGGTGCAGTGAGGTAATGCAATCATTTTGTTCCGTTCGCATAATTATATGAACATTTATTAATGGATGTGATTTACTACAAAAAAGGTGACTTCGAAAAGGTGACCACCTACGAGTGAGTTAAAAAAAAGGTGTCGCCTAACAAATTGCCTGTTTGAAAGGACGAGAAAATTCGCGACAGTCGAACGTAGTTTAAGGTTCACATGTTTACTCTACTTGGATGGTACATATCAATGTCGCGATAATATCAAAGTTTCTCAGCAACTTAGTTTTGATCAGTTAAAAGCTAAAGTAATCTCCTGTAAAATCAGTTTCACTGTGTTGCTTTCTCTAAGAACGGGACAGGCATATAGTGCAAGCAGCGCGTTTATTTTGCAATTAAAACTGTCATTTATAATACAACCACAATTATCGTCAGACACAATAAGTGATAGCAATTGTCTTATCGATCATAGGCTAGTCAACTACTGTATGTACATGAAAGGATTGATAGTAGAGCTATACGCTTGAGAGCCTTTCACCTCGATGTAGGCCTACAATCAATATCACTGCGAACGTTGGATTATTGCGAACGTGAATTATTTCCAAACAAGATCGCTGATTCGGTGTCATTTTTTGGCGTGTTCTTTTGACCGGAGTTCTTTCAATCAGGTTATTTCAGAAGTGGCGCCCTTTTGAACGGCGCCCTTTCGAACAGGCTCTTTTACAAGCGGCGATTTTTTTGACGGTACCAATTTCAAACGTTCTCTTTTACAAGCGGCCCCATTTGGACTCACCATTTTGACGGGCTCACTTTCGACATCAATGGATGTTGCCCTAGAGCTAACATTATTTTCAAAGTGCTACTAAGTATCAGCATTGTGCATCAGCAATGCTTTCAGCACTTTTTTACCATTGCTGGATGGTTCGATGCTGTTTAACGACATTGTGACAATATCAAAAATGATTAGCGATTCCTAGCTTCTCTTTTTTCCACGTTTGGGACTTGCACTAGGACTTGGCTCTCGTGCGCTACCATTAGATAGCGTTTGCATTAAAAAAACTTCCAACTGGTAGGCAATACTTATGCATTCGAACATTATACTGCCGTGCTAAGCAAAAAGACAGTAGGCTAACTCAAAAAAGGTGATTCCGCGTAAAACGACAAAGAGGAAATCGGTTTAATGACTTTAGTCCAACCAGAAATAATAGTTCAATCTTTCTGAATTTTTTTAAACAGTCATATGTAAACTTGTGAATATAGGAAATAAACCCGTTCTTGGTGAAATTTGAGTAAAAATTGTATAAAAATGAGTTACTGTCTTTTTGCTTAGTATCGAAGCAGTGAATATCGGCTTGCTGCTAAGCAAGAAGGCAGTAGGCTAAGTCTTAATTATAGTGCTGCAGACTGGTGAGAAAATGTTCACTTTGCATAAAATTTGGTACATACCACGAACAAGTCCTAAGAAAAAGACGTGTCAATAGGGCCATAGCAGATTTGCAAACTGGCCCCAATGCCAGCCATTTTTCAAAATGGCTGGCCAATCTAGGCCTACATATTTTTAAAGATCTCAGCTCCTATTTCACTTAGAATCGTCATCTTGGTGCCTAAACATACATTTGTGGGGGCAAGGATTCCAACGTGGCCGTCTAAAAATTCCCATGGCCTCAATGACGGCCATTTTCCAACATGGTCGACCAAACTGGAATATTTTTTATTTATCAGCATTTAATTCACTTAAAATCGTCTTCTTGGTGTCCAAATATAAAAAAATATAGCGGCAAGGGTTTCAATATGGCCATGACAGATTTTCCTCATGTCCTCAACGTCGGCCATTTTTCAAAATGGCCGACCCAAAAAATTAATTTGTCAATATCTCGGCTTTCAGTTCACTTGGAATTGTCATCTTGGTAGGCAATAATGCAATCGAACATAAGTGATTTAAAAAATTCTCGTCCACAGGAAAACCAAACGTTTTGATGCAGTCCAACCATGGATACGGTTTGGATCAGACGTGGTCTGCCTACAAGTATGGCTTCAGCGATTCTAACGGCGGATACTGGGTCGGATTTGAAAACCTCTACCAAATGACAAACAATGGAAAAACCTGGAAGTTTTGCTGCGATGGGCAAGATCAAAAAGGGTTAGCGCTCAGTATTTCCTATAACCAATTTATAGTGGACAGTGAAAGCGCTGGCTACACGTACTTCGCCACTGGAGTGACAGGAACGTACGACGTGTTTGGATCGACAAGCCGAAAATACAAATTCTCTACAAAGGACGTGAACAATCAGCCATGTTGTTGCGCAGAGCATGCCATGAAGTGCAAAGGCGGATGGTGGTACGGCTGCACAGCGAGCCTGACGTCTGCTTCGGTATATATGAATGGAGTCGGAGACTGTGGATTCTCCTGGAGTGTTGCCGGTGCTCCTCCCATTCAGTATAAATACACTTATATGAAGATAAAAGAAACCTAGTTCTCAGATCTCTCGCGCAATGTTGAAATATTTGTGCATCATGAATTGACATCGAAATTCTTTATTAGGCTATGTTTTGCGAATGGTTTTAGCCTAAATAAAACTTTCCAATTGATTACATTTCTATGTATTGTGATGTGAAATTAAAGCACTAACGTTGATATGCCTTAATGTATGCTGAATTCTATTTTGCCCTTTTCGTAACGACTTTGTTGCAATTTTGTAATTGGTCACACAGCAGTAGGCTAAACGCATGAATGTTTTGTCTTACTTAATGCGCATTTTTTAATGGGACTCGCGAAATATGTACAATGTACATAGTTCTCGCTATTCTTTGGAGGCGGAAGTTAAGTCACATTTTGATATCCGAATATTAATAAGATTTCTCAAACAGAAAACCGAAGCAATTGTATCACAATCCAGTATGAATAACTAGAATAGTACAGAAGTAAGAAACAGGATTGAAACTCATGGAACGTCTTAATTTAACCCTACAGATTAATGACCCTGTATTACAGCAGACAAACAGAGCAAATAATAATAATCTTTGTTCTTTCTGTTCAGTCGTTTAACGTCGTTTCACCTGTCAGCTGAAGTCTTTCCTGTGTGAAATCTCTTAACCTCCATAGGCTGCCTCTCCATACTCATTAGGCTGGAGCTTATTTTTTTATTTGTGAAATATGATCTTCGTACCCCCTCAGTTTTTCCCTGTATATGAAATAAAAATTCTGGCAAAATATCAGCACAATTGAACAATATTTAGGGGTAGCTCAATGATGGTGAAGTTTCTGATACCAGAGCTGTGGCAGCCTTTATATTTCGGATACTACTGAAACTAGCGTTTTATTTCTTAATCAATTCTCATGACAAATAAATAACCAAATCTTATTTGCTAAGTAAATTGAAACGTTCTTCAGTCATACACTCACTTAGATCACATTGTTTTGCTGACAAGACACAATTTCCATGAATTCATATTACAGACACGTTCAGACTTGTTTACTCTTTGGACTGACTAATCAGTGACTATGCTTAGTAAGCATTGTAAGCGACACTGATGCAGCAGTAGCTGCAGTATGTTTGTTTAACAGATGATGATGAAAAGAAGATGATAAAAAGAAGATGATGAAAAAGATGATGAAAAAGAAGATGATGAAAAGATGGAAACAGAGGCCAATGCAAGTGAGGGGGCTATTGGAGGCATCCCATTTAAGACACCGAAAAGAAAGATGGGGCGAAAAACTGTCGTTACTCCAGAACTCGCAGCAGCTCTCGATCGAACCAAAGTGTCAGACCGTAAGACCGTTTTTGTTATTGGGGAAACTGCAAGAAGCTTGGGACAGAACATTGATGAACTTGCTTTAAACAGAGGCTCAATTCGCCGACATAGAGTAGAACACCGAGCTCAGAGATCAGTAAATATAAAGACAGTTTCAGTGTAACACTCCACTTGTTGTTCACTGGGACGGCAAGCTGATCCCTGATCTTACTTGAAAAGAGAAGGTCGATCGCCTGCCAGTATTGGTTTCAGGGAAAGGACTTTCTAAGCTACTCACAGTTGCCAAGCTTCCATCTGGAACAAGCGAGGCTCAGGCTGCTGCTGTCTTTGGAGCCATTGAAGACTGGAGAGAACTGGGGCATAGCCGACAGCATCCGAGCTATGTGTTTTGATATGACCAGCTCAAACACTGGTCGGATCGCTGGTGCCTGTGTCCTCCTAGAGAACAAGCTTGAGAAGGAGCTCCTGTCACTGGCTTGCAGGCATCACATTATGGAATTGATAATTGGTGCAGTGTTCAAAGTGTGCTTGGGGCCCACCACATCTTCTCCGCAGGTTGCACTCTTCAAACGCTTCCAGGAATATTGGGGACTCATAGACACGGCCAAGTATGAAACAGGAATTTCAGCTCATGACGTGGCAGCTCTAGCGGAAGACATAAAGCAAGACACAATCGATTATGCCAACAAGCAGCTTCAACAGAGTCATCCAAGAAATGATTATAAAGATTGCTTGGGACTTGCAATTGTCTTTCTTGGTGCTGATCCAGCCACAGGAGTGCGATTCATGTCACCCGGAGCAATGCACCATGCCCGATGGATGTCCAAAGTCATATACAGTTTCAAAATCTGGATGTTCAAGGCTCAATTCAAACTGACTTCTGCAGAAGATAGAGGATTACGGGATGTATGTGTGTGTGTGTCTACCTGAAAGCTTTGATCTCCGCACCTCAAGCATCACGTGCTCCTTACAATGGCCTGCTGCTGCTGCTGAACTTACTGCTCGATTACTCATCAATCCATTCAGTCATCTCAAAGGCAACATCGCACAAGTTTTCGAATCACTTGTGGTACATGTCACAGGAACTGGTGAGCCTGGCTTTCTTCGATCGTCGAGTCAGTTCATCAACGAAGAGACTGATGGTGAGTGCCATGCAAAATAGAGCAAGCCGAGTTAAGGACCATTCCAAGCGAATCACAATTGCTCTGGATTCCTTCAAGGACAAGAACTTGGAAGATTTTGTCACAGCCCAGTCAATGACACTGATCCAAATGCTGGAACTTCCAGACGGATTTCTCGCAGTTGATCCGGACTTGTGGGAAGACAGAGACGACTACAAGCAGGCTACAGAAACAGTGGAGTCTCTGAAAGTTGTCAAGTAATGACCATGCTGAACGTGGAGTGGTGCTCATTCAGGAGTACAGTGGATTATTAACCCGTGATGAAACACAGTTGCAGTTCCTGCTGCAAGTTGCCGAGGACCATCCTAAAATGTACTCTGATAGCAGGAAACAGACTGTGTCCGGGTTGCCATGAAAACAAGAGAAACATGAGTTTGCTGGACTTTGTGAGACTTATGCTATAGAATCTGATGTACTCTGTCAAAGAATTTATGAGCAGTGTGTTTTTGTTCAAAAGTAAATATTGTGTTCAGTTTAAAATAAATACCCGACATAGTTCGCAGAATTTTCGTCGTTTTCGTAATATCTTAGGGACTTGAGCTACCTCTAAACATACGAATTTAATGCTCAAACGTTTTTTCACAATGTTTCTATATAATAAGGAACAGATTTGGGGGGTACGACTTTCAAATAATAAAATTTTTAATTTTGTTAATTCTTAAGCTCCAGCCTAATACTCATCTTCTCCACAACGGTTTAGTTTTCTATCGCCAGTATAAGTGATAAAAATACTACTACTAGGTCTACTACTAATAATAATAATTCCGGCAATTTATGTGGCATCGAACACAGGGGCGCCTAAATACTAGTACAATTAGTACGATTAGCAGAGCCGGATTAACAAATGTGGGGGCCCTGTTCAATAAAACTGTGGGGGCCCCAACCTTACAGGAGGACAAAATGACACAAAGCGTGTTGTATTCAACGAATAAACATTCATCGATTATTAATTCAATACTTTTATTTTTAGAATATTGAACATTATGTCCTTTAGTATTCCAGTCTAGTATTAAAGAATACATCTCTTTCGGCTTAAGGATAATTATTAAAGTGCATCACTTTCATGTTAAGATATTTCTTTGTAACCAGGGCATACCCAGAGCATTGGTACAAGCAAACAGTGCAGAAGCGATTTTATGCCTCAAATAAATTCTGGGCAGATATGGCAGATAAAATTTCTGGCAATTTTTCGCAGGCACGAGTTTTTTTACCAGGGCATTTGCCCTTATGTAGCACCGCCACTATTACAAACTAAGAAATATTCCGCGCTTTCGCCAGTGGTAGACCCTGGCTCAAGCTCCATCCTACCAATGTGAGCTTTTCACCACCGTTTCTGTCTCTGCATGGGCCACCTTTCACTGCGCTCAGCTACCCTAAAGAGACATTCTTGCACGCACTTGTTATCTTACTAGCTGTCACCTTGCAGCGAAGAACATTCCTGGTAGCCTAGTGGGACCAGGTGTCCGGAATAGCCACCCTGGGTGTCTCCCCTCGCTTCCCCTTAACTCTGCAGGCTTTCTTTCGTCTTCTTAAGCCTTTTCTTTTTGACCAGGCCTGAGTTAAGAGCGCCTCTGAGTAGAATTATTCTTAAATGGGCGCAATATAAATTTAGGCGATTGATTGTTTGAAATCGTAAAAACGGAGTGTATACTGAGCTCCTTGCGTGCACAATAATTATAATGACGCCATCTCATAATGCGTTGCATAGCACTTGAGTTCCAAACTTCCAATCTGATAAGGTATTACCGGAAATTGCTTAATAAGCAATAAAACGTATAGCTCTTAATAGCATTTCTGACTGATTTCAAGATAAGGGAAACTCCAATAAGGGCCCCCCACGCATGTGCAAAAGTTGTGCATGTTAAAATCAGTAGATTTCGAATAATTTTGCAATTTGTTCAGAGATTTAAACTCATTTTTGCAATTACAATATTATTAGCAATGATGAAAAAATTCCTATTGTATTTGTGGGGGCCCCCTAAAGTGTGGGGGCCCCTGTTCGGCCGAACATGTTGAACATGCCTTAATCCGACCCTGGTTCCATCAGATGAGTAACATACAATATACATGCCAACAATAATCATCAGCCATGTCTTCCTCGTCCACTTCCAAATTAATAATAATCATCCGCCATATCCTCAGCCATTTCCAAATAAAAATTGGTGTCCTCTACCAAATCTGCCGTCGCTAATAAAAAAAGGGGTGGCATTTAGTTGCGTGATGGACCAGTTGGTTGTCAGAATGGAGTTGAGTCATTGCAGGGCGATCACCGCACAAGATTCTGCTGATACCTGACCCTGTATTGCAGCAGAAGAACAGAGCAAATAGCCTAATGTGTCCTCTCTGTTCAGTCGTTTTACGTCGTTTCACCTGTCAGCTGAAGCCTTTCCTGTGTGAAATCTCTTATCCTCCATAGGCTGCCTCTCCGTGCTCCTGTTCACAGCAGCGGTTTAGTTTTCTATCGCCATCGGTTGATACTTAATGCATTAGACACCGATGCAATATAAGTTATAATATATACTACTACTAGGCCTACTACTACTAATAATATTATAATAACTGCGGCAATTTATGTGGCGTCGAACACAGTCTTGTCGTTGCAGGGCGCCTAAGTAGCCTAATCATAGGCTAATAGCATTGATTTGTGTTCTCTTATTGTCTTGGCAAATAAACGACATGGGTTTAAATAGGCCTAAGTCTAATTACCCATTACCAAGGTAAAAATGTTCCGTAGCCTTCAGGTGACGGCGTGACGCTGATATTACCCATTCTACCCATTCCCTGCCTGTCTCAACTTGCATCTGCTCAACGCAGCTATAATTATGTGTATGCATGTAGCATTTTGAATGGCAATTGAAGGCCATATAAAATTATTGAATCGCTAAAATAGCCTAAATACATTTAATAATGAAGAACGAACGTTGTGATGTTCGATGGAGAAGGTCACAGCTGACAGCATTTTCATTGAGGCTCATCGGTTGCCCAGTCTCTATTGACAGACGATCCAAATAGACGGATGGCAGTTGCATTATAAGCTGTTTATTCGACGATGCACAACGAGGGCAATCATTGGTGCGCTACTGTGCACTAATCGTCTAATTATCGTCATCATCTATCATGCACTTCTATATGGTTCATCTAGGTCAGCCTTAAGCATAGGCAAATCAGGCATTTGCCCGCGGCCAAGTTCAACAGCCAATTTCAAGGGCGCACCATTTCCACAAAAGAGGGCATCATTTCCACAAAATGGGAACATCATTTCCACAAAAGTGCATTTTAATAGTTTTTTCCGCTAAATTAAACATTATCCAGCCTTCAGTGTACTAATGAAAAAACAAATAAATTATGCAGTTCAACGAATGCAAGGCTCTGGCTAATAATTAATTTATTCATCTTTAGATTTTGACGTGGACTGAACAATTGAGCGTGAAATCTGAGGGCGCCAAATGTAGGCCTATATTTTGCCTGGGGCGCCAAATTTATGCTATGTCTGGGGGTGTCAAAATGCATGCTTTGCCTGGGGCGCCATTTGGGCTAAGGCCGGTGTCACAATATAATTATGGTCTCGCTCGATAGCCTACAAAGACTCCCCTCAAGCAGAGTCTCCCCTTTTAGAAAATCTGTATTGGAGGACATTTTCTGATGTAAAAGTATATGATATACTCGTGCTGAATAATTTAGCAACGTAAACTAACGGTTTAAATATGCTCATCTTTAAATTTAATGCGACTGTGGTCGATTTCACGCACAACGGGGAGATTTTACTTTTCGTAGTTCTCTTTCTGAAACATAGAGCCCGGGGGCTAATTTATTCCGGGACAGACCGCCGGTGGAGAATCTGTTTCGAAATAAAGTCTCCGGGAGGAGACTTTTAAGGGGAGACTTTGTAACGCAACACACGTACTTACACATATCGACGATCAATAAAATGCTTTGATGACTGTGAGTCTTTGATGTCTTTATGACTGCAATGTCATGTACATGTACAGGGTAAGCCAAAAAAGACTCCTAGGTTTTTTTGCCAAAATCTTGACCAAAAGTAAGGATTGTTAAATGAAATTCTGCAGTCTTATAGACAATTCATGTTTACACATGATGACTAGATTTCATCAAAATATTTCAAACAGAACAAAAGTTACACCACTTTTAGTGAGGTCGCCCACCGTTTTTTAACGATTCAAAAGCGTAACGCAACATAAAGTGACCAAAAACGATTTTATTAAGTCACATCTCAAACAACTATTGTGAAATGAACTTGGTAGTGCTTCACGCTTCACAACTTGTGTTCAATGTGCCCACCACCAGTGCCAAAACTGCTTTTGAGTCTCTTTGCAAAGTTCTTGATGGCTCTGTTGATGCGTTCCAAAGGCAAATCTTCCCATATCAACTCCAATGCGCTCACCAATTCTCTTAGCCTACTGCTCTTGGTTTTGGCTTCAGATTGTGATATTTTTCCAGCATAGCTCTCCGCAATGGATTATCAATCCATCGGGTTCAAATCCAGAAATTTGAGTCCATTGGCATTCTCAATAAAACCAGAACAATCGACATTGAGCCCATCTCCGTTCATTTACGGCAAATCTCTTAAATCTCAGCTTAACTCGTAATTTTGGCGCTTTCACTGTTTATCAGGATAAAAAGGGTTGTACACAAAATGTGCAGTTCTAGATGGATATCTGAAGTTGCAGAAGCACTTTTGTGCAGTTAAAACTAGTTGAAAAGGGCATTTTTCTCCGATTGGCAGTAATTTACCATGGAGGATGGGAAAGAAAAGAAAGAGTTGCGCAGTTCTAAAAATTCCTTAAAAGCAGCCCTGAGAATAACTGGTACTCATAGCCTATATCTCTATAGGGTCTTGCTCAAGAGGTATCTGAATAGACATTTTGTACGTCATTGACACCTTGGCCATTTTCATTTTTATAAATTTGAATTTCATTGCTTTAATAGCAAAATTATGAAACTGACAGATTCCTTAATTACCAACTTGATTGTCATCTTGCTAAGTGACTTCACAGTGACGTGCAGCTACGCTGGAACCATGTTTCTTTTTAAAATAGTAGTAGGCTAATAATGATCATCTATCAATATCAAGGCTATTTGATAACAATAATATTATTTGAGATATGACTTAATAAAATTGCGTTTTTTGCTACTTTTTGTTGCGTTACGTTTTTGAATCGTCAAAAACGGTGGGTGGTCTCACTAAAAGTGTTATAACTTTTGTTCTGTTTGAAATGTTTTGATTAAATCTGGCCATCATGTGTATATATGAATTGTCTATAAGCCGGTAAAATTTCATTTCGAAATTCTTAGTTTTGACCAAGATGTTGGCAAAAAACCTAGAGATTTTTTGTCCCACACTGTATGTCGCTCTATGTCCGCATCTGATCAGTTGTTTAATGTTAAGCCTGCCCTAAAACACTGTTGGAGCTCTGCGAAGTAGGCTAAGCAAAAATTGATTATCATTCGTGGAATGCTGCCTTAGATATAAGCTCTAAATGTAGACAGACAGCGAGTAGTAACAGAGTAGTCAAAGAAACTTTAGACTACAATTATATTCATTAAAGTCAACAGCAGCTATGAAAGATTTGTGGAGACGATTCTTTTTCATGTGGCTCAGCTTTGTAATTTTGTGGCAAAAGGCTACAGTTGCGTTTGAGAAAACCCAGGATGACAACGGAGCAGTGACATGCGCACTTGACGAACCATCGCTTGTTATTCCTGTCGACCAGTTGTCTCCGTTGTTATCAGACACGGATTCCTGTGTTCCTCCCAGGGCTCTATGCGCGTTGCAGTGTCTTCAGGACTCCGTCTGTACTAACTACAACTACCGAAGAGATATCAGAACCTGTGAATTCTTTCACTATGCTCCGTCTAACTGTGCAGTAGTGACGGGATGTTACCATGCTGAGGTCGGTGAGATATTTTAAACTTTATTGATATTAAGAACTTCGAATATAAAAACTAATATATATAAAAATCGATGTTGGATGTTGCACTAAACCACTGACTTTTGATTTATCAAATTTTAAAAAATTAAGTTGATTTGTGTGCACGCATTTAATTCCATTTTATCCTCTTATTTTAATAGGTGTATGGACTTCAAAGTTGTCTATCTACAGGTAAGCCAAGCGCTGATTCGTTTTCCTATGTTGGTTTCTAGACTATATGCCATATATGGTTACGTGCAATTTGTATTGTTAGAGACAGATAATTATAGACATTGTACTGCATTTGAATATTTGTAAACCGTTCCAATACATGCCTAATAGGCTATTCAGAGGCGTTCTCAGTGTGATAGTCCCGACGCAATGAGGTAGTGTTCAAGGAAGTTCAAACAACCGGCAGATGACAGAGAGATTTTGACCAAATTCTTGGATCGTGTAAAGAGGTACGGCCACTGGTTGTTCTCTGCCAGTGCCAGTGCCAGTCCCAAGCCTGGATAAAGGAGGAGGTCGACACTAATCATCTTTGATATGAATGTGTCGTTAAGCATTTAGGCCTAACAAGTAAGTAAAAAGACACATAATTTAGCCTACCAATAAAGCTCTTCATCGTTTAGGGGTCGCTCGTTGATGTGAGACAGTTATTTGACTTTAGGTTTGCACTTCCTCCTTGTGCAAGCAGGGTTCAAAGCTTAGGGAAACAGAATTCTTATCTTTTATTCGGCACTATGCTTAACCATTGAGTGAGCAGATCCGTCCATGACGTCATCGAACCCCTATCTGCCAGTTTAGGTCCTGCCAACGCATACTTTTTTATCAAGGTATCGCCGGGACAGACCCGGAATCGGCCCCTTACGTCTTGTGTCCGGGATTGATCCCAAATTGTCCAAGAATTGTGGTACATAGAGATTAACTTCACAAAATGTTCTCATTTTGCACACTGATCTGGACAAGTTATATGATGACTTTGCAATTTACGTTCACTCAGACCCAGCGTTGTTGATGGCTGGACATTTTCTGTTGGACAGCGATAGTTTGAAGTTTTCAAAGCTTTACAAACCACTGACTCTTATATAGTAGGTCCATGACATATTGGGTCCTATACGCAATTACGCATGCTACTGTCATTCTGTTTCTAATGCTTCT
Organism: Lumbricus terrestris; assembly: GCA_949752735.1. NCBI lineage: Eukaryota > Metazoa > Annelida > Clitellata > Crassiclitellata > Lumbricidae > Lumbricus > Lumbricus terrestris. The sequence continues at coordinate 87,602,897 of OX457036.1, forward strand.
TACGAGATGACGCGTTGATTTCTACGTATGACTTTGTGCCTAGTGTTCTGCTAAAAACTCAGCATGTGAAGAATGCACATCTCTAGAGGGATTTAACTCAAGACTCAAGACTCGTAGCCTATGTTTCAACAATCATATAATTGCAAGTAGCTTTTTAAACTTGTTTAGAGCGCCCGTAAGCGTGAGACCAATCTCGTTTGATTGAAGTTTTTTGGCTCACTAAACATTTTATGGATATAATAATTTTTCTGTTCCTAGCCTCATCAACAGCCACATCTTCTCTCTTCGATGCAAATGAGATCGCTACAAACTCTGGAGAATCGACTGCTGAACCTGTGAGCCGGACAATAAACTTAGGCCTACCCTCAACAACCAAAATCTATCCGTCAGCAACCAAAATCTTTCCCTCAGCAGACACAACCTTATCTTCAACAACCACAGTCTTACCCTCAGCAGACACAACCTTATCTTCAACAACCACAGCCTTACCCTCAGCAGACACAACCTTATCTTCAACAACCACAGTCTTACCCTCAGCAGACACAACCTTAGCCTCAAGAAACACAGCCTTACCCTCAGCAGACACAACCTTAGCCTCAACAAACACAGCCTTACCCTCAGCAGACACAACCTTAGCCTCAATGACCACGGTCTTACCCTCAACAATCGCAACATTATTCTCAATAACCACAACCTTACCCTCAACAGCTATAACCCCACCCTCGATAGCCACAACCTTACAATCAACAACCTTAACCTTAACAACCCCAACCTTTCCCACAACAACCAAAACCTTAACCTCAACAGCCAAAACTCTTCCCTCAACAACCAAAACCTTAATCTCAACAACCAAAACCTTAACCTCAACAACCAAAACCTTAACCTCAACAACCAAAACCTTAATCTCAACAACCAAAACCCTTCCCTCAACAACCAAAACCTTAACCTCAACAACCAAAACCCTTCCCTCAACAACCAAAACCTTAACCTCAACAACCAAAACCTTATTCTCAACAACCAAAACCTTAATCTCAACAACTAAAACCCTTCCCTCAACAACCAAAACCCTTCCCTCAACAACCAAAACCTTAACCTCAACAACCAAAACCTTAACCTCAACAACCAAAACCTTATTCTCAACAACCAAAACCTTAATCTCAACAACTAAAACCCTTCCCTCAACAACCAAAACCTTAACCTCAACAACCAAAACCTTAACCTCAACAACCAAAACCTTAATCTCAACAACCAAAACCCTTCTCTCAACAACCAAAACCTTAATCTCAACAACCAAAACCCTTCCCTCAACAACCAAAACCTTAATCTCAACAACCAAAACCCTTCTCTCAACAACCAAAACCTTAATCTCAACAACCAAAACCCTTCCCTCAACAACCAAAACCTTAATCTCAACAACCAAAACCCTTCTCTCAACAACCAAAACCTTAATCTCAACAACCAAAACCCTTCCCTCAACAACCAAAACCTTAATCTCACCAACCAAAACCCTTCTCTCAACAACCAAAACCTTAATCTCAACAACCAAAACCCTTCCCTCAACAACCAAAACCTTAATCTCAACAACCAAAACCCTTCTCTCAACAACCAAAACCTTAATCTCAACAACCAAAACCCTTCCCTCAACAACCAAAACCTTAACCTCAACAACCAAAACCTTATTCTCAACAACCAAAATCTTACCCTCAACAACCAAAACCTTTCCCACAACTATGATCTCATCTGCAATCAAAACCTTATCTCCAAGAACTTCTTCAGTTGCCACTTCGACGCACAAAGTTACCATACAGCTCAGTACCACTAAGATGTTGACCATTCTGCCACCGCCTAGTTTGCCTGCTTTGCTCGGGTGCGATCTCATTCTTGGTGAGTAGAGCGAATCTTCGGGATTCTTCAGTTTCTATTTATGATGCAATTTTCTCAATGTAGCAACAGCCAAGGAGATGCAAAACCCGAGTCCGATTGTAAATGTGAAACACATTGTCGAAGAACTCACTTTCCTTTCGTATAAGATTATAGGCACATTCAGCCGACGATGGTCAGATAGAATTGCATCCCAAAACATGACGACTGCATCGCAAGACAATGTGTGCAATATTATGTACTACTAATATGTAATTCGTAACATAATTGGGCTATTATTATAGGCTATATTTTTACAAACACTTACCCGGCTGAATTCTTGTCTGGAATATCCATAACGGTAGGTGTCGATAGCGTAATAAACTGAAAGAGGTGCACCTGGTGCAATGAGATAATGCAGGCATTGTGTTCCGTTCGCATGATTGTATGAAAATCTAATTAACGGATGTGATTTACTGTATATATTTACTATAAAAAGGGCGACTTCAAAAGGGCGACCACCAAGGAGTGAGTTCAGAAAGATGTCGCTTATCAAAGCGCCTGTTTGAAAGGGCCCACGATCTATGGGGCACATAAACAAAAGGGCGGCAATCGAAGACACGAGACAGTTCGCAACAATCGAGCCTACATGTAGCTTAAGGTCAAGGCCTAGACTACGTTAGAATGAAAATTTAAGAAATTAAACAATGGAGGATACATTAAATTTTATTGAAGTCTTAATCCATGTATTTGCGCAATGATTTTAGGGTTATTGCATAATTGCGTAGAGCTCGAGGGTGGGTGGGTGGGTCATTGAAAACGTTACGAAACGTTACGTGGGTGGGTGAACGTTACGTAACGCCTTGACAAAAATATTAATGAATATTAAATTACCATCGAATGACACTTTAGACATGATGTGATCGAAGTTTAAACTTCGTGACATTGATTTAAAACTTAACGGAAGTAGTCTATTTATCTGAATAAAATCCGGCAGTATAGACACCAGTTACATTCCAGGTCAGTTCTGTTCTCCCATTGTGCAAACCGGAAAACGCTGTTCAAATTTTTTGGATCTGTGATAGTTTTACCAAAGGAGCAACGTGGTAGGCCTAATTCTCCTTGAATTCCTGATATCGAAGAACCACTCTGAAGCTTGACTTACTTGACTTATGGCTTTGACGATGCTTTCGCACGTGACAGCCGCCCAGCTATGGAAAATCTCTGAAGCACGTTTTACTTAGTGGACACAATCCCAGACATTTCAAATTAATGCTCAACAAAACTCGGCAATATTTCTATTAATATTATTATCGAAGTGCCAGACTAAGGAAATAAATAGTTCATCCTAATTTTTATTAATTATTGTTAAAGAGCATTTTAGTCCGTGAAACTTTTCAGCAATGTAAAATTTTATTTTTGCGGTATAATTTAAGAAAATTGCAGTTCACGCATGACTGCCGTTTATATAAATTGTGTAGGTCTATATTTTAAGCCTATTCTGTCAAATTAATCTATAATTCGCATATTGGGCTATATTAAGTTCACTCTGAAAATATGATTTATAACTAGGCCTACGCGCTCACATAAGTCAATAATAGACCTAAATCTCAACTGATTTTTTGTAGCAATCGTTACGTAACGCTGGGGAGGGTGGGCCAAGGAAAACGCTACGAAGCGTTACAGGGTGGGTCGAAAACGGTCATTTTCGGTGTTGCGCAATTATACAACGACCTGTTATGATAAAATATTTTGAAATGATGGATCAAGAAATCAGAAAATTTTCAAATAATGGGAGGGGATAATATACAACAGCAGGAACTGAGGGTTTTGGGCAAAGCATAAGACAACTTCAGACAGGCCAATCAAGCGTAATTTGACTTAGGCCTAACACTTTGATGGTCTGCGATAGGAATTTAATCGAAAGGAACAAAAGACGTTTATTTGGAAAGCGTACTTAATAATTGTGATGTGCTATTATGCTGTATGTACAAATTGTACATAAAAGAAATAACAGAAGCCGACGATGTTTATGGTTATTAGGCCTACGACATTTCTCTTTAATCCTTAATTAGTAAATTGCAGCGACCACTAGACCGGTGATCAACCGTCCGGTGATCAAACGTCCGCTCACCGTCAGGAGATGGACATGTAATGTAATGTAAATCTTCGAGAATTTCTCAGCGCCCACAAAAGCCACGTCAGTGAGATCAGCTTATGCACCGGCGCTAGGCCCTATACTATAGGGCCTATAGCATTCGAAATGTAGGCCTACTGTTATAGGAGAATACTGCAAATAAACTGGACACAGAAAATAACTAACATAGAAGTGCGAAGGAGACTCAACAGCAAATCAGGTATGGTAGAAACCATAATGAAAAGGAAGCTGAAACTATTCGGACAAATCCAAAGAATGAGTGACGATAGGAAGATAAAGAGCATAATGACGGGAATCATGGAGGGAACGGGGAGAAGGGGAAGACCATGCAGAGAATGGTTACAGGACATAGAAGAGTGGTGTGGGATGAATGCGCAGGAGCTGACACATCGAGCACGGGACAGGGAAGCATGGAAGAGAGTAGTCAAGTGCGCAGTGGGCACCTACGGGCTGTCAGCCCATGGACAATGAAGAAGAAGAAGATATCAAGTCCGCAATAGCCAGAGCTGCCGTTTTCGTTCCGGTCCCAGGTCAAAATCCGAGGAGGTCAAGCCGAGGACATGGACACATAAGTAAGTAAGTAAGTAAGTAAGTATATACTTACTTACTTACTTACTTACTTACATACATGTAGGCCTATGTTTCTCTTTCTTTTGTTCCACTGTGTGCTGAATGTGCACTTGACTCAATGGATAATTTGGATATTTGTTGCATGACTATAATCTTGGAACCATTTTACCTTTTCTAAGATATAGCCTATATATATAAAATTATGTATATAAGTTTCTCTGATAATAAGCAGGACTTTAGTAACTTTTCTGGTAAGATGGAAATGAACACTGGATCATGATTCTCATTTTGGTCCAACTGAGTCTTATTAAATAAGACTCAGTTGGACCAAAATGAGAATTTTTATGTATGCTCTAGCTGGGGTACCCGGCGTTGCACGGGAAGTTTAGGATTCGGCCGATCCCGGCCAATCCCTCCCTCCCGAAATTTTATTCTCCCCACCCCCACCTCACCATCCCCACCACACTCAGACCTCGACCGGTACGCGAATCGTGAAATGTTGTTTTTCCGAAAATTTTCTTTCCCTACCCTACCGTCAAACACCCCAACCACTCCCCCATCACACCCCACGACACTCCACCACACTCCGACCTCAACTGGTACGCAATCCGTGAAATCTGGGTTTTCGGAGAAAATTTCTTCTACCAACCCACCTCCAAGACCCCAACACCACACCACGCGACACCCTACCACAATCCGACCTCCACCGGTACGCCACCCTGAACTTTTTATTTTCGGAAACAATTTTATTCCCACACCTTACCACACTCCAACCTCCACCCTACGCCACCCGTGAAATTTAGTTTTTCGGGGTAATTTTTCTTCCCCACCCCAACCTTCCACCCCCACCACACCTCACGATACCTCATCACACTCCGACCTCCACCGGCAAGCCACTCGTGAAATTTTTTTTTTCGGGAAAAGTTTGCTTTCCACACCCCAAACCAAGCTGTGTGTTTGGTGGAGGCGAGGCGACCTGTGTAAAAATCTGTGTAGTTGCAACTTTATATATATATATATATTCTATTTTATTCTATTTTATTTATTGCACCAGAAGTAACAAATAAGTACAGTACAGTACAACAGAAACAGAAGATCGCTGGGCAGCAGGAAGCCCGGAAAAAGCAAAGAGCTTATGTTAACGAGGCCCCTTGTACACAATAATTAATTTCAATCAACGTTCTAATATAGCACAGTTCTATGCAAAGAATAAAGCAAGGAAATTTTAGAACTGACAATTAACAGCCTTCTCCACAATGACCTTAAAACAGTGCTTATTTGAGGTTTCTTCTGTCTTAGCCGACATTTTTAACCAGTCCTTAATGCAAGGTACTTTCCCAGAATAGCTTAAAACGGTGACCGGACACAATGGTAGCGGACAAAATGGTACGGACAAAATTGTACGGACAAAACGGTATGGATGAAATGAAAGCTGGATTAGTGAATTTTTATATATGAAATAGAAGCTGGATTAATGAAAAGACCATAGCTCGAGGGTACGCGTACCCTAAAATAGAATACGTTAAAATACGTACGTACCTTAAAAAAAAATACAATACGCGTATGGTACGTACATGTACCATACACGAAAGTTTAGTTTATGGCTTTCTCGGCGACCCATAGCCTACATGTGCGTATAGCCTACATGAAGTCAACAGTATGCGTCATTGAAATCGGTATTTCCGGTAGCGAACGGTAGCACAAAATTTGTTTCGATAAATTCTTCTGTTATAATTAATTGAATGCAACTGTTAAACCTTTTCCTTGGAGTTGGATTTTGAAGTGCTGCTGCAGAACTGAGCCGACTGGCTTACATTAATTAGTGCATTAAGTGCAATGTATGCTGGATAAACATAGCCTAGATCAACAATATATTTTACTTTAGAGCAATTCACTACGCTGCATAACTTGGCTGTGATTGTTTGCTTAAATTAAATTGAACGCTCTTGTAATGAGCAATGACGAGGTTAACGTATTTTATTATTGTTTACGTACCCTAAAATAGGGTACTTTAAAATACGTACGTACCTTTCACAAAATAGAATACGTATGGTACGTACCCTCGAGCTTTGGAAAAGACGCATGTGAAATGGGAGCTGGGTGAAGGCTCTGCATGGATATTTTTGTATATGAAATGGAAGCTGGATTGATGAAAATAACGCTTTAGATATAGAAGCTTTATCAGGGTATTTTCATAGCTAAAATAGAAAATGAATTAATGAAAGATGCATTACAAATGGAAGTTGATTTAAGGAATCATGACTGAAATTGAAGTTGAATACATCATGAAACACATGAATGAAAGACATCAATTCAGCTTCCATTAATCCAGCCTCCTTTTCTCAAGCTTTTTTCGTCCCCAGAGCTCTACTTCAGCCACAAAAAGCCATCCACCCTCTATTTCAGCAATATATATCGTCATCCAGCTTCCATTTAAACATACCCTTTTGTCCGTACCATTTTGTCATAGAACCGCTAAAAACAGCAAAGCTCGTTCCAATCTTTAAGACTGGTGATAAACTAAAGATCTCCAACTGCCGTCCCATATCTATCTTTTCAGGCGAATAAGTGTGGAACTATGCATGGCAACAGCTGAAAAAGTAGGGAAAATGAGGGTTTTTGCCCCCACCCTGGCTCCCATGGAGACAGAGATTCGCCGACCCCCCCCAATGACCTGTGTTGGGTCGATCCCGACCTATGCGAAGGATTGGGGTCGATTGCTTCGAAACTGTGGCCGTGCATAGCTAACAAACAAACAATCAAACAAACACACAAACTAACTGAAATATATATCAATATCAATATTCTTAGGCTCAATGTCCGTAGATTCGTAGAAGTCCGACGCCACTCTCTGTCTGAGTCTGTCTCGTGTCACGTTACCCAGCTTCAACCGGTCCGGTCAGCAGGTCTGCTCCATACCATTAACATCTTTTACCCCCACCCTGGCTCCCTAACAAACAAACAATCAAACAAACACACAGACTAACTGAAATATATATAAGATTAATATCAATAAAATGTGTTGCATGACCTCTGTCCCTTCAGGCATAGATTGAGTATTCGTGACTTTAGCTTTTAATATTCGTAAATATTCGTGAATATTAAGATTTTTTAATATTCGTAAATATTCGCAAATATTCATTAGCGAATTAAGGTGAACAACCGAACCCTACATGCTACTCGGTATTATGCAGTTAAAGCTTCTGTATGTCTCTACGACATTCACTAGCATCCAGGTCAAGGTTGAATCAAAAATTATGCGCTTAATATGCTGAGATCGGGATAATTTTTGCTTGTAATCTGGCACTATTATTTTCTGCGTTGGCATTTACATTTACTCATCCTGCTACACTAATATAAAACTACTTTATCAATTTGCAGTTACTATTATAGTCAGTCAAAGTTTATTATTTTATAATTGAATTTTAGCCTATAGGCCTGCTATTGCTGCTACTTGCCAACTGCCATCGATGGCTTTGCCTCTTTCAGTTGGGGAGGATGGTCAGAAGTCAGACAAAGTGACTAACACATTAATGTGATATGAATGCCGCATGGCCATATTGGCCAGACCCAGCAGATACTTTGAAGTTTTTAGCAGTCAATCTATTAAAGTATTGTCACTTACTGATATAGGCCTACGCGTAGGCTAACTCAATTTTATGCAATTCATTCAGTGACAGTTAAACACTAGCTTTCACAAATAACAAAATAAGAATTATAAGAATAAAGAATTTCTTGAAAGATCATATTATTTTACGAATATAATATTCGGTGGCAGTTTTAATATTCGTTAATATTTAAAAATCTTAATATTCGTAATATGCGAATACTCAATCTATGCCTTCAGGGTAAGTTTTGCATACCCAGAAGCTTTACCATTTTATTTGTAAGCAATGTTAAAAGTCAATTCCTATGCTTCATGATTTATTGACTGATGTAGATTTAGACTTTCACGGATCGAAGTGGTTTAGGTAGGCTACTTCTATTTTGATATCATCGTTGCAAAATATCAGGTAGATTAGAACCCAAAAGGCACTCGATTTGGTATCAAATGCTCAAAATTGCGTCGGTTTCTGGGGCTCCACCCCGGACCCAACTGGAGGAGCTTACGACGCTCCACCAAACCCCCTAATCATTAGGGGTTTCTTGTAGGGCTGTTGACTTGATCGCGTTAACGTGTGCGATTAACGCGTTAAAAAATTTTGAGATAATTTTTTTTAGCGCATTAATCGTAGGCTACGCGTTAATTAGATATGATTAAAATGGAATCAGAGGCAGAAAACTAGTTTTAATCGGAGGGCTCATACTTAAAACTAGTGATACATTCTTTGGCAAATATTCCAAAAGAGAATTTGAGTAGGCTATTATTGTAGAAATTCTTTGCTCAATCATCGCCTGCATGCGAGCCATAACATGCGTTAAACGTTAGCGATGAGTCGTCGACATCGACCGCATAGCATCGTCCACCAAGGTTGTTTCCTCACCCCGTCAGACTACATTGGTTGAACGCCAGGAGATGGCAAGACCAATGGATCCAGGTTTCAAATGATAAATGTTTACAGAAGGACAACCGAGACGAGGCTTGGCAAGAACCGCAACTCTTGTGAAAAATTGTGACTAAATAATGAGGCTCAATAGTAGACCTACTATTGTTAATTACATTGAGAGCATCCCTTGAACCGACCAATGTAAATACACTGGTCTGTCTATACAATTGGCTGAATAAATAATTAGTTTTGATAGTCAGAAAACGGTTGTCTAATTTTCACATTTTGGCCTATATAGGCTAATTTTAATTAAAGGTGGCTCAAATGAAAAAAGTAACGGATTTTGAGCAGTTGACTGATTTGTACAGTGTTTCAATTCTGTCTGTCATACAAAACTGTTCAATCAAGTAAATGCAGAAATTCAATAGGCCTAAGGTTATTATAATATTCGTTTATTCACATTCAATCTGACACACCGCAGAACGATTACAGGTACAAGTTATACGAAATACGGCAAGCTTCGCACGACACGCAGGTCGGCTACAACGGGCTCGATATACTTAACACTAATGGCCCAAGTGTTGGAACGCTCCTGATTCGGCCAAGTCAGAAGTGGGAGGGGCGATATTATTTTCAGCAGATCCCGAGTCAAACAACGCAACAGCAAAGCGCCACTGGCAGCTAACAGAAAATTCAAATAAATTTTTTGCCCTGAGCGATGCTTGAACCCGGGTCGCGATAATGACTCTCAGTTTATCGGCCAACGCTCTCCCCACTGAGCTACGGACCCCATATATATACATATTGCATATGTTTGCAATAGAAAGAATGCATTCAGACATTAAAATTTTATGCTTTAGGTGTCCAATGTCCATAGAAAATAGTAAGTTTAATATATTTGAAGGAAATGTATTGCGGTTAATTTGCAGTTAATTGCGATTAAAAAAATTAATCGTGCGATTAATTTCGATTAAAATGTTTAATCGAACAACAGCTCTAGTTTCTTGCCTTCGGCAATCGCGGCTTCGGGCTTTTCGCGCTCGCTATCATCATCATCATCATCATCATCATCATCATCATCATCATCATCATCATCATCATCATCATCATCATCATCATCATCATCATCATCATCATCATCATCATCATCATCATCATCATCATCATCATCATCATCATAATCATCATCATCATCATCATCATCATCATCATCATCGAAATCCTTGGGTTAAATACCCGTAGGTGTCCGACGCCACTTTCTGTCTGAGTCTGTCTCGCGTCATGTTGCCCAGCTTCAACCAGTCCGGTCAGCAGGTCCATACCATTACATCTTGGAGCAGCTCGACCACCTTGTCTGACTGAAGAGAATATCGGGAGAGAGGCATGAAGGACAACCAATGCCCGTATGTGTCCCACGCTCTCCTCAGATTCTCTCCACTGGTCTGTCCTGACCGGCCTGTACATGTCAGCTCCACATCATGACACCTTGAAGCATCTGGGTCGCTATGTCACTTGTGCCGTGGTTTTCGGATTTTAATCGTCTTGGTTTTTTACTGCCAGCGTATCGCCACCCATCTGGCAAACCTTCCTCCTTTTTCCGGGCTTAGGACTGGCACAGGGACGTTGTTGATTCCCTGTGGCGGAGGATGGATGCAGTTTAACGTCGTGCCCAGAACGCTATTATCACTGCTGCTGAAACTGAACCCGCACTCTTGATTGGGTCCCTTTCGACACCAATGGATGTATTGAATTGTAGTCCTAGAGCTAACATTATTGTCAGGCACTGACCGAGCGCTAGCATTGCACAGTAACAATGCTTTACACTGTTTTGACTATTGTTGGATGGCCCGATGCTGTCTAAAGAGGCTCGTTATATAAAAAAAAATTATTTTACCGTAGCGATTCCCTGCTCTTTTCACGACGACTTGGTTCTCTTGCGCCACCATTAGAGAGCCTTTGCATTAGACGCAGTTGTTACAAAAGCTTCCAGCTGATTAGGCCAACCTTGGATACGGTCTGGATCAGACGTGGTCTGCCTACAAGTATGGCTTCAGCGATTCTAACGGCGGATACTGGGTTGGATTTGAAAGCCTCTACCAAATGACAAACAATGGAAAAACCTGGAAGTTCTGCTCCGACGGGCAAGATCAAAAAGGGTTAGCGCTCAGTATTTCCTATAACCAATTTATAGTGGACAATGAGAGCGCTGGCTACACGTACCTCGCCATTGGAGTGACAGGAACGTACGACGTGTTTGGATCGACAAGCCGAAAGTACAAATTCTCGACAAAGGACGTGAACAATCAGCCATGTTGTTGCGCAGAGCATGCCATGAAGTGCAAAGGTGGATGGTGGTACGGCTGCACAGCGAGCATGACCTCTGCTTCATTTTATATGAATGGAGTCGGAGACTGTGGATTCTCCTGGAGTAGGCCTATTGCTGGTGCTCTTCCCACACAGTTAAAATACTGTTATATGAGGATAAAAGAAGCTTAGTTCTCAGAGCTCTCACGCAATGTTGAAATCGGCTACTTTTGCATCATGAATTGACATCGAATTTCTTTATTATGTTTTGCGAACGATTTAAAAAAATTATCTATCCAAGTGATAACCGTAATTTCTATATCCAATTTTTCTCTTGACAGTCAGTAGGCCTGTGTATTGTGATGCGGAGAAAGCACTGACGGTAACGCTATGTTTTGATTAAACAATCGTGCTCACATCAGAACTGGCACTCGGCACAAACAATGCACCTTGGCAGAATAACGTCTTACAAATAGTTTGCCTGCACCAACCTCACTAGTGGTATGATAAAGTCGTAATTAAAAATTATTTCAATCATTAATCGACCGTGAATCTCTGTCATTATTGCATATGTCTTGACGGTTAATAAGCTGATCAGGTCTCGTCACAGTCTCGAGATCACGTTTCGGATGAGCGAACAGTTCTAAGACTACCAGAAGAGAACCACATGAGTGAGGATCCATCAGATGAGCCATATCGATGTAGGCTAAAACATTATCAGCTATGGATGTCCCCATCCGCTTCCAACGCAATGTCATCAGCGGCAGTCAAATAAAATGAGTCAAATGAAATTAGAATTAAATTTCCAAATTTGTTGCCCTCTAACAAATCTGCCATCGCTGATAATCGTCATCAGAAAGCAAACAATGTGCGGAAAACTATAGGGACCACCAGGGGGCGTGCCCAGTGCCCACGTCCATGCATGAACCCCCAACCAATTGATCCCACGCAAAATTGACAAGTTGCAATAGCGCATGTCTACATGCATGACATTGGCGATAGGCCTACATGTACATACGGCCTATATATGCATATGACAATTTCAGAGTTTTGATGGCAGGCGAGTAGACATAATTATTAGGCCACAGTCGTTTGCAAATCCAATTTTCGTCTTGACAGATGTATAGCCTATTAGCCTACTTACGTAGACAACAGGATAGCGTGCATGATAGTTTCCAGTCAGAAGGCCTATGGCTCTCTGCCTGACTCGCCGGATTTTGACCTCTGCCTATCGACTTTACTTTGACTGGGCGTCTGTGAATAAGCTGGTTCACGCGACTTACTTATGTGGGCGCTATAGAAATTTCCAGTTTACGATTACGTTATGTACATTTCCTACACATGTGTTTGTTAAAAGCAGTTGTCAGCCATTTAAAAAGTTCACGAATTTAGCTGTGAACGCATTGGCTCAACCTCAACTTTCAGCACATGTTAATCAAATGAAGGCATTGAGCAGCAAAGCAGTCGCAGTGTTCCCCTCGATCAAGGGCAGGGACGGATACACATGGGCGGAGTTTATCAGGGGCTAGGGGAGCTAAGCCCCCAAGAAGACCCAAATTCATTTTTTACCGTCTAAATGGTAGCTTTTCCCGGGCTTATTCTCCCCCCCAAGAAGGCTATAGCCCCTCCAAGAACGGAAACCAAACTCCGCTCATACGGATACAGTAGGGGGCCACAAATCGAGACCCGTTATTCGTTATAATAGTCCAGCAGCAGAACTGAGTTGCTGAACTTGATGCACGCAGAAATTGTTATTGCAATTGTAATTACAGTTATTGAAATCCTAAAACTCTCTTTTTATTAGCACTAAGAGGCCTATTTAAGGAAGTAGCCTATATCATAGGCCGACAACAAATGCTAAATACTCCGAAAGGTAGCCTATTTTAAATACAAATGCAAATTACATATTAATGCTTATTTTAGTTCTTACATAAGTAGACCTATATGTCTCTTTCAAATGCTATTTCAAATACTTTGCATTTTTGATACTCAGAGCACTGCTCGGAGTCGCGAGTGCAATCCGCTGAAGGTTCACAGAATTCTGCTGAAGTATGTAGGCCCTGTAATGATAATAGTAATTTTTATGTAGCTCTTCACTTTCACAAGCATAACTTTATCCAGACAAGTGAAATCGCAGCGGCATTGTTGATGTTTGGTCGATGGCAACGGTTCTGAAACTTCTGATAGTCATAGACCGGGTACAAAACAAGTTGCTTAGGCAGAGGCGTAGCGACCGCCATCCGTACCCTCCGACCGAAGGGGGCCCCCGCAAGGAAGGGGGCCCCAAAAGTGGCAAAAGATGTAAGGTGTAGCCATAGGTAAGGTAGGTTAGTGACATTTAGTGACACTGTCGCACAATCCATGTTGGAAAGCACTGTCAGTAAGACCTCAGCAGCAGTAGGCCTATAGGGCTACATTATGAGTACGGAATACATATACACTGTAGCTCTATATGTAGGCTATACATAATAGGAATACCCATTATAATTTTATTGTATAAAATATAAATATATACCGCATTCCAATTTCTGCATTGCAAGGGATCCTAAGAGTCAAATTTTGAACGCTGAAAATGCAACGGATTTTCAGATGTGCATTACTGGATCAGGGCACTTTGATACCCAGTGGCGGCGCCAGGATTTCAGTTTTGGGGGGCTGAAGCCTCCCGAAGGAAATTTTTCATTTTCATCCGCCAAAATTTCTAACGACTTTTTAGTCATCCGATCGAAATCGGGCAAATATTTCAGTTTTGCATGGCCTTTTTTAGGGGGGCCTATCCCCCTAACCTCTAAAGCCGCCACTGTTGATGCCAGTTCTAGAAAATTTCTTAGAGAATAACTAATATCAGATTAAGAGCTTAATAATAATCACGAAACGAAATTACTTAGAATAAGCACGCTACAGAATTACGTATACCGCGTATGCCAGTTTCTGCATTGCAAGGGGCCCCGCCGCCCCGGACATATTATGTTCGGAGGGGGCCACGTTCATTGTTGCTACGGCCCTGTGCTTAGGCCCCCTATACTTATACAGACGCTCAGATACCATCAAACCCGATTGAAAACATGAGCGAAAATCTTTGGTCACAAAGAACCACATAATTCCTGTAGCATTATCTCACGCCTAAAATTGACTGGTGCTCCAAAACCAGACATGATTCACGCATGACGAGACAATTGCAGCGGCCAATAGTAATAGCTCCGCCACTGGTTGCACTCTGTCAATGTCAGTCCCAAGCCTGGATAAAGGAGGAGGCGTCGCTAAATGGTCTTTGTTACCACACAGTGACGTTAAACTGCAAATACCACCACCACCAATAGTAATTTGGTAATTAGCATAATATATTACGGCTGTCATCAGCACCTCAAGCTCGTCATAGAACCATAAGACTATGTCATGCTGACAATTAGGATCCGAGTGGCTGACCCATCCCCATCCCCCACCGATGGATTAATCCAAGCCAGAAGGAAAAGTAGAATGCAACCAATGGTTTATAGAGACCGAGTGAAGGATCAGTGAAGGATTTGATGCGTAGGCCTATAGTTTACCATACTTATGTGAATGGAGTCGGGTTTCCATTCTGACAATAAGTACGGTCGACTGTAGAAATATTAACAGTGTCTTTAGTAGAGACAAAACCTTCCTTCAGGCGTGCAACCAAAATATTTCCATTGCAGACGTTCAATGCTAGCACTCGAGTTGAACTATCGATTGGTGTTCTTCAATTCTGAGCATGCTGGCAACGCTGGACACGAACCGGAGACCACCAATAGCCCATCTATAGACCTATTGCAGACCTACTGCGCAAGCAGTATGAAATATGATATTGACATGCGTGAAGCATAGTGCATCTCTACATGCTTAAGCATTCGAATGTCAATGTCCCAAACAAAAGCTGTCACACAATGACTCATTATCCCCATTGATGTATATTAGTCCTATAGATTGATGTCAGGCCATAATCACTTATTGTCAAAGCTTAACAATAATAATGAACCCTCATGTTCGTTCAGCATGGTCGTAAAATGGGTGTACGGACCATTCCTCATAGGCTGATTGCTCATAGGCTGATTGGTCATAGGCTTATCGCTCATACGGCTGATTGCTCATAGGGCCTTTTGCTCATAGGTCTTTTTGCTCATACGGCTCATTGCTCATAGGGCTTATTGCTCATATGGCTTATTGCTCATAGGCTTATTGCTCATAGGCTTTTCATTCATATGCTGTCATATGCAATACAATAATAGTAGAGATAACAACTGATTTAAATGAAAACATTTACTAGCTTGTGTAATTGTTAAAATGTAAAAAACAGTTTAACTACAAGAGTGTTCATTACTAAAGATCTCGAATAGAGAATAGTTGAATATGCTGTCACAAACAGTAGAGATAACAAATGATTTAAATGTTAAATGTTAAAAACAGTTAAACTTTTTAGCTACAACATAAATTGCTGTTAATTGCAGTTAATGTCTTCTTTCTACCACCCACACGGTTTTATGGACTTCATAATTGAGCATTGTGTTAGTCTACCAACGCTAATTGTCCCTAATTGATTAGCACTAGCTAAGGCGTGAAGAAGGGCATCGATATAACAAACGGTATATTTGTTTTAGACCCAGGACAAAGTTCGTGTATTTTAGAGATATGAGCAACGAGCCTATGAGCAATAGACCCTATGAGCAATAAGCCTATGACCAATCAGCCTATGAGCAATCAGCCTATGAGGAATGGTCCTAGAGCCCGTAAAATGCATTCAAGACATATAATTATACATGAAGTTAGCAGCAACTACACCATTGACCCGTCGTACAGGGATACAAAGATAGGGCCTATACTTGTCTGATAAAGAAAACGTCAGAACACCGCGTGGGTATGATCGATCAACTGATCCGAGTTTATATAGCGCACAAATTGTACTCGCTATTGAATTTTCAACATTAGTAGGCCTAACGCAATATTCCACATTGACAAGACATTGTACTGGGCGTTGACCAATGTTGGCCTACGTACACACTAGCCTATGTAGGCCAGTAGCGGTGCCAGCTGGACTAGGGGCTAAGCCCAATCAAAAAGGCCATCTAGGGGCTAAGCCCCCCTCACAAAGGCATGTAAAACTGAAATATTTTCACGAAAAGACGCCTCTAAAAATTAAATATATCCATCATCCCATCACGAGATTTCGACCGGATGGCTAAAAAAGGTCGTCGAAAAGTTTGGCGGATGAAAATGGAAAATTTCCGCGAGGATTCAACCCCCCCCGCAAACCTGAAATCCTGGCGCCGCCACTGATGTAGGCTACAATCAGGTTGATAATTGCCAAACCCTAGTCCAACTTTTGACCCACAGTAGCCTGGGTGTAGGACATTAGCCCCCCGGACAAAAGCCCCCGGACATAAGCCCCCGGACATAAGCCCCCGGACATTAGCCCCCCCGGACAAAAGCCCCCCGATTTTGGGTAGGACATTAGCCCCCCCGGACAAAAGCCCCCCTCCGTATGTGCAAATCGTAGAGTAGTGCCGTAACTGATGACTTGTCAATGGCATTCACATGCAAACGAAAGTTCTTAGTGTCATTTAGGTCCTAATTGTGTCAGTAGGCCTATAGACTTAGATTTGAAATGAACCAATGGGAATCGTATAGGGCCTATAGTATATTTGTTTAGTGTCAAACAACGGTTTGTTAGCGTCAGTTAGGCATTAAACTTTTATCTAGATTTCACAAGCTTTGGACTTAAAATCTTTTTCATTTATGAGAGACTTTACACAATGAGTTGTTCCCGTCGTTCTGAAATTAGTGCCTTTAAATGTTTTATAATATGCATATTAAACCTTCAATTAACTTAGCATATTCTTACCATGTTAAATTAATGTGCAATGAATTCGCTTAACTTAGGCCTATTGTTACATTTTGTGCATCATTTTTAGGTAATGATATCAAAGACTGGGGGGCTAATGTCCTACCTCGGGGGGCTTTTGTCCGGGGGGGCTAATGTCCGGGGGGCTTATGTCCGGGGGGCTTTTGTCCGGAGGGGCTAATGTCCGTTCCCCCAGTAGCCTAGGCCTAAAGTTTTCATTGCGCACCACAACGCCACATAAACCAACTTCTGAGCCTTCAATTATTTTTTTACAATTCCCATACTAATTGCAATAATAGACCTAGTCATCTGCTTTATCCACTAGACGTTGATATGACATCAACGTCCAGTGGATAAAAAGAGATGACTATATATATAGGCTATATAATTATATATATATATATCCTTTATCCATAGACGTTGGTATATATATATATATAATTATATATTATATCAACGTCTATAATAGCGGATAAAGGAGCTGACTATAGAAAATGAATAAGCTGCGTTAATCCTCGTGAATCGTCTGTTGCATCAGTATCACTCCTGTCAGCTCGTTAGCTTGGGTAGGCCAGCACTTTAGGGGCAAGTGGTGCAAAGGGAAGGGAGGGTGGAGTGACATTTTCGAAGTAGGCTACTTAATCATTTCTAAAGCTCTGTACGATCATTTACTGATATATTTTCGCGAACAATTATTGCAAGTTGAATTGCAAAGGTTTAATATGAATGTTTCGAATGTGCAGAAACATGACATTTGTAGGCCTAGCAGCACTCTCAGTAGACACCATCTTTGGAAAGACCAGGAATAGAATAATTAGTTAGGTTACGCAATCCGGGGATTATTTGAAGAGGTTCTGTTTCCTTAAATATGCTTCCTCTAGACGATTAATCGTAAAATTAATCGTGAAATTAATCGTATAATTATTAGACCTACGTAATGTAGTATAGCAGACAACCGGAACAACAAACGTCGCCGACGATCTCAATCCAAAAATCTCTCTAACCAGTAACCACGTGCAGTATAGCAGTAGCAGTAGCAGTAGCAGTAGCCTATATGCGCCGTCTTTAGAGGCGTTGCAATCGCAGCAAAAAAACCTAACTTGATAAGCTATCATAATATGGTTGCTAATATTTTGTTAACTCGTATAAGCCCTTACAACGCCTCTTTCTTCGGCCTCAGCAGTGGCATTGCTATTGTTCTCTTTATTATTATTATTATTATTATTATTATTATTATTATTATTATTATTATTATTATTATTATTATTATTATTATTATTATTATTATTATTATTATTATTAATTATTATAACAACTTCCTTTATTGCAAAACAGACAAGTTCCTATTCTAACATCAATTCCGAAGAGAAATAATTGCAACTATGGTTCTTGGACCTGGTCCCCGGTGTCATGCATGAAGGACCCTCTAAACGCTATTGCGTTGTAGCGCTGAGTGCAAATGGACAGGCGCTGAAACAGATGTGTAGACTCCTGAGGATCGCCCGTGACGGCAGTCAGCCGATGACCTAGTTCCACAATAAACTTATTATTATTATTATTATTATTATTATTTAATTATAACTATTGTTAATATTCTTCTTCTTCTTCTTCTTCTTCTTCTTATTATTATTATTCTTATTATTCTTATTATTATTATTATTATTATTATTATTATTATTATTATTATTATTATTATTATTATTATTATTATTATTATTATTATTATTATTATTACTATTATTATTATTATTATTATTATTATTATTATTATTATTATTATTATTATTATTATTATTATTATTATTAGGCCTATTATTATTAGGCCTATTATTATTAGGCCTATTATTGTTATTATTATTGCTATTATTATTATTATTATCATCATTATCATTATTATTATTGTTATTCAGACCCAATGTATCAATGATCCCTCGGGACACTATAGGCTAAATTGTCTCTACATCGTGCATGCCACAGAGTTGAAGAAATATTAAAGAACGAAGCACTAATAATTATGTAAGGATCCTAGCACAAAGACACAGTATTGATCTATCGCTCCAGAATATTATGAAGACGCTTTGTCGGTGCAAGAAACTTAAGAAACTGCACGGCTATAGAGCGCTGAAGAAGATGTAGAAGCTGCTCGAACTGAAAGAGATCTCATTGTTGAGTATATGAACGGCTTTCACATGCTTGTCCAATTGACGCTATACACGTATAGGCCCTCGATAGACCTATAGATAAATTTTTGAAGCGGATCTCTCATGGAAAAACCGTTCTATATTCAAAAGCTCGAACTAGTCACTAAGTAAGAAGAAACGAATGCTATCACGTTTCCACCAAACTATAGGTCTAATTTTATATTTCTATGCATAGGCCTACATAGGCCAATTATTAATATACAAGAAATGCATGTATAGTCTCTGAAGAACAACTCGACGGTCAAACCGATGCTCGCTTGCGTTCGATGTAAATCAGAGTCATCAAGCAGAAGGAAAACTTGTTTCGAGGTTTGATTTTGTACCGAGAGTTAGGTCTATAATGATTAATCTCTTTAAGAAGTTTCTTTTCTCTAGGCGCATCATTCTTTTCCTGAGTTTGATTGTCACATTAGATGAATTTAGTTTTAACTAAATCGATGAGTCTCAGAGCAACAATTGTAGGCCTACTAGGCCTAGCCTACTTGATTCTGAAATTGATTTTCTGAATCACTTGGTGACAAAAGTAATGGGTCTAAATTAACTAAGTTCATTTAGAAATACTAAAGTGTAATTTTAAAAGGTGATCAACAAGTTGCAAAGACCTTGAGGATATCATATGCCACTTTTTTTACTGCACACGTTCACTTCCAGATAATATGTGACGATTATTGGTCAACACGGTTCTTCGTTCCTTTCTCGCCCATAAAACCTTCAGATTCAAGTTTTTAACTATTTGACGCGAAAATATCAAGAAATTATCAATATTAGGTCTAAAAATGAATATTATTTTACCCAACTGAATCGTGAACATTAAAGGAATTGCTTGTTTGCACGACTAATTTGCTAAAAGGAGCATAGGGCCTATGCCTAATTTTGCAGTGACCTTGATGAATTAGCATTTCAAGTATTTAAGTAGGCTAATTAGCCTACAGTTGCCGACTACAGTGTCTATCTAATTCAATAACGAAGACACAAGCTATAATTAAAGAGTTAAGATCAGCTACTTCTCAACTTTAAAAACCTTGAATCGGTTAAAGTTGCATTATATTACAATTAGACCTGGGAGTCGACCCCAATAAGTCGACCCCAGTCGACTTGGTCATCCCAAGTCGGGTCGGGTCGTTTCTGCTTACCGCAACGACCCCAAGTCGAATTTTGTAGACAGAAGTCACTTGAAGTTGTTTTTACCACAAGTCGACTTAAAGCGACTTGAGACACAAACATAGCTAAATTTGTCACTTCAAACCAATGATTGTGACAACGTTTAAGCAAATTTTGTTGCCAAGTGTGTTTACAAGAATGAATTAGGCCTTTGCAACACATAAACTTACTGATTATTTTACCGGTAGGCTACCGTGCAGACTGCCGTCTACCGATCTATTCGTAAAATTTGTTATTCTATGCTAAAACGCCACGCTTAGGCAGGCGCTTAATTAAAATGGTGAAACAAAATGTTACTAAAATATTAGCACGTGTGCTAATAAGTTAGGCCTAACTTCCAGTGGTCAGTGAATTCGGCGCAAAGAAAGCTGGATCGACTAGACCTATGATAAATCGATAGTTTGGCGCTACATTGGTGCGATGCAGCTGCGTTTGTCTGCAGACGGAAAAACTATTGGTAGGGCCAATTGTACAATGAAAGACTTTACTGTCAGTGAGAAGGTATAGTAGCTGTAGTAGCCTACTGTAGGATGATGCGGAATGATGTTAACGGCCAAATAATTATGAAAACAGAATTACAAATTACGCCTATCATATCACGCCATTCATCCAATGCAACCAGTCCGCGATCCGCCATTTTAGCTTAGACCTTGCGCGTTTTACAAATTTATATAATATTTATATTAATAATAAATAATAATAATAATGAGTGTAATCTTAATAATCACAGACAATGGTCAAGCTAAAATTCATAGGCCTAATAATTTGCCATCGCATTGTCTAGGCTAGGCCTACTAGATGGCCCAAAGCATCACAAAACTATTCAAACTGAAACACAAGCAGCCTGGAATGGGCTTAATAACACTAACAAAATCATGCATCAATTAAGTCTTGAGGTCTCATTACTCATTGGTAGGCCTAAATGAAATTAATGCTTGCAGGAAAAATTGGCTTGGCTTCTTGCATTAGATGCCATACATCGACCTAGGCTAATGGCTATTACCATATCAGAAGTCGACTTCAAGTCGGAAGTCGGTTGTTTTTCTGCCAAGTCGGGTCAAGTCGATTTGACGCCGAGAAGTCGACTTCAAGTCGACCTCAAGTCACTTTAGGGTCAAGTGGGGTCAGATTAGCTGACCAAAGTCACTCCCAGGTCTAATTACAATGCGTTTTATCCATGTAGTAGGCGTGTGACTGTACAAGCAGATCATTCAGCCTCAAAAGCAGCAGTTTCTGCTGATAACAGGTCTACGAAGAAGGCAGCAATGTTCCTTCATCGCGTGACAGCGTTCCTCTTGATGTCTAGCATGGCATGCGTGTGGACACCCGTAGCTGATGCGAAACTCTTTGAGAAAACACGATATCCAAATGGAACAGTGCCCTGCGCCTTGGATGAGCCATCGCTCGTGATTCCTATTGACCAGTTGCTTTCGATGTTACCGGACGGGGATTCGTGTGTGGCTCCTGGGGCTCTGTGTGCCATGCAGTGTCACCAGGATCCTGATTGCACCAACTACAACTACAGAGCGTATCCTAGAACTTGTGAGATCTACCACTACACGCCGACAAACTGTTCCCTTGTGACAGGATGTTACCATGCGGAGGTAAGTTGAGAAACGCATCGATCTGTCTGCGCTTAGGATTTAGAAGTGAGCACTAACTTAAGAATAGTAGATGATTCATTCGACCGCACATTAATTTTCGAATCTAACCAAAGGCATTGCTTGTTTGCTTTGTTAGAAGTTTGTGAGGCGCCCTTGTAGCGGTATGGCCGCGTTACGGCGCCATATAAATTGTCGTTATTATTATTATTATTATTATTATTATTATTATTATTATTATTATTATTATTATTATTATTATTAGAAAATTGAGAAGATAAATGACCCACGACGGGTTTTTAAACTCTTACGATGCATTCTATAACGATGTCGAGAAGTGACGGGCAAAGATGCTTTTTTAAATAATGTTCTATTCTGAAGAACCATAGACCTATATAGAACGTCAATTGTAAGCTATTGTACACTGTAAGTCCTGTACGGTACCATACCATTTAATTGAATTACAATTTTTTTAAAGAAAATCATGAAGCGTGCAGGCAGGCAGGCAGTGATTTTCACAGCACATAACTGCTTTTACAACTTCACAAATTCATTTACAAGTTACAACTGCACATTTTGTGTAGAACTGCACGTTTAAAAAAGTTCTGACGAAATTGATCATGATCGAGCGTTCGCATCATTCCCACAAATGTCACAAATTTGCAAAAGTAGAGAATCGCCTGGGAATTATTGCAAATAATTATTTTCGTGTGCTATGTCTGGACTTGAGTAAAATCAATTAGGCAGATCTTTTGGTGAGCAATATGTATGCCGTATCTAGTATTTATGTGATAAACGACAGACCTTATCCTTCTTCTGTACTTTATAATTATATCATCAAATTTTATAGGTCACCGGTCTTCAGAGCTGTCCGATACCGAGTGAGTGGCAGATATTTTCCTCTTTCTTAGAGATTACTTTAAAAGTCTTTAACACGGACTAGCTCTAGCAGTTAGGCTACAAGCAGAATCTCAAGAATAACATTCATCGGAAGTTTAAAACTCTATCACACTAGCTACAGAAAAGGGTAAAAGCGATGCAAATAAGTTTAGCATTGATATTGCCGGATTAGGAAGAATTTTATGTAGCCTCTTATAGCCTACATGAAGCAAGTACAGATACAGCCGAATTTTTAACAGATGAGGAATAACATAGGAACACCTAGTCCTAATGCATTAAGCATTTAAAGCACGCTTTAAAGGGAATTATAACATTCTGGACTCCAGTTATAACTTATAAATTATTGGCTCTGCAACAATAAGCTTATCCTGTATATCTATGTAGGTTATAGGGCCGCTACTATAGGCTAGATAAAAACTAGTTCCATTATCTTAACCATTAAAGCTAGCCATGGATGTCACAAGTGATGGTAATTTAATGCTTTGAAGTTCTAAGTTACAGATTTATAGAAATATCTGCATGCTATTTTATGTAGCCTATGCCGATAGGCCTTATATTATCGTTTTTGCCTACACGTGCAGTAGCAGAGGCGTCAACAGAATCAACAGTTACCAGCGACTGGGTTCAGGATCTTCCGGTTTCTATGGCGCAAGAGTCAACGAATGTTGGAGACGTAACCATGGAAACAATGGACGCCGTTTCATCTACCGAAGAAAACGAGCCAACTGATTTTCTTCAGAATTCTACCAATTTTCCAACTGTTTTAATTAGCAGCCCTAGCGCGGAGTTTCAAGAAGCGACGTTTGCACCATCCATTTCAATATCCTCACCCAATTCTTTCAGCGATTCCAATTACGAACTCTCAACCAAATCCTCAGCTGGGTTAAGCCTTATGTTTACAACCATGTCCTCAACCACAGCCTCGGTCACTTCAAAAGCAATGTCATCAGCCAAGTCATCAGCCATGTCCACAACCACATCCAAAGCAATAACACCAGCCAAGTCATCAGCCATGCCCACAACCACATCCAAAGTAATTACACCAGCCAGGTCCTCAGTCATTTCCAAATTAATAACCTCTACCAAATCTGCCGTCGTTTCTACCCTCAAGCCTACTACCAAGTCAACTACAGTAGCTGTTGTAACCACAAAACCTCTAGCCGAGCTGAGTACGGCTTTGGGTATGGTAGTCTTAGGTCCACCAGCTCCAACGATCACCTCAGGCAATCAGTGTGACAAATATTTGTGTGAGTATGAATGCTTTTCAACTTTAAGACACTGCCAGTCACTTAATTGCGTTAGCCTGAAAGGTGTTTTTAAAACGTCTAGAAATTTAATAGTACTTAGGACTATTTTCTCTAAACAAGGATTCCAATTTAGATTCTGTCTTACAGCGACTGACTATACAAGACATTCCAGCTAGATTAGCCGAAATAGGCTACATATTCTTCGATTGGGACCATAGATCTATAGATTCCTACAACGGCGCTCTAACAGGCCTAGGCTATAGCCATTAAAGCTATAGCCATCAATGCTATTGATGGCTATAGCTATGGCTATAGCTATGGCTATAGCCATCAATATCAAACCAATAGCAATAGCACCACTATGTTCCTTTCTCACTTATAAACTCTTGTTTAGCCGTTTTGGAATGGGAGCGCTTCTGAGCAGATACCCTTGAACGTGCGCTATATAAAAGTCAATAATAATTATTATTATTATTATAATTGTAGGTCTAGTTATGCAATTAGTTTGGATTAGACTCTATAGATTTCACTTCTTCTGTATCCAGCCGTACCGAACTACGTGATCCAAACAAACCAGGGATTTGGAATGGACCAGGATTGGCAGACCTATAAGTACGGCTACAGCGACGCCAACGGCGGATTCTGGCTTGGAAACGAAAACATCTATCAGATGACAAGCAACGGTTATAAGGTGAACGTTTGCGCCGACGTGCAGGACAAGATGGGCATCACGTACCTCGTCTTCTACAGCACATTCATCATGGACTCAGAGAGTGTCGGATACACCTACTTCGCCGCCGGAATGAAAGGTGCTCCGCTCGACCTGATGGGCCCCAGCAGTCGCAAGAACAAATTTACCACTAAAGATATGAACAATCAGGGTGGAACCTGTGCAAACAAGGCGATTGCCGGTAAAGGCGGCTGGTGGTATAGCTGCAGTGGTGAGGATCTGGTGTTGAACGGAGTGGGAAGCGCTGGATTCAAATTCACCGCATTTTTTACAATACAGCTCAAACGCAGCTACATCAGAATAAGTCGGGTACCGCAGTGAACCAAACAGCAGCTGCGTCTCAGGCCTACAACTCTCGACCTATGGACGGACAAAATTAAGTGATCAGGTCTGATTCCTAGAACTCAGGACTTGAGTTAGTTGTTGCTGTCGAAGCTTTGTTTGAACTTATCCACGACGTTGAACCATTAATTTCACAAATTCTCACTCTTCGCACAGTAAATCTTACTGTAAATGTTAGTGCTCTAATTGCTGTAGATAAGGGTCATCCATAAATGACGTCACGCAATTTTGGACGATTTTCCCCCTCCCCTCGTAACGCGTCATCACAAAAATCATATCATATCTAGCACTGATGTGTACTAGAAGGTCTATACACGTCACCACGAATGTGTGACCCCTACCCATAGGCGCGTGACGTCATTTACGGACGGTCCCTAAGTAGGCTATATACATGCAAGTTGTGTTTGTGCAGAAATTGCTACCTACATTACCTACTATATTGTCACTCGTCTTCATTGGCATGTAAAGGAGTCACCCAAATTGTTAAGTCATCAGCAAGTAGTTAGCAACATCGGAAAAAGGCAAAACTATGTTGACAGATGATGTACTAAAAGTAGGCCCACTGTTATAAAATTTCGCAACTTATCTAATACATAAATCATAAATAAGTAATTGAATCCTGCATTTGGTAGTGTTATGAGATATTTCTATTCATGTACCATTTGCTCATTTTCTGTTTGTCATACATGCTTACAGCACAACCTGTATTGTGAAGTTACCTATTTATTATCTCCGTGGTCCTTCTGAATATCCAGCCTGCTTTCTGATACATTGACAATTTGGATTAGTTAACATCTTGGTGCTTTAAATTGGCGTTTCCAAAGAAATTTCGGTTTTTTCTATCCCCACACCTCGGCCGCCAGGGTTAGGAAGGTGGGGTTTCTAGACATTTGTTTAGGTGCAAGGTTTTGGATGAATATATAGGCTAGCCTAGTTGCGAAAATATGCCCAAGGCGCCGAAATTGGGTAGGCCTACGTGCTTTTGTTAGTGAAGTTTTTGTTTTTTGCCCCCTCACTCGACCCCCTATGGTGAGGAACTGACCAACCCCTCCACTGCCATGGGTGTTCCAGGCCACCCTCTGTCTAGGTGCAAGGTTTTAGGTCAACAGCTGTAATACTGTTCTGGACAAACAGCCTACAAACACATGTATCCTATAGACAGCTTACTAATGCTATAGTTACTACAATATACCAATATTATACAATACAATTATATGCTCAGATAGTATATGTATGCATATACATTATATTTTATGTGCGCTTAATTAATATTGACTCAGAACAATAATAATTTATCTCGACGCTGCGTTGTAACTAATGTATTATATCGCTCGACTCCTAATATCCGTGGCGCCACCTGGCGAAAGTCAACTCAAAAAGTCAGCTAATAAACGTGAGTGGGCGCACTTTTCCTTAATACACTTTGGGCTATAGCCTAATTATATAGGCCTAGTAGGCGAATAATCATGATAAGGTTATCTGCATTATTATATTATATTATTTTAGGCTATTTTATAATTATTATATTATATTATATTCTTATATTATATTATATTATTACATTATATTATATTACATTATATAATATATATTATTATATTGGTCGGCGTTATTGACGTTCTATCTGCGATGATTAGACTACTAGGCCTATCACATCTCAGAGATTTTCCCAGCTATTCCAGAATTTGTAACCGACAGTAACGGTTTATAAATATTGTTCCAAAAATATTCCATCCACGGTATGGTTAAAATTTTAGCACATCGATGTCTATAGAAACACAGTGGCGGCGCCAGGATTTTAGTTTGGGGGGGCAATTTGCGGAAGAAAATTGTCCGTTTTCAGTCGCAAAAATTTTTTTTAGTCATCGACCAAAATCTCAAGAAAATTTTTCATTTCGTCCGCCAAAATTGCTGACGAACTTTTTTTAGTCATTTGGTAGAAATCTTGAGAAATGGTCCTTTTTCATATCCGCCAAACTGTTTGGCAAACCCCGTGCCCGTACCTTTGCCGTTGGGGGGAGTGCTAAAGGGGATTAATCGTGAAAGTATTTCATTTTTACATGGGAAAAATGGATCGACTTTTTTAGGGGGGACTTAGCCCCTTAGCGCCTCTACTGTAGAAACATTGTATTCCCAACACTTGATATCAGAAGGCTTAAATATAGCTAGTTTTACTCATAGGCCTACAGAAGATTGCACATAGAATAAGCCTAACTGAGAGGTTAATAGGTTATGCTAGGCCTACACGATATGATGCAACTAAACAAGGCCTACTGGAAGAAACTCTAAATTCGACTAGACCTACTGTAACTACATTTTTGTACAATAAGCTTATCGACTCTCTTAAAAAAGACGCTCTTGCCCGTGCTGTCGTAAAATTCATGGATAGCCTAACCTTAGTTTTCAAATCGCTTCATTTGGAAAAAACCTACTGAAAGAAATTATCTCTAACTTACAATGTCCTACAATCTCTCAAACCTCTTGCATTTGTCAGCTTTTCACCATCAAACGGCATAGGCTAGATCTAGGCAGCTAGATCGTAGCTCATTGCATTTTTTTATTCGGCCTCGGTCTTAGCCTTTCATCTTCAAACCACTTCTCAGTCCTTAATTTACTTTTCACCAGCTCTTTAACTGCACATCAAGAGGTAATAGAAGCTGCACAATGTACATCAACTGCGGTGTTGCCATTGCTAGCTTTTTCCACCTAGATCTAAGGTTTTCGCTCTTGTCTAGGCAAGATTATTATGTATATTAGGGGTCATTGCATAATTACGTAACGCCGAAAATGACCGTTTTCGACCCACCCACCCACCCTGTAACGCTTCGTAACGTTGCCCTTGACCCACCCACCCACCCTCCCCAGCGTTACGTAACGATTAGGTCTATTCAATAAAATCAGTTGAGATTTCAGTCTATTATTGCACTATTATATGAGTTTCGTAGTGACTTTAATATAGCCTTTCATGTGAATTATAGGCTAATTTGACAGTATATAGACTAGGCTCAAAATATACACAATGTTTCATTCATATAAACGACAGTCATGCGTGAACTGTGATTTTCTTAAATTATAAGCTATAGGCCTAACCATGGGCGCCCGCAGAAATTTTTTCAGGGGGGGCAAAATTTTTACGCTAGTCACGATTAAATTGTTTAGTAGCAAGAGCTTGAAAATGCAGTGCTGCATGGAAATTAGGAATACGGGTATTTTCAAAGAGATTTCTTATGCAAATTTCTCAGTTTCATTTTGTGTATAATTTTTAATACGAATAGTTTCCTTAGAAATTTGTTAAAAATCAAAAAGCAGATCTAGGCTATATTAAAAAGTAGTTTCCTAAAGGTGCGCTATATAAGTACATAGAATGAACGAATGACTAAATGAATGAAAAAGGTGTCAGTTTGCAAGGGTCAATTGCTCCTCTAGCTGCTTCTAAAGCGCCACTCGAAAGCCAGTCGCAGGGCACCAGCAGTTTCACATGTTCTGCATCAAGTCGGAAGCCTATTCCAAAGAGTAGTCAGAAAGAGGTCCGAGTCTGGTAGCCAGAAAGTCAGAGTAGCTGTTAATGCGGGTGTCTTTTAGTAAAGTGGAGGATTTGAGGATCAGATGAGTGTAGGTATAAATTCTTTTGAACGGCGCCGTAACAAATGCGCGCTTTCGTCATGCGCGCTTTTGACGGGTCACTCTTTTGAACATATCTCTTTGTCAGTTTTGGGTGTTAATCCTGAGGCGTGATAACCGGAGCCAAGTTTATCTACAGTTTGACCTCCCTGGATTCTGTACTGCAGGGCAGCTTGCAAAAATGGACAAAATGGAGCCTGGCTTATAGCAGACCTAGTTTATATAATTACAATGCTGGTGCAGATATCCCTGATGAAATTTCAGTGTACTTTGAGAAATTTTCACATTTTTGCATTAGTTTTTAATTTTTTGCAGTTGTGATTAATTGCATTACAGCTGGATTCCACTTAAGTAGGCCATAATCAACAGGCCTGCTGTTTGCATGGGTGCCCGCAAGAAGGTTGAAAGCAATGGTCATTGTTACATTGTTACAGTTTTTAGAAAGAGCTTGAACATGCAAAGAAGAAAGTTATAAGAGCATGTTTATTTCTATAGAGATTTCTGACTTTCACTGTCTGTATCATTCGTATCATTGGTGCATTAATGCAAAGAAATTTGTTAAAACCCCAAAAGTAGTAGTTAAAAAACATAGGTTTCACTTTTCCAGGGGGGCAAGTGCCCCCCTTGCCCCTATGTGCGGGCGCCCATGGGCCTAACGCAAGAATAAAATTTTACACTGCTGAAAAGTTTCACGGACTAACTGGCTCATTAACAATTATTAATCAAAATTAAGATGAACTAATTATTTGCTTATTCTGGGCATTTCGATAATTATTAATAGAAATATTGCCGAGTTTCGTTGGGCATTAATTTTAAATGTTTGAGATCGTGTCCACTAAATAAAACATGCTTCAAAGTGGTTCTTCGATTTCCGTAATCCAAGGGCAATTAGGCCTACCACGTTGTTCCGTTGATAAAGTTAATTTACCACATATCCAAACAATTCGAACAGCGGTTTCTGGTTTGCACAATTGGGAGAACAGAATTGACCTGGCATGTAACTGGAGACTGCTGCCGTATCTTATTCAGATAAATAGACCTACTTCGGTTAAGTTTTAAATCAATGTCACGAAGTTTAAACTTCGACCACATCATGTCTGAAGTGTCATTCGAATCTTTCGATGGTAATTTAATATTCATTAATAAAAAAATTTCATGGCGTTACGTAACGTTCAGCTTCCCCACCCACCCACCCACGTAACGTTTCGTAACGTTTTCAGTGACCCCACCCACCCACCCTCGAGCGTTACGTAATTATGCAATGACCCCTTATTTATTATATTAGTTTGTGAAATATTTTGAAATCGAAGTTCAATTTTATTTTTCTATTTTCTGTCTATACTTTCTCTCCAACATAGTTCCAAAGATGTCAATATTTTGCTGTTGCATGCTGTGGTTTTTGAACTGTATAATATTTCAATTTTTATGATTGCATACTTAACTGATCCGAGTTCTAACTTCGTGATGTTACGAGGAGCCCATTCAGCATATTCCAACCTACAACCGTTCAGTGGCGGCGCCAGGATTTCAGTTTCGGGGGGCTGAAGCCTCGCGACGAAAATTTCACATTTTCATCCATAAAAATTTCTGACGACCTTTTTTTTTAGTCACGAACCGAAATCTCACGAAAGTTTTCCATTTTCGCCGCCAAAATTTCAGACGACCTTTTTTTTTAGTCGTCAGCCGAAAATCGTGGATATTTCAATGTCAAAAATTCGGATGGCCCTTTTTTTAGGGGGGCTGAGCCTCTTGTAGGGGGGGCTTAGCCCCCCAGCCCCCCCTAGCGCCGCCACTGCAACCGTTGGATTAAAGAGCAGTGCTCTACCGAATAGAACACCATATAGCGCAACAGAAAATGAGACAACTTCATTACAAACTAACTCAGTTTATTTGCAGAAAATGCATGAGAAAATAGAAAACTTTCTGCGTTAGTTCAGACACCTGCTTCTTATTCGTTGACACAAGTAACGGACGAAAGCCCAGAAACAACAAACTCTACGTCAACATCGTTGTACCCGCGAAACTACTACACATTGGAAATCTGTTAAAAAGTTTTAAATCGACAGATAAATCTACGCAGTTGGGAAATATGTTTGATGATCAATGCGACATTATAGTTGACGAGAGCTGCGGCTCCTGTACGATTATAGAAAATAGTTCCAATTCCAAGTTCATTAGTTGTACTCTTAACAAAATATATATGTTGTTTATACTTGATATTTACATGCGTTTTTACAATGCAATTCGATACAAAGTCTGCATTTGATATTGCCCTCAATCCAGCGAGTTCAAAAGTGCTCACACAAACGTTTCAGACAGAACTTCAACGGCACTGAGCAATAGTGAGTGAAGAACTTGCTCAAGGTCCTTACGCAGTAGCGGTCTGAGTTGAGGCTCAAATCCATGCCCCCTGTGTCACACAGGTTGAGCACGCTCTATCAATCCAGCTACCATGTCCCACCGACTTTTATGCGGTTTATTAAATGACGGCAAAATTTGAATGAATAACTTATTGTTCTAAGACTACGTGCATAAGCTGCATGTCTCACGCCTAAGGCACTTTCCATCCACAACACCCTGGAAAAATCGACCTTGGGTCACAAGACCACTACGGCAGCTCACAGTAATCGTAATTGCTAATTTATACACCATCACTTCTGGAGAAACAGTGTACTGTAAAGTAATTGTGTACTATAATAATCGGACACATTTTATAAACACTTGAAAGCTGCTTTTTTGGACGTGATGGAGTCAGGAGCACCTCCGAGTAGTTTAATTGAAGAGGAGCTATATAAATACGAAAATGAAACAATGAATGTATTACAGCATCTGCCTCCTTCAGAGCGAGTCGTGAACTCCTGACAATTCTCTGGCCGAGAACTCTACCCTTTACCTTAAACACGCATTTACTATGATCGTTGTTGGATCTAAACACGCCACAATGAATTACTTGTTTGACCAACAGCCTCGGAATGAGCTGGGTCATTTCAAATAAACCAATAACTCTAATGAACAGAAGTTCTCAGCTATTTCATGTTTTAGCAAACTACAGGGGAAGTGGGAATGACTGATCATTCCTCAATGTCAGTGAACTCTCATCTGGGAATCAATCCTGACAGCAACACCAAAACACAAAAATTATTAACAAGTCACGGTCAGACTGTAGGTCAACACCCACGAACAATGTAAATGCAATCGGTGAACAATTATTTCTGGCTGTAATTGTATTCAGCTGCAACTAATCATCCAATATTGTCTATGCAGTAATTGTTTCCTCCTTTGCTTTCTTTAAGCATTATAACAATCGTTTCGCTTGCGCATATCACACTTGTAACCTAAATTGCATCCTGCAAACATGTACCTTTCAAACAGATCTGAATACAATGGTTGAACTCATGTACCAACTGTTGCTTGAATCATATGTGAAACACTACAGGTGGCTACAAGCAAGCAGCCATGGTCCAATGTGCAAAGCCTGCTATAGAAAGCCATATGCACCACATAACATGGGCGGAGTTTTTTTTAGTCATTCATAAGTTTTGCATTCGTGAAAAGAACCATTTTCCGAACAAATTTCCGAGTCTGCGCCTTCTTGGGTGTGGGGGCTAAGCCCAAGAAAATATACCATTTACACAGTAAAAATGACTCTGGGTCTTCTTGGGGGGGCTTAGCCCCCTCTAGCCCCTGATAAACTCCGCCCATGCCACATAATCAAGGGCCAGCTTTGAAATCCCAAACCTCTTTCAATTCAATTCAAAAAGTCCATTGACTTTATTTAACGAGATCAAAAATCATCTGCAATGCTCCGACATGTAAAAAGTCATACATACACAGTATATTATATACAGAAAGGGATCGGTTGCATGCAACTAAAAGTCAGCCAATGTACAGTGGTTTTTGCAAAACATCTTGAACTCCACTTCGATAAAAAATTACCTTAAGAATTCAGGACAGAACATAATCACATGCAAGACTACGACACAGGAACCTTAATTAAACCTCACATACATCATAACTCACTTGCTTGTCAAAATTGCAGATTGAAATGGTTAGCTAGAACATAATGAACACCAGTTCTCCTGCCACAGCATACCATTGCAAAGGAAACACCGTAGCAGATATACAATTTCATGATACCAGAATATAGCATTGCCAATAATTTGGTCATATATAAACGTTGCTTCAAAAGTCTGGCTATTCGTGGAAAATGCCAAAGACATGTAAGACACAACAAATTGCATTTGCAGCAAAGACAAAATAAGAAGTCTCTGTGAAAACAACATGACCTACGAAAAAGAAAACCACAAGAAAACAAAATCAAGGAGGTGAGAACATTTTACCTGCTTTCACTAACATTGGGTATAAATGCGGAAAATTTGCGAATAAATTAATAAAGCGGTCCAAACAAAAACACAATCTTCTCTTCTAAGTGACTGCAGACTCATTCGCCATCTGGCATTCAGCTGTAACTGCGGCAACAGCGGTGTTCCACGGCACACCGGCAAACTGATAGACAAGTCGCTGGCCATCGACTTTCTTGAGAATACCGCGTGCATAGTAGTACCTGCAACAAAGAATTATTTAGCAATTAAAATCAAATACAGGGAATTCCTCAAGTTATGTATGATCAGTTGGTCCAACTTTCTGGTATAATTTGTTTAGTATCTTATGATGTGAGCTCCTTGGTCTTTCTTTATCTCCAATGGCCTCCATTCTATAAGTTCCTGAAAATCATCCTGGTACATCTGACTCTCCGTCTTTAAGTCACGAGCGCCTCGGATGAGAGTCTCATGAAGAGAAACAATATACATCTGTGATGGGGGTTTAAGATAATGGTAAAAGGGTTTAAGATGATGGTAAAATGGTTGACTTAAGATGGTGGTAAAATGATTTAAGACAATGGTAAAATGGTTTAAGATAATGGTATAATGGTTTAAGATAATGGTATAATGGTTTAAGATAATGGTAAAATGGTTTAAGATAATGGT
This sequence comes from Lumbricus terrestris, assembly GCA_949752735.1. Taxonomy (NCBI): domain Eukaryota; kingdom Metazoa; phylum Annelida; class Clitellata; order Crassiclitellata; family Lumbricidae; genus Lumbricus; species Lumbricus terrestris. The sequence continues at coordinate 87,636,924 of OX457036.1, forward strand.
AAAATGGTTTAAGATAATGGTAAATGGTTGACTTAAGATGGTGGTAAAATGATTTAAGACAATGGTAAAATGGTTTAAGATAATGGTATAATGGTTTAAGATAATGGTAAAATGGTTTAAGATAATGGCAAAAGGGTTTAAGATAATGGCAAATTGGTTTAAGATAATGGTAAAATGGTTTAAGATAATGGTAAAATGGTTTAAGATAATGGTAAAATGGTTTAAGATAATGGCAAAAGGGTTTAAGACAATGGTAAAATGGTTTAAGATAATGGTATAATGGTTTAAGATAATGGTATAATGGTTTAAGATAATGGTAAAATGGTTTAAGATAATGGCAAAAGGGTTTAAGACAATGGTAAAATGGTTTAAGATAATGGTAAAATGGTTTAAGATAATGGTAAAATGGTTTAAGATAATGGTAAACACTGATGTGGGATTGCTTCCCCTTTCAAAAAAGGCAAAGGTAACTATACTCCATCAGATTCGGCAAGAACTACAGCGACCTGAACAACATACAATGTGAGAGGCAGCAACTGTCAGTGGCAGAGAAATCAAAATAACGAATATGATGGACAGAACAGGCGGAAATATTGTTCAATCTGAAGAAGAAAAGACCAGTTCTTCGTTTTCATGGGAGGCTCAATAAATCCTATTATTCTGCAGCCAGTATAAAATTGAACGTGAACTACACAAAATTAATTGATTGATATTAGTCATTCGATTAGCCTTAGCACTTGCGGGGAAATTGCTGTACGCATCCAAGCCACAAAGTGTAGAAAACAGAAGCCAGGTGATGGACCACCAGTTTAGGAAGCATTGATATTAGTCATTCGATTAGCCTGCATTCACAATTATAATATAATACAATAATATAATACTATACTATACTATTTACGGATTTATAAAGTGCCTCTCACACTACAACCTAATCAGAAGCACTCCCAGTGCAAAGGACCCCTCAAAAAAGTCTTAACGGGCAGAAACAGTAGTGCCTCCGGATAAAATCTGAAGCACAAGTCATAGCAGGAAGGCCATCCCACAGCAAAAGGGCAAACAGAGGCAAAGCACAATGCTGCGCTGTGGCAGTCCAAGACCGCAATACTAGAAGGTCATGGCGGTCTAAAGCGTGGATAGGACGTCCAGTTGTAGTTAAGATAGCCCACTTAATAAAATCACAGAGGTTACAAAAAGCTTGACCCAAAAACATCTCATAGGTACGAAAGAGAATTTTATAGTGTATCCAAGCAATTAAGGGAAGCCAGTGAAACCAATATGATCAATATGAAAAATATATTAACACATTGGCCGCCTACTACGAGTTAACTCGTAGTACAGCCAGTCATTTAACATGGCGTGTAGGCGGTGAATGTGTTAAGAGTTGTGACAGATAACAAGAAGCAGGAAATTGACCCCAACAACTGACCTCAGGGCCCTGCCCATTGTTTCATAGTTCATCCTCGGCTTGTTCTTAATGACGCCCCATATCTGCGAAACAGCTTTCGTGTTCATCAGCTTGAAGATTCCGTGGTCCTTGTTGACCCATCGGATGTACTGTGGACAGTACTGTTTGCTGTGGAGCAGATGCAGAAGGAACTCCCACAGGTATGTGCAGTTGCCCATCGCCTCCGCCTTGCTGCCGTGCGTCGTGGACGTCAGGTGATTGTACGGTCGTCGTGATTTTCGTTTTGGACTAACAACGTCTAGACAAACATCCAACCAAATGCTCAAATTGAAACGCATGTGTAGTATTCATGAATACAATTCATTCAACCATTTCTATAGCGTCTCTGCAATGGGTCTACTCAGAGACGGTCCCGATTCTGACACAGCAAAAGACCAGTTTTGAGTTGAATACAACATGCCTGAGCAGTAAGAGCCCCGGGAGCAGGCGTAGCTCCTGTGGGAACCCACTTCAGACCACTGGGCCCATCATGGAAAAGGTTCAATTCTGCATAGTTGCAGTTTGAATGGAACCAGAAATGCTGTCTTAATAAAAAAACAGGAATCATCTGACATTTCTTATTGGGGAAAAGCATACACAATACAATTCAATCTCACTTGATACTACCCTCCTTTCAAAGTTCCGAACTGCACATACAATCGTACATTCGTACAATTGTCCTGGGATGAAACGTCCACCAGTTGGATGAATTGTCCGGGGAATATTCCCCGGACAATTCATCCAACTGGTGGACGTTTCATCCCAGGACATTTCATCCAGTGGACGTTTCATCCCAGAACGTTTATTTAAACGTTCTGGGATGAAACGTCCACTGGATGAAATGTCCTGGGATGAAACGTCCACTGGATGAAATGTCCTGGGATGAAACGTCCACTGGATGAATCGTCCGGGGATGAAACGTCCGCATACCAGACACGGAAGAGGCAAACCAAGGAAAAACTGGCCGGAAACCAATAGGGAAGACTTGAAATACATGGACAAGACGTGGGGCAAGGCGATACAACTGGCGGTGGACAGAGAGAAATGGTGGAACTGCATTGCTAGATGTGCAGAATTGCACGAAAAGGACTGATGATGTCATGCAAGAACGATTTTAAACAACTCAACGAATGCAAAAACCTAACGAATCCCTCACTGTGTTCGGGCCATGCGTCTGGATCAGTCGTCGTGACTTCCTGCCAGTCGGATACGCTTCCCACATCCATGGAACAAACGTCAGGGCTGGAGTCCGAGTCGTTTCCTAGAAGATCCGTCTCAGAGACATCCAACGTCAAACGGTCGTCGATAGCAGTCTCTATGCACCGAGGAGCGGTTAAGTCTGTAAACGTTCGGTCCTGTGAAAGACAATCGGGGTCAACGCACGGACCGTCGTTGGCGTCGTCTGAACGTGCGTTGCCATTCGAGAAGCAATTCCTAGATCGGTCGGAATTTTTATGAACACCTTTGTGACGTCTCTTGGAGAGTTTCCCTGGAACAAAGAAAATTTAAGTAAATAAGTTTTACTACTCCACTTGCAAGGTACGCACAATGGTACATAAAACATCGCTATAGTGCATCAAAGAAATATATGTTGATGAAAGTGAATTAAATCAGAAGTTGAGTGGAATGCTAAACTATTTTTCGATTTATAAAGCGTCTCTCACAGTAGAGCCTAATCAGAGGTCTCCCAATGCAATGAACCCCTGAAAAAGAAATTTTTTAAGACAATGGGCCGAACAGAAATGCCTTGGACAGATAAGATCTGAGCACAAGTTAAGCTTATAGTAGGAAGGCCATTCCCTAGCAAAGGGCCGACAGAGGCAAAGGTGCAATGCTGGGCTGTGGCAGTCCGAGACTGTTGTACAAGAAGGTCAAAATGACTGAAATATCAGTGTTAATGCCACGACTATGGACCGTGCAAGCCCGAGATTTATATCTCTTTAATAATCCACCTAGAGGAGCGAACTGTGGTCCACATGCTCTCTTTCACAGAGTCACGTAAGATGCAGTCTATGCTCTAATCATAGTAGATAACTGATAGTCAGGCAGTTATCAACTGGACCAGTAACAGGTTGGGAGTTCAAATCGCACAAGGACAGAAACAGGCATCAAACATAAGCTCTGCTTAAAATCATTTAGACTCAGCGGCGTCAGCGCTACAAAACATGTATGCTGAAACATTCAGTTGAAAGAGAGAACTGTGGCCTGCATTCATATGCTGAGGCCAAGAAAGTGACGTCGCTAAACAAAATAGAGTATAATTTAATGGTTAGTACCATTTAATTGTATGCCTCCACCCCCAAACAACAGTGAATAAAATACACACATCTATAGGCAACAGCCGACAGCTTTCTAAAGATCAAACATAACACAGAGATTTTGAAAAAAGACCTTGACTCTACGCTATAAGTATTCAGTCATCTGAACCAAGCTTCCATTATGGAAGCCATCATTGGGCCAAAGGTCCAAAAAGGTAGCCTGTATTAAGCCTTTGAGGACAAAAAATGCAGCTGAAAATTATATATTTTGACACCACTTCGAACAACAGTTTGCTTCTCGCACTCAACAGCAGAACTCTGGAAGATTTTGACTCTTGCACAATTTGTTTCTTAATCCAACTTAAGATAAGAGTAAATTGAATGAGGATAAGCAGTCTATGAATCATTTTTCAAGCACTCACCTTCCAATTGTTGATTTTTGCTTCTAAAACCATCTGAATGATTTCTTCCGATATCTTTTCGATTTGGTAAGAAAGAGACTAAAACAGAAATATGTACAACTGATTGACTTTCTAAGTATTGACATGACTGCATCTTTAACTTAGGTATAACCAATTAACCATCAAGATATAAGCACACTAGAAGTTGTCAGTAAATTAATAATATTTAAAATAGTCCCAGTGATAATGAACATGTATTAAAGCCATGACTGTGCAGCCTAAGTAGCCCTGACCAGGATTCAATCATTGACGGGCAAACAACTTGCCTCTAGATCACAGACCTGTTGGGTCCAGCTTTAAAATACGCTGTCAGTAAACAGGTTCCACTGTATGCAACAGTGCCGGATGGTGGAACACACGCTAGCATACTTAGTATGTAATCCGAAAATTACAGTTTGAACCCGCAAAAGCTAAATCTGTGCAATGACCAAGAAAGGTGTTCAAGTGGATATGTGCCATGCAGTGAAATTCGCCGACAAGTAAATAGCCAACACCTTGGGAGACATTCACAAAGTTCTGGAGCTTTGATTGAAGAGCAAATACAGGATCAAAAAGACGAAACATGAAGCCTCCACACTGATTGCATTCAATGCCGGCTCTCACAAGAATCAACAAAGCAGGGAATGAACACGCCGTACATTACAAATTTAAGCCACCAATGGATGCCCAATAAGTGATGCAGCATAAGCAACAAACAAACAGGTTGGAAGTAGAAATCCCACAGGGATAGAAAGATGCATCAAAATTTCTGCACCGTCAACAATCACAAGCAAAGTTTGAAACACACACACGGACTGCACATGATTATTGAAAATAAGTTGCTGTAAGAGTCTTGAACATTGGTTATGTAGGCCAGCGTGTGAAATTAGTCATTGTCTGTGAATTGCAATGGCAGTATTAGAGTTTAACAGATTATGGCTTCCTACTTTTATTGCTATCATCACAGTCTGTTGTTGGAGTTTCTGGAGTTCCACCCTCAGTGTCTTCACCGACGGTATCTTCCAAATGATCACTGACGTACGCTACAACGATAGAAATTTATAAGACTTAGAAACGCTGTAGCACCCTCACAAGCGATTTCAAATTCAACAAGCATTCAACTTTTAAACACAGTATTTTGATTTTAAAGTAGCACACAACTGATAAGAAACAAAAGCAAATAGGAAGCAGACTTGTATGCGGGACAATAAACTTCTAGACCAGACCAAGGGTTCTGAGACTGAGACAGTAGGCTCCGAGACACAGGGTCCAAGACAGTCTGAGAAACTTTGAGAATCAAGACTGAGGCTTTCGGTATTTATTCCTCAGAGCAGGACACAATTCGGAATAAACAATAAAAGCAAACTCATTGACGGAACTAATTTCCCAGCTTTAAAACTTGTCTATAATATAGTCTATATTAGCATATAAGGATAGGCGTAGGCTATGTCTAACTCAGCTTTCTATTTATCACACCGGAACATGACAATTTTATAGCACAACATGTTCAGAAGTAAGGACAGCTTGGCGAAACACATTTTGTGACAAAGTTGGGATTTGAAAAGCCTTCTGATCAACTGCACAGCTCCCTAATCACTGTCCAGACCCTAATGTATTCCTTTCCAGCTATGAAATCCTTCTGGACAGCTATGGTCATGATGACCAATATAAACTCAAAAGACCGCAAAGCTGATCATCGACAGCTTCACAATAATAAACCAAAGCATAAATTGATCATTTCTTAATTGCAAATAGATCTTTCTCTTAACCTGTATTAATTATTTAAATTAACTTCATGCTTTGATGTCCTGCTTTGCTCTCGTTTTGTGTCATTTTCCCACTTGTGGCAACATAGCAATAGTACGCATACATAAGCATATATATAAATATTTGGAAGACGTATACTATTGTATGCAAAGGCGCTTATTTGTTTACAGTGGATAGGCACCTAGTCAGTCACCACGCAATCACTTACATTAGCACAGAAAATTAGTTCTTCAAGTAAAGTGCCATATCACGGATCAATACCAATATTCACTTGTCACCTTTTAAAGCAGCGCTATATAAATGAACGGCATCGGGCAAACAGGTTTTTGGTTTCTTGAACGAACCTGCTTGCAGCAACAAGTCCAGATTGAGCCGCCTCGTGTCTATTTGCATTAGGCAACTGTTCATCATTATAAACAAAATTATGACAACATAAATTAATAAATGACTAGATAGAAGACGATTCTAAAGCGAACGGTCAAACGCCGTCAACCATTCATTGCAACATTACACTTCCGCCACAGACTACATATCTTAGAAACACCTCATATAGGTGACCTTGAAAACACGATTTTCGTCATAGACAAGAAATATATGTTGTATAAAGTCAAGAGTTTCGATTTTAAACTGTGCTAAACAGTGATACTAATACTTACACAACTTTAAATTAAAGCTCCGGTACTTATCTCAACTCTGAATATCACATTCAATCACAAGGTGGCAACAGTGTATACGCAACAAAATGGTCTCACTCAAGTATTTCAATATATACTCTGTGCTTCCGTGTTGTCGATCAGAGATTTTGCAAAAGAAAGCAAATCTATTTGACAGACAAGATAATGTGCGGCTCTATTCGTCATTCTTCTAGCACTATACTTCACTAAGAAATTGAAAAATTGCAACAGTTTAGCCAATTTTAAACTTTGGTTTCCAGGTCTGCTTTAGGTTTTAAAGTAGCCTACACCACGTGTTACGTACACCGTGAGGCTGCGCCATAGGCTAGGCCTTAGTGTTTCCTGCTAAAAATAGCCTACTATTAGAAACCACCACTAAATTACTAAAACTCTAAGACAAGTTGGCCAGCTACACAATTTTCGAGTGTAGGACATTTCCCCCTGGACAAAACCCCCCGGACAATTCCCTCCCGGACAATACCTCTGATTTAACCTAGGATTCTAGGACATGAACCCCGGACAATTCTCTCATTTGCTGCGCAAATAACCTATTTCTGTAGGTATAATTATGTTCTACCAGGGTCTTGTCGTACCCTGGGGTTTTGTCCGGGGGAATATCCGTGTCCCCAATTTTCAGCAGATAGTGCCAGGGACCAGTTAGGCTAGTTCTTCAGCCTATCGAATAAATTAAATGTGAAGTCGACATGAAAATTCTTTGAATTTTTTTGCAAATCACACTGCTAGGAATAAAGTGGGTCAAGAGGCGAAATCAGATAAAAAATGAAATGGTGGTGGTATTTGCAGTTCAGCGTCACTGCGTGGTAACAAAGACCATTAGCGACGCCCCCTCCTTTATCCAGGCTTGGGACTGGCAGGGTGCGACCAGTGGCGGAGTTAGAATAAAATAGGCAGATGAAAAGTAAAATAGGTATAGGCAGATGAAGCTATAGTAGCCTACAATAGGACTGCCACGACCCATGTTGACGTCACCCTGCAGTTGGAGCAAAGTAAGACTTAAATTTAAGAACGCTTTGCATTATATGAATTTAGAGCGTTCGATAACCATCCTGTTACAACTAAACTCCGCGCTTTTACATTAGAGCAGAATTCAAGCCTAGGCCTAAGTAATAGTAAGTATGCCGCGATAAGTGTCCACGAAACTTACCGGAATCGTTGCAAGAGTCACAGCGCCCATCTTCGTAATCTTCGCCAGATGTCGACACTAGAATGTTTTCATATGAAATCGCATTTGTCTCTATGGCGGATCGACCGCCATTGTTGATGAACTGGTGACAAATTTCCTCATCAGTTCGTAATTTGTCCGCATAGAAGCTGCCATCTTCCCAGGTCAAAGCGTGCAAATGGTTGAAGTCCGAGAGCTCGCTTGGCTGTCGTAGCACTATAACCGACGGTCCACGCTTCTGTAAAGGATATGCACAATGATTATTTGTTTATGTGATATCCGGTTTAAGCCTAATGAATAGACCTACTGTGTGGCATTATGCATACTGCATAGGCCTGTACTCATTTTCGACCATAAAGTCGCAGTAAAAGATAGGAAAACATGTTTACACTACGTCTTCTGAACCACTTAAAACTCATGAAATGTTATGTTTGACCATATAAGAAATAAAATATGCATACTGCTTTGTAATAATATCATGTATGGTAACATAATTTTGTTTATCAGTCTGTCAATAATAATGTTATTAGCCTATTATTATGCCCGCAGCAAGGGCGGATCCAGGGGGAGCCAATCCGGCCATGGCCCCCCCATTTAAAAATTGCATGGGACGTGGCCCCCATTTGGTTTCAACAAGTACTTTTTTCCCCAATTTTGGCCAATGACTAAAAAAAAAAAAAAAAAAAAAAAAAAAGGTCATCAGTTTTTTCGGCGGTTGAAATGGTATGTCTTCCCCGAAAAATTGGCCGACGACTAAAAAAAAAAAAAAAAAAAAAAAAGGTCATCAGTTTTTTCAGCGGTCAAAAAAAATTTTCGCCGGGGCAACACCAAAAATTTTGGCCCCCTTCGAAAATTTCTGTATCCGCCCTTGGCCCGCAGCCTAGGTCTATTTTAGTTGAGCAGCTAGTATTCATGACCTACAAAAATTAACGGCCTTGCTTCTTAAAAGTCATTTACTTTCTAATAAAATTTTTAAAAAAACTGGACCAATACGCCTGCAGCATTTCAATAATTGACATGTTGATATCAGCAGCACACAGAATTAGTAGGCCTACGCGCCTATTGGCTATATTTTACTTTAAACGGAAATTAATATTAGGCATGTAGCAATAATTATATAGGCTAGTCAGTCTACAATTATGTATATTATTACTGTAATAATAATTATGTAGGCCATAATGGCGCGGACTCTGAAGAAAAGTGATTAACAATGCAGTGGACACGTAGGCCAAAGAACCTTCAGCACATGAATCCTGATGATGATGAATAGTTTATATGACTTGATAATAACCAACACGGGCTAAAAAAAACTGCAAATGTAGATATACAGGCTGTTTACACTTTTTGAGAAGCGAGTAGGCCTAATTGACTCACTTTATGTTTGCACTTGACTTGAGATGTCTTCTGTTTAGTTTGCGCGTATAGACTTCTGCTGTCGTTGGATGGCGCCACGTCAACACGGAACAGTAGACTCTGAGTCGACATATTATCCTAAAGACATGGCAAGTCTATTACGTCAGACCGATTGCATCTATCAGAGCTGTTATAAAGTGTGCTCACTGTTCAGTATTTGGAAGAATAATTATTATCAATAACTAATTAATCAGACTCAGCCGGAAGGGAAAGAAGAAAGAAGAAGAATTAATTAGACCAATCATTCATTATAATGATACTGGTTAAGTAACTGTTCTTATGGTGGCGACTGCGCCAGCAACTGAAGAGTACGAAGTGTGCCTGAATTTAACTTGCTTTTCCGCTAGCCTATGATAACCTACACAGTTTAAAATGCAGTAGCCATGCGACAATTAATGGTTATAGCGCTACCCTAAAAAAGGTGTTCTGCGGCTTAGCTGAAAACCGAACTCCTCAAGATTTTAATCATGTTCCACCACAGGATCATATACCATCACGGAGTACCGTACCGCCGTAGCACCACGCTTTCCCCTCGGCTTTGCCTCCCCGGAATTTGACCAGGCACCGAAACAAACAGGGCAGCTTTGGCTATTGCAGACTTGAGTGGTAGGCTATAGAGCCGGTGAATACGGTGGTCTCTCTGGCCAGGCTTTTGTGGACGCAGAACAATTCTCGAAGATTTACATTACATTAGCGTAGGCCTACACTACTTTAGCAAAATTTAATTTGATAAATCGTAGGGCTTAAAGTCACTGTGGGGGTTCATGACACACGCATGGGCGCCGACTCTGCGAGGCCCGTGAGTGCTCAGCACCACCAGAAATTGGCCATGCGAGGCCCACCTATGCATGGGCACCACCAGAAATCAGCCAACAAGATGTGCTTTTTACGATATCATTTCTCTGTTGGTATTGCTTATCTATAAAATCATTGCATCTTTTACATATTTTCTTTTATCTCAGTTGGTCTACCTTACTATTACTCCAGTTTTACCCCGTCCGGTAATCTGAACCCCATACCAATATGAGGAAAGCCTCGAAATCCTGCTCATTCGATCGGCTTCAGTAATTTTTTCATTAGGCCTACGGACAAAGGCGACGATTTGAATTACTGTTTCGTTTTATTGTACATGCTATAGGCTATATAATGATCCTAACTGCGCTAGAATCACCTTCCAGCATCACAAAAGCTGCATGGATATGTTTTGTCTGCGTTAATTAGTAAATCAGCCTTGAATAAATTGAAGGGATTGGTGCAATAACCAGGTAAGTCAAATTTCATAGTTTTCGGCAAATCGAGTTTGAATGTTTTTTGCTCTTCAGAAGCTTGCCGATTCGTCCAGGAAATAGATAGCGAGAAAATTTAAAAAGGATAAGGTGCATCTAATCGTAACTGATGAGAAAATAAAAAATCTTAAAGCCGGCTTTTACTAATTAGTATTTTATGGGCAAATGAATAGCAAACTTGGTTATTGCACTGAAACTTCCCTGTAGTCCTGAAACTTTTTGATGCAAGAATAACATATGTCAACTAACCTGGTTATTGCATGGAAATTATAAGCAACTTTCGTGTAGTTCTGGAAACTTTTTACATGTAAGAATCCGATAAGTGAACAAACCTTGTTATTGCATGGAAATGATAAATATTAGAGAACTGGGCCAGAAGAGGGCAACTGAAGAAACTGATTTAATAGAGAGAAAAAGGCCCCTAAATTGAAATATTCCACGGATCCTGCCTATAAATGACGTCAGGCTTAGCCTACACCTAGATGAATTAGTACATGGTATATGCATGGTCCTGGGCACGACGTTAAACTGCATCCATCCTCTGCCATAGGGAACCAGCAACTTCCCTGTGCCGGTCCTAAGCCCGGATAAAATGAGGAAGGTTTGCCAGATGGGTGGAGATACACTGGCAGTAAAAGACCAAGACCATAGAAATCCGCAAAAAACCACGACACAAGTGACATAGCGACCCAGATGCTTCAAGGTGTCATGATGTGGAGCTGACATGCACAGGCCGGTCAGTACAGACCAGTGGAGAGAGTCGGGGGGAGAGAGCTTTGGACACATACGGGCATTGACCCAGGTTGTCCTTCGTGCATCTCTCCCCATATTCTCTTCATCAGACAAGGTGGTCTAGCTGGTTCAAGATGTTAATGGTATGGACCTGCAGACCGGACAGGTTGAAGATGGGCAACATGACGCGAGACAGACTCAAACAGAGAGTGGTGCCGGACACCTACGGGCGTTTAGCCCAAGGATTTCGATGATGATGATGATGATGATATGCATGGGCGGAGTTTGGTTTCTGTTCTTATGGGGACTAAAAATAACTAATTGGGCTTTGGGGTGGAGACTTTGGTCGGAATCTCGGAATCTCAAGAAAAAATACCGGTACCATGTTCGTCGCCAAAAAACTGAAGCCTTTTTTTGGTAATCGGTCCAAATCTCAAGAAAATATAGGCCTAGCGTTTTCACCATAAAAACATGACGACCTTTATTAGTCATCGGTCCAAATCTAGAGAAAATATACCGTTTTCACCGAGAAGGAAACCTGACGACCTTTTTTTAGTGGTCCGGCCAAAATCTCGTTAAATTAGTGTTAAAAAATATAAGTCTGAGAGTTCTTGGGGACTAAGCTCCATAGCCCCTGAAAATTGCACGGAGAATTTTTTAGCTGTACGTTCTGGAGGCTTAGCCCCACCCCTCATAGCCCCCTGATAAACTCCGCCCATGATGGTATGTAGGCTACACACGTGGTAAAGGGTCCAAGTAGCACCGCACAAAAGGAGGAACTTTTTTGTAAAATCCAGTTTTCTGTCCGTCGCAACTGTCACTTGCCATTGTACTCACTGTAGCTGTTAGTAAATTCAGATACCATCGAATACTTCGTCTAGTAGACACGCTATTCCTCCAATGACAACCACCTTTACGACCTGCTATTTTGACCTACAATGGGGGGGGGGGGCGATGCCGGCCGACTAGCGGCCGCAAGTGATGACGTAACAAGACCATGCAGGGTAAAACAGCCTGCACTCTGCTCAACAGCCATTGTCTTCTGACATTATCCCGCGTTTGTACAAGGTCCACACCTACCTAGTGCTAATTACCATCCATGCCCGAGTTAACTCGTGCTGCACGCTAGAGGGGTTAAGTTTCCTTCACGTGTTTCTGCTCCATTATGGCACCTGACACTCTGGTTGATGATGTGTTTGAATGTCGCTTCACATGCTTCTTCTCCAGTACATGACACTGGTTGTTCATGTGTCTGAATATCACTTAAGTTTAGGCCTACTTCACTTGTTTCTTCTCCAGTAGGCCTATATTACACCGGTTGTTCATGTGTTTGAATATCACTTAAGTTTACTTCACTTAGGTCTATTTGTTCTATTTTTTTTCATCCACTATCTGTCTTGTAGCTGGTTTGGTTTTTGGCACATATAGTCATCATAGTCACCAAACTTGCTGGCTCTAGGATGTGATATTGCGGACCTTCGAAAACCTTCATAATAAAACATTAATAGGCAAATAGCCTATAGTATTGGTGAAGCCCTAGAATGAATGTAGGCCTACTATAGATCTTGTTGCCTAAATTTCTCCTGTCGCTTCTGCGACAAAAGTATCCAGCAAAGGTCGTTTCTAATAACGGCACTAACCGAACGCCTAACCCTAACCGACCCTCACAACATCTAACATGATCCTAATCTACGAACAGTACGACGTCGACTGAGAGGATGCAGAGGCGTAGCGACCGCCCTCCGTACCCTCCGACCGAAGGGGGCCCCGCACGGAAAGGGGGCCCCTAAAAGTTGGAAAAGTTACCGTATAACTAGCTATAGCTGACATTTATTGACGATATATTGCAGATATATTGTCAGTATTATTGATAAAACAGTGAAGTAAATACGGAATAGGGCCTGCATGTACACTGTAGGTCTATACAATACAAAGCCTGTATAGGCCTATTGTATGAAATAAATGCCACATCCCAGTTTGTGCATTGTAAAGGGCTCCGCCGCCCCGGACATATGTTCGGAGGGGGCCACGCTCTTTGTTGCTACGGCCCTGAGAGGATGCAACGAACTGTGACACTGCATACGGATACCAAATGTTTGACTAATGATATCTTGAATATTTTTATGCCGGATTACAATTATTATGACTTAATTTCATTTTAATTATTGGTTAAAATAACAGTTTCAAAGAATTAGGCCTACTCTTACGAAACACAATGACTTGTTTTAGGCCTATGCATGATCAACATAATCGTGTCCGTCGTTGCGCTGCTCGTGAAACTTTGTGAAATCCTATCGCAAACGCGAAGCGTTACAAGTTTAGCCAACTGCAGGAAAAAATTCATTAAAATAATACAATTTGGAAAATATGCCTACCATAGCGAGTGTTACATTCTTCGTATGATTATTTTTCTGCTTGGAGTAAAATGACGACACGCTTAAATATGACATTTTAAAGGGCGTTTGTGATACCACATTAAGCAGACATTAAACTTACGAAATTAATACGATATGTTAATATTAATTAATGTATTAATTAATTAATTAAGTAATTAATTAATATAGGCCTAATGAATATTACGAAGTCAGTGTCAACTGTGTCATCTCTCAAACTAAGTAGGCCTATAGGTATTATTTAATGGGATAGGCCCAACGACCGATAGACCCGATTAGAATAGGCCTACTGTTAATTCGGGAAAATGGTCCAAAACGTATAAATCTAGTGGCAGAATATTGTTATTACACGTACCCTTACTTACATCGCTATTACATTCGATAACGTGTTTTACTGGCTTATGGTTGAGTGCAATAATCAGGTTTGTTGACTTACTGCTCGAAAATCTCAGCCGAGAGGTTACGATCTTTCATGCAATAACCGGGTTTGTTGACTTATCTCAGTTATGCACAAAATCATGGCACAGGAATGCGAAAATTCTCAAAGCAGGTATGTTGAGTTACCTGGTTATTTTCCTACCTACTCGCTTAATTTTGCAGCTACCAGCTTGTAATTTACACCATAGATGCGCCTCTATGTCAGGAGCATTTTAAGCCAACTTTCACGATTTTCAGGTAAGTCGACTTACCTGGTTATTGCACCAATCCCCTCAATTGTCTGTGATAAGTCTGATAACTATTTGAAAAACTTTTTTCCACAATGTTAATATTGGCTCACTAAATAGTGGTTAATGTAGACAGAATTTTTTGATTTCTTGTGCAAAATTTGAGTCTGTTGAGTGTTGACCTAATTAGGGAAGAGTGCTCCAAGATGCACATACTAGCGAAGATTGTGCTTTTCTTCTGTGTGGATTCCAAGAGAAGTAGGCTACATGTGATCAAAGAGTGATCAAATTTTTTTAGCAAATGGGAAGAACATTTATTGAAGTCTTAAATCATATATCTTTAAACAATGAAATAACGGAAAATTTTGATGAGATAACAGCTCAAAATGTCATTATTTCATGTTGTGTGGAAATTTTTAAAACAGCACCAAGGATGCTTTTCAAGTCTTAAACCACGACAATTTCGTAAAAATTACAGCCTAAGATGCTACCATCGCACTGTGGCAAGAAAAAATTCGAAAATGGTTAGGAGCACATGCATCCCCTCCCCAAGCCCTTCGGCCCTTCCCTGCATGCTCGGCGATCGTCCTTTGACCGCGAGTTCGTCCCCTAAAACCATGAACAAGTCTCCGCCTATGAACAGAGGTAATTTCAATAACTCTATCCAAAAAGGTTAAAAAAAATTCCGCGCTCACGCGCGGATTTTTTTCACATTCTTTGGGCACTCACACTCTTCGGGTCAAGTCGGCGCCTATGGACACGCGCGCACTTCTTGCTATATTATTTAACAACACGGTGCATGCAGGTATAACGGGTCATATCACTGATATCAGGGATGATTATTGTCGCCCTCCTGTTTACTCCAGGCTTGGGACTGGCACTGCCAAAATACGACCAGTGGCGAGTGACCCGAAAGAAATGCCTGCATATTAAGTAACTCAGTCATGCATAGTAATAAGGCTATTCTCAGTATCCTGAATGCAAATTACAGTTCTCTGTTGCATGCAGAACACGTGACCAATACGAAGTTTGACTAGCTCTATTGTGCTCTTATTTTTGGAGGCGGACCCAGTGGCTGCCAGTACTTGCATGTATGCCCACAACAGCCTACGGGTAGCCAAAAAATTGCAACTGTCAGTAACTGTTGTGGGTGTATCATGATAATAATAAACATCGTATCATTATCATAGATGGTATCATAGTTAGACCTATAGGCCGACTCAAGGAGCTTGTTGGCCTATGATAAGCGTGACCTATAATACGGATACAGTCAAACCAATTTAAGTGAAAGTGAGTGTGCGTGTGTGTCACAGTGTGTGTGTGTGTGTGTGTGTGTGTGTGTGTGTGTGTGCTAGCTAGACAGACAGACAATGACAGACAGACTAGATAGACAGACAGATAGACAGACAGACAGACAGATAGCCAGACAGACAGTGACGCAGAGACAGAAAAACTCGCACAAATTCAGATGGGGAGGTAACGAACCAGACAGACACATACAGACGGTTGCTTGCATAATATTATTTGGCAGTTTCAGTAGGCCTACATCACATGCCATTATAGAGTAACTTCAGTCAGACAGACAGTTTTTTTTACTCAGCTGGATAATGATGAATTGATGGAGGGTTCATTTACTGGATGCAGCATTTTCAAATCATCCCGGGGTCCGATCCATTCGCAGGTTAGCCCAGCAATGTCAGCAGATTAAACTGAACCAAGATCATTCTACTCACTTATAATCTTGAACCTAAGACATAGGGTAGTAGGTCATTTCTTTTGAGGTGCGAAAGTCTGCATGCATGGTGATAGGGAGGGCTGCGGGCAATGACAAAATTAATGCGGATAAACGAGGACACGATGGATCATGGAAGAAGTCAAAGTAGGTCATTTTCAGGGCGTCCTTTGCGAACGCTCCATGGCATAGATCATTGATCCACTTAATTTTCGCCCATTGTACTGATGCAAGTGGGAGCAGTGGTTAAGCACCACAAACGGAATCAATCCTCACTAGAGTAAAATTTAATTGGTCATCTGTGCAATTAAAAAAGTGGGGTAGGGGAGATGTCATTTATTTCACCCATGGTCTGCACATGGATGGGCAAATAACAAATCCCAAAAGTCAACTGTTACAGCCAGAGGACCAGGTATAGGGCGAGAGAATTTGTCACAAGGAAATTAAAGTTTTTTTCTTATTTTACACACAGGATCCCTACATTGAATTCCAATTCAATGGTGGTCTCTTCACAGCGTCTAACCACAACTCTTATTGTTATGTGCCATTGTGCTGTATTCTATGTGTTGTAGATAGATGTAATGCATGCAGACACAAATTAATGTCTGCCTTCGTTAGTTACCCGGCCATCACGCACACATATATATATCCTGGGCCAGTCTTGCAAGCCAAGGTTGATGCAACGCTGGCCTGTAAGTAGGTCTACTATAGCGGTGACCTCGAGCCTCGCCCCAATTGTATCCCCACAGGAAGAGCATTCTCGATGAAGCAGCCGGAAAAAGAACAGCCCATTAAAACTATTCCCGAAAAGTAGCCATAGGAATGAACATGAAGTACCAGCCACTTCGTTATCTTTAGCCTCGGCGGGTCGCCATGTCTCTCCTAATCTCCTGCAACTAGTGTAAGCCTACGATCATTATATTTAATTTCTAGCCGAGTGCGGTAGGGGTGGAGTATAGTGGGCAGTAATTTTTTGACAGCCATTTGCCCTAGACCTAAAGAGGTTTCTAACCCATGCAGTGATAGTATAGCACGCTTACCACTAGCCTACCGTACAGCAAATGGTTAAGCAGGATATCATTAAAAAACTGAACTGGCTTACCTTAGAGATCCGTGTAGGCCTAGAAGAACTGAGCAAGAACAGCCTACAGGTGGAAAAGATTTCGTTCTAGAGTAGGCTACCTTCTTTCTTCACGTAAGCAATAGTCCATTGTTTTGAGATTCCAATCGTGACAGTCGCTCAACATTTGTAGCTAGATCGCAGCAGGCAATAATAGCCACTACCAGGCTACATACTCGATTTAATGCCTCAAGGTAGGCTATTTAAGCGAACCGAACTCTTAAGCCCAATCTCTGGTTCCAATACCGGGCCTTTAATTCCTAGTTTTCATAACGTTTATATTTTCTTTGCGACGCATAACCGATATATCCGATGTGAGACTTAATCCAACGGTATAGCTATCTTGACACTGACAGAGCGATTAAACTTTAAAGCAGGTACTGCTTTCAGCCAAATATGGGCAGAAATTCGTCACTATTTTCACATTCTCAGTCATTATTTAAATGTACTCATACATATTCATGAACTTCGCCGAAGCTCAGACGTACAGGCCAACGAAGGCCAAGCCTCCGCTATACGCACTTGTCACAGTGCATAGTAAAAATATCTGCTCCCGGCTAAACTATGCATTGGTCCGTATATATAAAGAGCGCTGTCGTGCTAACTGCGTGGGCCTAATTTGGCCTAATTTAGGCCTCAGTAAAGAACTTCTGTACTTAATCTACCGTTGGTTTAGTAAAAACAAAGTTTTAGTCACTCAGTCACTTGACACGGCTGCCTACAACTTAGTCATAAGGTGGCTCGCATAGGCAATTATACCAAAGCGCAGCACGTACCATGGACTCAACATTAGGCCTATACACGCTACAGACACTTCATTTATATTTTATACAGGTGACACACGTTTGTCTCCTCGTGTATGTATGTACGTCTGCGTGCGTTTGTGCCATTATTTTGGTAGACTCCTCAGCGTGTGATGGCTTGGTATAATGTCTGGGCCTGGCCATTTATACCATATACGGGCAAGTGGTGTACATCCATGCACGCCACGTAGACCACGAAGCACATAATGATGGTTTGCTAGCGGTGATGTACGGAGGCGTTCCTATTGTACAGCCCGATAAATGTTTGCCAAGGCTGATGAATGCACGTTTTGTTCAGTGGTCAACCAGATCTCTAAATAGTGGAAACGAACTTCTTCAATGGCTACAACAGGGTTATCGGTTGCGCTACTTAAACTTTAGGCCTACTCTCTTGACTACAGCCTATAATAGATCTGTCGTGCATTGAGACGCACGTCTTTTCCACGCCCCTCTGTATACTCTGCTGACCTCTTTTCTCCTATCCCATGTTCTCCTACCTTTCGTACCTGTTATCTACTCTATTTTGGGATACACGATAGTGTTGTGGTTAGTGAGCTTGGCTGCTAAGCGAAGGTTTGAGGTTAACTTTTCGCTATATATATATAATTATATATATATATATTTATAATTATATATATATATAATATATATAATATATCTAATATATTATTATATATCTTCTGTTCTACATCAGCCCCTGACCCTGCAGCTCCGCTATTAATAGCACCTGCATAATTAATAAGTGTAAGCATTCGGTGGCTAGTGGACAGATCATGAGGCAAGGGGAGGACTGGTCTGTGGTCATCTTATGTGTAGTATAAAGTAGATTGGCAGTGCCAGTCCCAAGCCTCGGGAAAGGAGGAGGGCAACACTAATCCTCCTTGTTAAGACACAGTATCCTTGTACAGCAACAAGACATTAGTTGTTATCCATGACCTCCTCGCATAGTAGGCCTATACCATGCAGATTTGATCTCAATTTCATTTGACCTTTCATCTTATGAATAATTACTTTTCACGTTTCGTCAAATATTGTTTGGGATCTGGGAAGGGCTTTGTGGTCTGACACAAGCACAAATTCAGCATTTATCCACACCATGCATTGCTTCTTCCAGTATATATGTTCATCTCCTGTAGGCCTATGAGTATTTAAAACGGTTGTGTTGCTAAGTAACAAAGTACGCAATGTATAAATTAAGTCAGAGAAAATATACATGCTTCTTAGACAACTCGGAATTCTTTCTCTTATAAGGATATGATAGCATAGCCTACATATGGGTCTTAATACATATTATTTTATGCAGATTTATTACCGGGTATGTCTGCTCTTTGTCTGACTCTCCCATAGATGGATGCTTGTGGAATCCTATAAGGGCTAGACTGATGTGCAATGTGCATGACTCATTTAGTGAAGTGGAAGTGGGCAGATGGAGTTAGTTAAGATTGTGTAATGGGTAGGGGATGGCTGATGCACAGACCCTGCTGCAGTGTGTGGGTGCCACGGGCCGCTGTGGACTGGGCTAGAAAGCAGAAACAAAGCCGATGTGTGCTAGTATAAGCCCTGTTGCCCAACTCATCACCGACCCAGTAACGGTTTAGCAAAATTCTTCAGCGATTCTCAACAATGAATTCACATCGGATAGGACTGATTGGATAGAAACTGCCAACAACGGGATGCAATGTAAATCTTCGAAAATTTCTAAACGCCCACAAAAGCCATTTCAGATAGACCAGCTTATCTAACGGAGCTATATGAAATCAAGTCTGCAATGTAGCCAAAACTGCCCTGATCGTTCTGGTGCCAGGTCCAAATCCGAGGACCGGGGGGAAGGGGGGTCAAGCGGAGGTGAAAGCGTGGTGCTATGGTGGTAATCGGTGATGGTGGTGGTCGTGTGGTGGAAGCTGAGGATGGGCCTTACACAGAATTAGACGGCAGACGCGTGGATCAGCCTAGAAACTGTCTTTGCTGAGTTTATCTAAAACGGCGCTACCTAAATTACTGACCACAATTACAATTGCAGTGTGTTGTCGAGGATTGAAATATGGGAAAGGTTTTCTAGTAATCATTATCTGAGGAAATGCACCAATTTAACTTGACACTAATTTGGAATTTGGAATTGGCCCATTGCGAATAGGGATAATCATCAGTTGATTAGTCATCAGTATTCAGACAGAGATAGACAGACAGACAGACAGACAGACTACGAGTATACTCGATAGGAATAATTGAATATAGGCCTAAGTTTATGTTGCGCAAAACAACTAGCCACCGGCTCAATTGACGTTGCAACTCTTGTAATGCTGCGAAGCAGGCTAAACGTAGCTAGGGTATATAATACCATTCACATTCGTTTGGATATTTTATGCCAGGCGTCATTAACCAATAGAGTGAATAGACAAGCCGCTACACATTACACAGGTCTATGTGTCTGCTCTCTGCATCCCGCAGGGTTGTTTTTAAGGATTTTTTAGAACTGCACAACCCCTACTCTCCTTTCCCATCCTTCATGGTAAATTGCTTCCAATCGGAGGGCAATGACCTTTTTGCTAGTGTTAACTGTACAGAAGTGCTTCTACAACAGTACTGCACAAATCCGTTTAGAACTGCACATTAATTTTTGTTAAAGCCATGCAGCCCCGCTGTGACCTTCACGTTCCAGAGATACTGTATAATTAACATGTCGAAGACAAGTTTCTGAAACACGTGCTACGGTAGAGCGATAATTAGGCAGCCAAAGCTGGGAATTCGTAGAAATTAATGCTTAGCAGCCTAACTTTAAGTAGCTCTGAGCCTCTGAATCAGTGGCGAAGAAAAGGGTGGTTTCGAGGGTTAACCCCCATTGGCTTAGGAAAAAGTTTTTAAAAGGTTATCCACTTAAATAAGGCAAAGCAAAACAATTGTTTGTAGTAACAATTGGTTGTTCTTACTTTATTCCCTTTATTTCCTTTTTTATTATTTAATGTATTTACTCTAATACTGTTGGGCTGGCGTCAGGAAGGGCATCCGGCCATACCCCTCCCCCCATAATAAATTCCTGGCTACGCCACTGCTCTGAATGCGTATAACATTGCTGAATTTAGTTACCGAAGTTGGAACGCAAGTTCACTCTCTCAGCCAATCTATAGTTATTTGGGTTTTAGAATTCAAACTAGACCCATATGATTTCTAAACCTAATAATTGAATCTATGGAATTTATTGCACCGTTTTAGATAACGTACCAAGGCAGCAGTTTAATCTAAAACAGTCTTTCTGGCTCTCTAGCTGATGGGTTAGTCGCTTAGGCCAACCATTGACAACCAAAAGCCTAGGCCTATATAAATGCTATAGCCTATATACAATAGGCCTACAATGCAATACAATACATTACACTACAATAAATTAGTTTCTGTTATAATAGCGACCCTGTGTAATATCAAATATTATATTCGGTACTTCATCCAAGCTTATGACCAAAAAGCACACTGCACACCGTGTCCTATAGGCTTAAAAAAGGTATAATAGGCGATACCGCTGATAAAGCAGATGTCGTTTACTAAGTTAGTGAGCTGCCTTAATTGCTTTGGTTTCTGCCTGCGAATAGCCAACTAATTTGATTTACTTATCTAAAAAGCTTATCTTAAATAGCTGGTTGCGGACGTTCTGTCTGCTTTCCTTCGTTGTGCATGCGAGCAGTTTGTGTCACAGCGCATGCGCGAACAGTATGCTTGGGTTTTAAAAGGTGACGACAAGTCTGAGAATGGTAGGCGGATAAGTAGGCTAGTAGTCTCTGATAGGATTAGTAGGCCTAGTAATAATACAATTAATTATTATAGTGTTTTTGTCTTTTATGTTATCTAAAACGGCGTCGCAGAAATTACTGACCGCAATTACCATTGTAATATTGGGAGAGGTCTAGAGTCTAGACTACTACTACTGCGGCCGCTGCTGCTCCTACTACTACTACTACTACTACTACTACTACTACTACTACTACTACTACTACTACTACTACTACTACTACTACTACTACAACTACTACTACTACTACTACTACTACTGCTACTGCTACTGCTACTGCTACTGCTGCTGCTGCTGCTGCTGCTGCTACTGCTACTGCTACTGCTACTGCTACTGCTACTGCTGCTGCTGCTGCTGCTGCTGCTGATGATGATGATAGTATAGTAATAATTATATTAAAGCCCACCCTCGAAATGATGGTTGAGGTGTAGCCGTTCTAGACACATTGCTTTTATAATTTTAATAGTCCTTGGGGTAACGAAGTACCTCAGAGGAGGACAAAAAAAACAATAATAACAACAATATTAATAATAATAATAATCATAATGTATAGATTGTCTGGCATATATCTACGTATTATCTGTCTGTCATAATAATTGTCTGCCATTATAATTATACAATATAATAAGATATAATTTTATGACATTTGCAAAAACAACAACAACGGCAACAACAGTAATGGTTTGTGTGGCCTGGGCACTGGGCAGTCCACTTACTTATCTACTTACTGACATGATTAATAGATATCTCCACTAGGATTAGTAGTAAAATCAATCATATTGCCTCTAATCCAATTGGTGTTTACTGCTAGACTATAAGTCCGAATGCTTTTAGATTGACCAAGTATCTTTATTATAACAGTATGTGGCATAGTAGTATAGGCCTAGCATAATTGCAAGAGGAAGGAGGTAAGAGTGAGAAGAAGAGGGGTTGGTCGCCATTTCTTTGTGGATCAAGTTATACTCCTGGACAGTCAACTAATCTACTTACTTATTCAAGGTATGGCTTCTCTAAAAATCAATGGTTGGCTTACTTGTTTTGTAACATGTTGTCTAGGAACATGCTGCCTACAGAATTCGTACGATTGGAGAAATAAGTCGGCAGCAGAATAAGTTGTAGACTGAACAAGACTGACACCTGAAATGGAATGCAATGGAAACGCCGAGACCATAATCGAATTGGCGACAGGTTTAGGTTCTTTATAGACACTTGATAGTGTTCTTTTTAGTTGTCTACATATTCTAGTCCAAGGCTCTTTACTTTAGGGCTTCTTTTACGGAATTTTTAGAACTGCGCGACACTTTCTCTTCCTTCCCATCATTCGTAGTAAATTATTCGATATCGGGTAACAGTAAACAGTTTAAGCTATTTTTAACTGCACAAAAATGTTTTGCAGCTTCACAGAGTTCACTTAGAACTGCTCTGTCTGTGTAGAACTTCACGTTTAAAAAAGCCTTGGTTAACTCCACTAAGACGAAAGCAGGGCTGTTTTTAAGGAATTTTTATAACGGCACAACTCCTTCTTTCCTTTCCCATCATCCATGATAGATTACTTCCAATCGGAGGACAATGACCTTTTTGCTATTTTTCACTGTACAAAATTGCTTTTAAACCTGCACATTTTGTGTACAACTGCACGTTAAAAAAGCCCTGGACGAAAGGGTCAATCAGTAAGCTATCGGAGCTCAGATAACTGAAATAAGATATTAGCCGTGTAAGACCCCGTTAGATAAGATATTGACAAGCGACAAGATGGTCGACAAAGAGAAAATTGAGAAAGTTTGCACAGCAGATCGCAGAAGGTTAGCGGAAAGAGTTGAATAATCTCATTCGCATTGCTACTCGAGTTGAGTTTACCGGAAATGACCTCTAGAATATACGATCTGTGTTTGAAAGTTATGGAGCAAGGTCATAGAACGGGATGATGAGTAAAGAGGAAACGGTTAGGCCTATAGTTGAAAAAATGTCACTGTATCGAGTTTGGGATAGAAGAAACTTTTACTTTGTGTCAATGTTAAACTATTGCTCTTAGGGACTATTAGGCCTATGTGCTGCATGCTCAATGCTCATACTATAGGCCTCATAAACTTTTCTTTGCGCACATAGGCCCCACTCGACTGAACATGGACATCAACTTTTTATCGTAGGAACAATAAGGTCTGCAAATAATTTGTTTAACTGCATAGACAAACTGAACATGCTGGTTAAACTGAATACTGATTTGTAATGTCACTAGACATGCCTATCGGAGTTTAACCATCTAAGTCGATTTACAAGTATCAAGGGACCAAACCATTATGTCTTAAAACTCAGTCCATCATCTGTTTTTCGTGTTACCAGACTCTAAGAAAGTTGCTAGTCGTTGCGTTTCAGTTTAACCAGTAAGACCATAGCTAATCTGAAATGGCTTTTAGAACGCTGTACCATTGGCAATGTCTGACATCAGCAAATTTGGAACACTAGCTAAATCATTAAAGCTGAAGCTGTGATTAGTTTGCCATAATGTGCGGCATAAAAGCAAGCATGAATGAAATATAATATTATATAATGCCGTCCAATCAGAAGCCATTAACTAAACAATCCACCAATCAATTGGATCGCTATGATTTGTGTGGTATAAAATAATCGTCTGCTGCATTCTCCACATGGTATACTTAGCGGTGAGACTGAATAGCATTGCTACTGTGATATATACTATACGTGCAGTACGTACGAAGCGTCGTAAGCATCAAAGGACGAGACATTTGCTGTCGGGGAAAGATGGTTCTGATTCTGACACTGTCTCTGATTGGCTTTGTGATACATGCAGATTGCCAAGTATCAGCAAACCTAAACACAATACCAATCGGTAAGTCATAGACTTGCTCAGCTGTAGACCTACAAATACGTTAGCCTAAGAAAACATTCCCTTATGAAGAGCTTATAAACGAGTTAAAAGATTGATTTTGATACCATACTGTAGATTTGCGTGAAAATTAGGCCACTGAGACATGCAGCCTTGTTTTGTCTCAAGTCTGAAGCAGTTTTCCCAGTATAACTGACTTGCACATACGCGAAGAATTTAAACACACTTATTTACATGGTGTAGTTTCGTTAATTAGGCTATATACTAAAGGGCAACTTGAATACATTTTTTTTGTCTTCTACTATGGTGTGACTGAACACAGCCTACGCTGGCACCGCTTGGTAGTCTAGGCTATAGACATGTATGTAGACCTAACACTTTGTAAATTAGCCTAACTATTTCAAAGAATAAAGCTTTCATTTCATACGAGTCAATGGCGTCTTAGTAGGCTACATGTCGCCTGCAGTTATAAATTTTCACGAAGAAAAGCATAGCCTAGCAGTTGGGGTATAAGCAGATCTAATGCTTGTGTTTGCAGCGGGATTGTTTGACCTTAGTCATGACGAAGAAAGTAGAGCTGCGTTTTCTTATGCGATCGCAAATGAGAACAGGAGATTGCAGCAGACGCTCAAACTGAACGCATTGCTCAACAAATTGGACATGAAAAGCAGCTACTCTATTGGCAACAGGAGTAAGCATAATCTGTTCCATATAATAGGCCTATAATCTTAGTCAACTCAATTAAATCTCGCAGTTCTCGACCATGTATAATAATCACTAAATAAAATTTCTAAATGAAATTATTAATTTAGAACACATACCTTTTATCTCATTTAAACAGGGTCATAGCAATTTGAGATATTTCTCTTACCTTCCATCGTCTACGAATTGCGTTTCAAGTAGGCCTATATAATGGGCCTATATAATATCTATTAGGCCTATTGCCTATTCAACAGATCGTTGTTGACAGAAAGCAGCTGCAGTGCTGGTATGGAGGAAGAATGAAAATCAACATCGTGGGCTTATGGAATACCATAGGTCTAACATACCTGGAAATAGATTGTTGGAAGTCGGATCATACTAAGTATAGGCCTATGTACCAGCCCACCTGCATGGGAAAACCTGCCTGTGGTTGGCTGAAAAACAAAAATTATAATTACTAAATTGACTGGCAGTCCACATGGGAAAACATCCATGTCGTTGGTTGAAAAGCAAAATTTAATGATTACTTTTACTAAATTGACTGGCTCATGACATAGCAAAACTAGCATAGCATCATGCAATTATACATGTAGCATGACACAACATTGTATTGTATTCTATCTATAAATTTATATACCACCTCACGACGTGCACACTTATCAGATGCGCACATGATAGCACAACACAATATAACACAACTATAATACACAACACAATAGATGGCTAACGAAATACAAAACGGCATAGCGTCATGCAATGTAGCATAAATGTATTATAGTGTTACGATTGAACTTTGAATGCAGTTTGTCAGCTGATGTCCAATGGTATATTCGCCTTCTTTGCCTCTCACACAATGGATACGATAGACACGATCAAGTCCTACAGCTCCACCTTTCGTATGCCGTTCATTACGACCAACATCGCCATGAACACCACTGGTCAGGAACTTGGTTATGAGCTCTATCTCAGACCCTACTACGTCAAGGCCATTTTAGACCTCATGAAGCACTACAGATGGAATGACTTCATTTATCTCTATAATTCAGATGAAGGTATTTACTTTATCGTTTTTATTCGCAACTATCGTTCCATTGTCGACAATTATGTGTCATGATAAAGGTCTGTTCGCCAGGCGTCGCATGACATTTGCACCACTTAAAATATTATAAGCATGACGTATACGTGGCAAAGTTTTAATTTATTAGAAGGATTTTTTATCTGTAACACGCGAGAGTATTGTACCAACTTCCGGCAGCTTTTGAAACAGAACAACGCGCGCATTCCACTCTAGAGTTCTGTATCAGTAATTTTTTGAGATTATGAAGACTGTGACCGAAAATCTGATAGTTGTGCTTTCATTTCTACCGTGCGATGTAAAATTGATTGTGCAACTGACTAGGTCTCGAGAGGCTCCAAACGTTGCTTGATGGTCTAACAATGGAGCAGTATTTAGTGAGGACGCGGCTCCTGCGAGTTCGTGATGTGGAGGATGCTTATCGCAGTCTGCAGAGATTGGATTCACGAAATAGAGAGGAAAAGCGAATCATAATTGATCTACCAATAGAGGATTGTGAGGATCTTCTACGGAGACAGGTAGTTTAGTAGTTATTATATATTGCAAACTGTGGATGCTTTTCGCATATCGTAGCCGTAAATGATGAGACAGCTAGACGAAGTCTACATATACTACTATAGAATATAATTATACTGTTGTTACTTATACCACTAAACGATAGCGTCGGTAGGACTATTAGTCTGCCAGCACTGTCATTGCTACTACTGCTGCTTCCGCTGCTGCTGCTGCTGCTGCTACTGCTACTGCTACTGCTGCTACTACTACTACTACTACTACTACTACTACTACTACTACTACTACCACTACTACTACTACTACTACTACTACTACTACTACTACTACTACTACTACTACTACTACTACTACTACTACTACTACTACTACTACTACTACTGCTACTACTACTACCACTAGCACTACCACCTAAGCACCACCATCACCACCGGCAGTAGTATTGTTAGCAGTAGAAGAGAATGCTTTTGTAGAAAATATTCTGATAGCTTCGCCTATGACAGCAGACTATATAGAGTCTTTTATAGACTAAATCGATTTACATGAACTGATAATTTCGTCTCTCTGTGCTTCAGACAAAGGGAATTCCTGGCATGATGCATCACTATCTCATCATCGGATTGGTACGCCGCTAAAAAAGTTTGAACCTACATTTTCAAACATTCAATGTGTGAATGTATGATATCTCTGGTTATCTGCATAGCGCCTTCTAGGCATTGTTGAAAGCATTGGAATATGTCTCGCAAACAAATTTAAAACGTTTGTCTTACGATTAGCTGAGAAAGCCTGTTAATTTTACTTAGGGCCTACATGTAGGCATAGGCGCAACCACCCAATGGGACCCACGGGACGCGTCCCCCCCAACTTTTGAGTGGTCCCATTGACTTTATCATTATGGTCCCCCCCAACTTTTAGGACGTGTTTCATTTGGTCCCCTCCAACTTTTAGGACGTGATTGCGCCTATGCATGTAGGCTACACTGTACATATCCCACCTTCAGTTCCTCTACGACGAAGATGTTGATAATTAAATGAACAGAACGTAGGCCTTATTTTCCATGGTCATTGGTCATAGCATTCAATTTGTTATTAGATGTTAACAGTATTCCCCTATGTTTACGAAACATCAGTGTTTATAAATTTAGCTAGAACTTATTGCACATTAATTTTCATAATTATCCATGTTATGAAAAGTGTCGTAGTCGAAAATTATCTATTTTCCAAGGCCAAACACTGTCCTTGCGATTCTGTGAAAAAGTAAAAACAAAATAATGTGAAATTACCTTCAGTTTTAAGGTTGTTTTCGACTCAACATGGCAGTATTTAGTGGTTTGTTCCAATGACAACTTGATGAGAAACTATCTAGCTGTTAACTTTGAACATGTCAAAACGTGAACTGATATTGCATGAGACGATTGAGACTTACTTACTGATTACTCAATGTTGCTTAAGAAAGAGGTCTAATCTGTTTAACAGGAAATGCAAGATGACAACTTTGTCCGTATCGTCGGACCTTTCAGAAGCGGAGGAATAAAGATGACATGGCTGAGATTGGTCGACAGACGCACAAAGGTCATGAGTGACTTTCTAAGTGGTTGGTCAAAACTGGATTCCGACTTGTACAAAGGAGCTGGAAATAAAATATCCGTATGCTGTTCAATTAAACAGTGGTTGATTTTGCTACATCCGTTAACTGATTAACAATCTAGTAACAAGTTGCCTTGGTTTTGATCAACGAACGGAAATAGGCATGATGGTACAATTTTCAGTAATGTGCACATAATTATTTATAGACCTAATACTTCGTTATTATTCTGTCTAAATTTGACTTGGCTGATTGATTTTTGACTATAATTATATAATATCAGTGTTCTTATGACTCAACCTTTAGCTATCTTATAGTGTATGCCTCGACAGTATACTCCTAGCACTGTCTTAAGTGTCCTGATACATGCATGCATGCATGCATGCTTGCTTGCATGCATACATACATACATACATACATACATACATACATACATACATACATACAATGTATGTATGTATGTATGTATGTATGTATGTATGTATGTATGTATGTCATACATACATACATACATACATACATACGTACGTACATACGTACATATATACATACATGCATACATACATACATACATACATACATACATACATTCATACATACATACATACATACATACATACATACATACATACATACATACATACATACATACATACATACATACATACATACATACATACATACATACATACGTACGTACGACATACATACATACATACATACATACATGCACACAATACATACAACTACATAAATACATTGCACGATGGAAGCCTGCCTGTCCTTTACCTGTCCTTGTCATATATCAGTGATGTGCTTTGCTGTAGTCCGAGGCAGCGTTGGCTGTAGATGCTGTGAGTGTTATAAGCCGGGCTCTGCATCGAATGATCAGCCAGAAGCCATCCGTCTTCATGCAAACGTTACGTAATGGAAATGTCTACAATAATGGTTCCCGTGGAATAGACTGCGACGCAGAACCTGTGTCTACGTTTGTACATGGACCGGACATCATGCAGGCCATGAGAGAAGTAAGAAGAGTTGCTATAAGAAACTCAGTTCAACGCATAATTTATTTTATTTCGACGAGGTAACTAAGGCATCGAATTTCAATGCCTTCGATAAAAATGCTGTTGTTTTGAAAATTCGTTGCTGAAAACTGCAATGAATGCAACGTTAAATAACATAATGTGTCGTGACATCAGCAAAACGTTTTCGTTCGTTTAGTCTTAACTGCATATAAAGTAGCCCAGCTATAAAATAACAGATTTATTTCTCACAGGATTCAACCTATCAACCTATCCAATCATAATGTCACACACACACACACACACCTACACACACACACACACACACACATATATATATATAGCCTATATATATATATATGGAATTATAGATATATTATAATTATATTATTGTCATATTGCAGAAAATTTAATGTCAACGTGTTTTTTCTTTTTAGGTAGAGTTTATTGGGCTGACTGGAGTGGTAAAATTTGACAACTTTGGTCTTCGACGTGACTACAAACTGGACGTTTATGACAGCACACTTCACCGAGGTCTTACGCAGGTTCAAGTAGTCAATAACTTACGTTTTTGTCTTTCAATTATCCGTTTTAAGCGATGTATGACCATTTATTTGTCTGTTTGTCTGTTTCTATTTGCAATGGAACCGACCAAAATGAATTGCCGATTATTTTGACCGATGCACAATTATTAAAACTAACAGACAAGTCTACTGAACCTGTGTGCACGCATAACACATAGTGAACACACAAACTGCACTGTGCTATGTGTCAAATCGTGAGTCTCCAATTGTTATTGACAAAGTTAGCCGAGGAGACATGTGTGCACAATGCCTTTCGGTTGATATTTTTCATTCTAATGCTTCCTATATTGTAGATCGGATCGTGGCATTCAGAAACAGGCCTTAGAATACGTTCCGATGACAGATTTCGTCCAACAAAAGGAAAGTGATCTTTCGAAAACTGAATCCTTTGCATGGTAAACGTCTGACTCAGTGCTATAGAAAATTCTCTTTATTTAGCTCGCAGAAGGGTGATTAGAATTTTCATCGCTATCGGCATCTTGTCTGCTTGATCATCGCTATAAATCTCCAGTATTTATTATTTAGCTTCTGCAGTTCACGCAGAGCCACTAATCTCCAGTTGAAGGGCAGAAGTTTTGCTTATTTTACGTTAATGCAGGAACTCACCCAATGTAGACTAAGCTTTTTATAAGTCACTCAAAATCCTACTTTTTTAAACTGCGGCTGAGCTGAAGAGCGCCTCTGAGTAGTTGTCTTTAAGAGGCGCTATATAAATTCACGAAATGAATGAATTATTTAATTATTATCGAAATATAATTACATAGTTATGAGTTATAACCATCGGTTTATTGTGCAAGAAAATATGCAAAATAACATTGCGTCAAGCTAAACAAGTACTCTCTTGTTCATAAAGGGAACCCAGAAGGGACTGCAGGAGGTAAGAACCCGACTAACAATTCTGATCGGTCATAAACGTAAATGATGTTTTAATAGCTTGAGATTAGGAGTACTACGAAGATTTTAATGCATTCTATTCAGCTTCTCTGGACCTGCACATCAAATCGAGAATTTTCTCGAGTTTGTATGGGCAAGTTCACCATTGTATGAGGCTAGGTTTCTCGTGTTGTAGTAGTGGATGTCAGAGGCTAGTCTAAAGATGTTGGCATGGGAGATAGACAACGTGTTGCAAGAATATCGACGCATGAATTCACAAACCTGTAGTTGTTTTATTTATGAAACTTTCAGAATCCCGAGATGCGTGAATAACTGCTCTGAATGTCAGTCAATTGCAAGGGAACCAGCTATTAATCCGACGATTCTTTTCTGCAACACAATTACAACAACCTATATCTATATCTAAACCTATAATCTATAAACATACATAATTTTTTAGCAGATGTCGTGATCATTAATATATTATCATGCTGTTTCAGACCGTATTATAAATGTATACCGCGCTTCGTACAAGATTACAACCTATTTATGCTTTCGATGTGAAAATGTTTGAGAGTGCAATCTCGTCCTTTCTTTTAGTAATTACAGAAGCCAACGAGAAGAAAGCACTCGATTACTTCAGAGACAAGACACAGAAGAATTCCAAGTTGATACGATACCTGATTACAGAAATGTTCCGCATCAACCTGGACTATGAATACAGCTGTTGAATAGCGTAGTATAGCCTATAATGTTCGCAAAGCGCTATATAATTATTGCCCTAGACAAAATGAAGTCCAACGAATTTATTGCTGTGCTATTGCGTCGAATAAATACTGACTTTAAAAATAAACATGCACAATCAGCTTTGAACAGTTTTTGATTTCTTCGCTTCTCGTCATTTAGCTGACTTAAAGTAAAACTATGATGATGTTAAGAGTTTACAAATCATTATTTTGTGTACTTATTGTGCAGACATTTAGTAGGATAGTCCTATATTGAACGTCCCTTTTATGACGCCAGCGGCCACCCAGAGCGATGGATAATGTAAAACTGATGCCTATTATAGCGGGTTATAGTTCCATGATACGTAGGCTACTAAACAATCATGGATAGTTTTCACTACAGAAATTCTGAGTAAATGATGTTAACAAGACTATGAATAGTAGGCTACTTCTGCTAAACTTCTGAGAAAATGCAACTATGACCGCTGACTTGCAGCAATACTGTAACATAGGCGTAGGGGGACATTTCAGCAGTGGGGGGGCAAAAAATTTACTTTTGCCCGAAAAAATCAACCCGGAATAATTGACGTCGTGCACACAAAGATACATACCTCTGTCAAATACCCATCTCTGTTCTTGCACCCACACCCGGGGACAAAGGGCAGGATGGCAAATACCCTGGGGCCCGGCCATATATAGGGACCAGGCTGGGGAATTTTTAGGCTTATATGCAAATTTATTATGCAGCCTATGTAGGGCCTATAATATTCCTGACACTTTACTACAACCAGTTCAAACTTCACACGAGCAACTTATTAAATTCATAATTTTACATTGTATTGTATCGTATTTGATCGTCTATGAAGCGCCTCTATTAGGGTGAACAGTTCAGAGGCGCTCCTAGTGCACAAGACCACGCGAGAGGAGGCAGGTTTTTAGAGGAGAGAAGGAATTAAGAAGAGAGACTGCCATGCAAAGAAAGTGTAGAGCAAACGCAAGGAGAAAGCTCATTTCAAAGAGAAAGACCAATTGAGGCAAAAAATTTATGATCGGGACTGAGCCATAGCAGTTTTAGAAGGCGGAAGCAAGAGTCAAGTTTGTTGGATGAAAGAAGTGAACGTTTGGAGGAAGCTGAGTGAGGCCTTAGTATAACGTCGGTCAGATATTTCGGGCAAAACCCCGCTGAGCCTTGAAGATCATAGTGAGGATCTTAGGTTGCATGTGAGCACGGAGAGGAAACCAATGGTTGGAGACTGAATGGCGAAAGATTCTGTGGCACCTTAAAATTTAATGAAAATAAGAGGAACGCGTGCTTTTGGAAATATGCTCAGTTAAGGTAGAGCGTAGCCCATATCCGTAATAATTTGAGTCATCTGTCAAGTGCAACACCCTGGTACCGCACACTTGACAAGAAGGAAAAGATCGGAAATTTTCAGAGAGCAGAATAAGATCTGCACGTTCAATGTTGATGATGGCAAGATTATCGTGTCTGGTTTGCCTCATGACCAGGGATAGTAGAAATTTCGATGTCATTCAGGCAGTGAATTCCGTGATCTGTGGCACTTGACTTGAATGCTGTGAATTTCCCAAAATGCCACGAATAGTCACAATTTTCGGGCAAATTTCGGCTCGTGATTTTGCTCCGATTGACGCCATTATTTACAAAATGCTACCGTGAATTCTGAACGTTTTTGGGAATTTCTGCAATCCATGGTTGTTGTGAGCTATTATTTAACTCAATTCGGGCAAGTTGGAACTGGGAGATAATGTGGAGTAAGACTAATGAACGTTGAACTTCAAGAAGTTTGTTTAATATTTTCCGGGTCAACTTGCCCGAAGAAACAGACTTGCCCGAAATTTGGGGGCATTTGCCCCCCTCTGGACCCCCGTCTCCTACGCCTATGGCAATACATGACAAAGGGCCAGTTTAACAGCAGAGACTATCTTGGGCGGAGTTTGGTTTCCGTTCTTGGAGGGGATAAAGCCTTCTTGGGGGGGGCTAAGCCCGGGAAAAGAAACCATTTGCAAGGTAGAAAAATGAATCTGGGTCTTCTTTGGGGGGCTTAGCCCCCTAGCCCCTGATAAACTCCGCCCATGGAGACTATAATTATAATAATGGTTATTCTGAATTATGCGTTTATCATTGACCATTATCCAATGATCAAGTATCACTCAAAGCGCCGAGAAAGTGCAGGAGAGGGGCTTACTTAAGACCTCTACACCGAAATCGTCAAAGAGGTGTCTGGATAATGTACTTTCTACATTGCAAGGCCAATGCTACAACTAATCGGCCACCATGCCCTGTACAATGTACATGTGCTGTCCTACTGCCGCACTCCCACGAGTCAAATGTAAACAACCAAATTAAATCGAAATTGCAAGCCTCGACGTTTCGGTCATTTGTACAGCGGCGGGTGTTGCGCTGGAACCATAAACGCCTTCTGTCCTCATCGCAAGTATCCCTAGCGCCGTTGGCCGATGCTGCTCTGAGTTGCAGTTCAAGGGAACTTTCGTGATTTGGTTGGAAGATGCTGTCGCTGCTGAGGAAGTTGGTTTTGATCCTCGTTCTGATTGACTGTGTGACAAACGCAGATGGCGAGGAATCAGTAGATGCAGATGAAATTTTTATCGGTAAGACATCATAATATAGATTATAGATTGATTAATTATCTACTGCCTGATATTCGTTCACGTTTCAGAGTTTTAGCCTACAACATCTTTTATTTCAAGTTGTCGCATGTGGTAAGAAGTTATTCTCGGAATTCAAGTTTCTTTGACATTCGTCTGGGATAGGATAACAGTTGCTAGGCCTGTTAGACTATATTATTTCAATGCTCAGTTACGGTCGTGAAATAAGCTTAATGGAGGGTTGAGTATTAAACTTTCAAAACATAAATTTCCTGTTAAAAAGGCAAAGTTATTGGGTAATAATGGCTATTTTCTATACTTTTGAGGCAGAAGCAATTGGAAAATAACAGTTGGTAGGGCCTACACATGATTTTTTTAAATTTACGAAGATCAATATATCAGAGATATTTCGACATAAGATAACCGCTTAATCTTCCAAAACACGTTGTTACTCATTACTGACTGTAAAAATCTGAATGATGATGATGATGATGATGATGATGATGATGATGATGATGATGATGATGATGATGATGATGATGATGATGATGATGATGATGACGTTGATGATAATAATGACGACGACGACGATGATGATGATGATGATGGATGATGTGACGATGATTACGACGATGACGACGACGATGATGATGACGATGATGAATAAACTATCGGAATTTTCAAATTCAAATTCAAATTGCTTATTGAGAGTGATTACCAGTAAAGTAAAAAAAACAGCAAAATGCAAATAAATAACAGTGTAGGGCTGTAGGCCTACAATTAGAAGAAGAAGAAGCTATGTTAACTGGCAATTAAGTGAGGAGGAGATCCTTTCATCTGCATAATTATAATGCTGTTTCTTCACTATCGTTTGCGTACATTCCAGGTTCAATTGTACCGATCAATACTCCACGCCACATATACTAACAGGGTTCAACATGGCTTTACTTCAGTAGGCTATCATTTGTCTGGGTCGTATAAGCTTAATATACCAAGCTGTCAAATTCCCAATACCATATTAGCCTACTGAAACAATATCTTGACAATTTCGACGTGAGAGAGAGCGAACAGGGAAACTGTTCGCGCGTGAGAAATCCATTATTCGGCAGTTCATATGCCGTGAAGTATTTAGAGGCAATTACTTCTCGATGCCTCGCAATTTTGGTTAATGCGTATCGTCGCACAGTGGATAGCTATGATTTAGCGAACACTGGATATGGAACAACATGCATGAGTTTTAAGCATTGAGCGAGGCACCAAATTTCGTTTTTAACGGCTATCGAAAAGGCTTATAGGCAATCACGACACCACTTCAACCTAGAATCAGCCTGATCCAGTATAATCGGCGTGACACCACTTACAAGTCACATCGGGTTCAGAGCTGTAGATCCACACGAAATAACTGGACCTTCCATGGAAAACCTCGTTACTTCATATAATTCAGCTAATAATATATTTTAGAAATAGCACAAGATCAACACCGTCAACACGGTGCAATACGGGACTTGTCTCAAACACAGCGTTAAAACCTCAATGTCGGTTTAGAGAGGCCATTTGGAAGACTTGATTTCGAATTGGTGTCAATGGGCATATCCGAATGTGAGATGATATGTTAGTCTACTAGGGTTATGAAAAGTAGGCTATAATATTATTTCTAATTGTTTACATTGGTCAACATCACTCTAATAAATCAAATCAAATAAACCGATTTTCCAAGTTCCTGTCTTCCCTAGTCTCTATAACCGCCACATTATTTCTGTCAAGAAGATCGCGGATTAACTTAGAATAAACCTAGCTTAGATTGAGGCAGAATAGTTTGGATGAAGCTATGTTAGACTTAGGCCTATGCTATGTAAATTTCTGAAATAAATAGAATAAATAAATATCAAGTTAGAATAGTTTAGTATTTGGTTAGAAGAGTTTAGGTTAAGTTAGAATTGCTTAGATTGCGACAGGGCTGTTTTAAAGGAATTTTTAGAACTGCAAAACTTCTTCCTTTCCCTCCCATCCTCCAAGGTAAATTATTTCCAATCGGAGGACAATGACCATTTTCTGCTAGTTTTTACTGTACAGAAGTGTTTCTACAACTGCACAAATCCATTTAGAACTGCAAATTTTGTGTACAACTGCACGTTAAAAAAGCTCTGGATTGCGATACCCAGATTCAGGTACCGGGGTATTCGACTTTTGCAGTTTTCGCATATGGAATGTCACTTAATTACTCGGGGTTCTGAATTTTTGGAGTGTCCAAAGTAGCTTGTGATGTAAATGTAATCGAAAGTTATCTATAACACAACACTCACGTTATAGTCCCATATAGATGACACTCAGTGGACACACATAAAACTCGAGAATCACTTCATTTTTTAGACCTTTTAGATTAACCATGTTTGACGCATGGCTAGGTTATTGAAGGGCTCTATATAAATGAAAAATATTTAAAGCATGCAATGCCATGCATGCGCCACAAGAGCAAGACAGAGGAGCACTATAATTACAATTGGCATGCAATCGACCAATGTACTGATGTTAGCAACAGTATGAGAAGTGCAAGATATAAATGGCGGAGGGGTCAGACTCTGATCCACGTGAAGTTGAGGTGCGTAAAAACTCTGATTTAGAGTTCAATGAAGAATTGGTTCAATGAAAGGTTGGAGGGGTTTTACCCTCCCCATTCCGGCAATTCTCACCCTGGTTTGCAGCAACGACCATTCCATTTTCATAAATATCGACCAAATGCAGTTTTACTAACGTAGCGCATTTTGTGTATGATGAGTGCTGGATACCACAATGACAACAATGTAGTCTTTTACGAATAATTACAGGAGCTCTGATTGACGACAATAAATACGGCGAAGAAGCATTGACAGCTTTCTCGTATGCCATTTCAATGGAGAATGAGAATCATCCGAACTTCAGATTGAACGACGCGGATCCAACCGTATCATCCATGACAAATAATTTCTTGGTCATCAACAGAAGTAGGCCTTAGTTAAAAGAATTTAAATGCTTCGACCAGTTTTTGTGATGTAGAAAGTTTCTCTGGGTCAAATTAAACTGTGCCTGCGAGACCAATAATTTATTCACAGGCGTAGAAACCAATCAGAATTTCAGCTACAGAAATCTTGGTCTAAATCTAGACAGAGGAACTTCCAATTTCCATAGCGCTAATCAAAGGTAAGGCGGCACAGGGCACCGGCTTATTTATCATCATCATCACCACCACCACCACCACCACCACCACCACCACCACCACCACCATCATCATCATCATCATCATCATCATCATCATCATCATCATCATCATCATCATCATCCTCATCATCATCATCATCATCATTATGTATTTATTAAGCCCTCGCTGACTAACTTCATAATGATAATGATGATAATTATTATTTCATTGGCTTTGTGTGTCGATCGATATTTTCTAAATGCAGTTTGTCAACTGATGTCCAATGGTTCATTCGCTTTCTTCGCATCTCACACGCTGGATACAATCGATGCGATAAAGTCTTACAGTTCCAACTTTCGGATGCCGTTCGTAACATCCGGGATTGCCTTGAACACAACTGGCCAGGAAGTCGGTTATGATTTCTACGTGAGACCTTACTACATGAAAGCCATCGCAGATGTCATCAAGCACAGAAACTGGCATGACCTTTGTTATCTCTACGACTCCGAAGAAGGTAGGCTATCTATGTATGAAGAGCAAAATTCGAAATTCAATTCATTTAAGAACAACTGAATATAATAATTTATATTAATCATCGAAGGTATTTTTGTAGACTATTCATAGTCCA
Source organism: Lumbricus terrestris (assembly GCA_949752735.1). Lineage (NCBI taxonomy): Eukaryota > Metazoa > Annelida > Clitellata > Crassiclitellata > Lumbricidae > Lumbricus > Lumbricus terrestris. The sequence continues at coordinate 87,674,969 of OX457036.1, forward strand.
TCTTTTGTTGGGATAATCCTAGAGATGACATGTGGTCTACCTTTCTGTCAGTTTTTGCTTTTGACTAAAGACGCCTCAAGGGTCATTAACGAGCATTGGAACTTGTCCTCATTGGCTGGAGATAGACTGGGATGCTTATGAGTCAAATAATGATATTCACTATTTAAGAGTTTGAATGAATGAATGAATGAATGAATGAATCAGCGATTGAAAGAATGTGATGTGAATTTTATGATTTTCTCAACGCCACATCGGAATGGCAAACTTAAACCAATTTCGCTATAATTATCAAAGCAGGTCCTCTGTACCAGTAGACAGCTCGTAGGACCCAGTCTCAGCCAAGTTCTTTTTTAGTCCCTCCAAGAACGGAAGCCAATCTCTGTCCATGTCTTGCTCTGTCAATTCCACTGTGGTGATGGTTGGGTTAGGCCTGGAACGTTGGCGCCAACTGACGGATGGCTTCACACAAAATGGATTCACCGTAAAGATGCGCATTCGTCGGGTTGTGAATGCAGCTGAAGCCGCCGTTGCTCTGCAAAGGCTGCTGTCGAGCCTCGACTATGGAACGACGTTTCTATTGGACTTTCCGACGAAAGACTGCGAAAAACTTTTACAACTTCTGGTCGGTTAATCAGTTGCATGGAAAATAATTTTCATTTCCGTTATTCAAGATTTACATGAAATTAAAACATCAGTTTAGTAGGCCTACATGCAAGCTGGGTTTCGATGGGTAGTAGTTATCGTGTTATATATATATATATATATATATATATATACTGTCTATCGATAGAGATGTCGTGGTTTAAAATCCCCACCATGGCAGAAATCTGATTGTGGATGTTTGTTCTACATAATTATTATATTCCCTGGCCAATTCGGGTGATCTGAGTACACTGATCCTTCGGTGGGTGGGCCCGTGGGGAGATAAGACGACTATTATAGGCAAAGGATTGTTCATGCGCCCTCATATGCTGAGGACAAGAAAATGAAGGCATAAGGAAATGAAGTCTTTTACATGTTACAACATGACTGGTCATCAGAACAGCTCCCTCCATCGCCTCTCTATGGTTACTCTGCCCACCAGATTCTGCTCTTTACTGGGCTCCATTACTTTACGTAGCGCTCACAAATAAAATTGTGCACTGCGGTTTGAAAATTTACGTTTTGCGCTTTACGATTAGGATTCAGCTAATAAAACGAAGGTAGCAACAGTGAGACAGAAAATGTCACAGAGTTTAAATTATTGTTTAAGTTCGGTAATACGGATTTAAAGTTGATTTCCGCAGGGAAAGAAAATATGCTGTTCCTCTCATTACAAACTCGCAGCTCTTTTTGTTTTCTGCGTTAAATAAATTTTAATACGTCTACATAGAGTTATAGTATTAGGCTATTACTTCAACATACTACCCAAGAAACATGATTAGTAGGGTGGAGTGAAATTTTTTTTTCTCGAATTTCTAATTGTAATAGTGATCAAAAGTTGACCATGGTATCACAGAATTGCTACAAAAAATTTGACCTTCCTGTGTTGACGTCTTCTGCCCTCTACCGGACGATTTAAGGACGCCATATTGATTTTCAGTACTGTCAGGCATTTTGAAAATTGCACTGTTAGAAGCAAATCATGTAACAATTTTCTAACTGGTGTTTCTAGACTAACTTGACCCTCCTGAAAACGAAAATCGCGGTTAGGAAGCGGGATTTTTAGCGGTTCCATTGGAAAACAAGATGGCGGACAAAATGGCAGCCAATTGCTTAAAATGACTAAAAGTAAAGTATTGTATGTGATAGGAAGACGGTTTTAGGCTCTAAATTAAGATTATAGGGTTGAAGGAATGCAATGGAATCAAATACATATATGTACCACTGCAAAAAAACCAAAATGGCGGACAAAATGGCGGCCAGAATCTTCAAATGGCTATTAATGAAGTCATGTATGCAATGAAATCATGATTTCAGGGTCTAAGTCAACATTTTCAAGGTCAGGGAATATGATGAAACCAATGTCACTCATGTAGCATTGCATGAAAACCAAAATGGCGAACAAAATGGCGGCCACAATTCTAAAATGGCTACAAGCAAAGTCATGTATGCAATCGGAATTTGACTTCAGTCTTTTGCCAGGTCTTTGCAAGATGGCATCTGTTGTTGAATTTATCTACAATGTTCTTTATTTTGCCAGATAATAATGATCATTGAAATTACCACAATTTTCTCAGCAGATCTTAAACCAAGGAGCGTTCTGCAAAAGAACACTGACGAATTTATCATGCAGCACCTTATCACAGCGTATCAAACTGACTTTCCGATGGATCTGGCATCAATATCGTGCCATGAGCTTCCCTCAAAATCTGTGGCATTGGATGCTTTGTGAAAAGTAACTTGTCCAGTCAGCAACTTTTTAACAGAGGTCAACATTTATTTATTTAGAAAATTTTATGCAGGGCCTTTTCAACGTAGGCTATTCAGTATCACTCCCAACCTAACCGCAACGGAATAGGACAGTTTCTAGATTCTTAAGGAACGGAGTGGAGTGACCCATGGACAATAAGTGCAGTGAAAATGGGTGGACATTTCAGGTTGTGGATTCAGCCGCAGAGAATGAACGTTGCTGTCGAATAGCAGAAGCTCAGCTTGGTCCGCCAACCGAAGAGTGGATCGACGCTGGAGTTGAAAAACAGAGTTCTTGCAGACAAGTGGGGCTCGTCCCTCAAGGCACCGCCTAACCAGCACACAGACCCTGTAGGTAATACGCTGCTGGAAACGGAGCCAATGCAAGACATCTGCATATAATATGAGACATGACCAAATTTTGCGATATGCCCAATAAATTGTGTCGCAATTCATAGGACAAGTATCCAGATAAATTTTTGGATGGACATTGGACAAGCAATGGTACAAGCAATGGGGACCTTCCAAAGGCGAAGACATTTGGTGACCTGGCAGATACAATGGTTGCTCGTGTAAAGATACTTTCGATTGGCTACAAGAGGGTCAATAATTATTGTCTTGGATAGGTACTGGACCTGGAAATTGCTTATAAAAAAGTGGAACCACACAGAAATGGCGACTAAGACCACAACTTCGTCATTGTATTGAGTCTTGAAATAGCGGTACTCCGTTGTCGGAAAATTGCCTGAATGTTCTTGGTATGCCTGAAAGCAAAGCTGATCTAATTTCATTCCTGCTCATTCAGCTCTCAACAGCCACATTTGGGCATTTGGAGGTATAGATGTAGCTGTTGCTGGTGGTTCCGTGAAAGAAGAAAAGGTGTTGCCTACTACTGAGTGTATGCCTTATATTTAACGATATTTGGGTGTAGAAAGCTAATTTGAGAAGAATCATGTTGTGTAGCGAGTAGAAAGGTTTTCAAAGCTGACTTGTATTTGGAGGAATTGAGCGCTGGACTCAATCATTAGATACAGAACTTCACTAATAGAAAATTCCAGGATCTGGCCGCCATTTTGTTCGCCATTTTGGTTTTCATGCAATGCTACATGAGTGACATTGGTTTCATCATATTCCCTGACCTTGAAAATGTTGACTTAGACCCTGAAATCATGATTTCATTGCATACATGACTTCATTAATAGCCATTTGAAGATTCTGGCCGCCATTTTGTCCGCCATTTTGTTTTTTTGCAGTGGTACATATATGTATTTGATTCCATTGCATTCCTTCAACCCTATAATCTTAATTTAGAGCCTAAAACCGTCTTCCTATCACATACAATACTTTACTTTTAGTCATTTTAAGCAATTGGCTGCCATTTTGTCCGCCATCTTGTTTTCCAATGGAACCGCTAAAAATCCCGCTTCCTAACCGCGATTTTCGTTTTCAGGAGGGTCAAGTTAGTCTAGAAACACCAGTTAGAAAATTGTTACATGATTTGCTTCTAACAGTGCAATTTTCAAAATGCCTGACAGTACTGAAAATCAATATGGCGTCCTTAAATCGTCCGGTAGAGGGCAGAAGACGTCAACACAGGAAGGTCAAATTTTTTGTAGCAATTCTGTGATACCATGGTCAACTTTTGATCACTATTACAATTAGAAATTCGAAAAAAAAAATTTTTTCACTCCGATTCACTCCACCGTAATGATTAGGCCTAATCATATTAGGCAAGCTTCTCATCAGATTCTCCTACTTAACTTTGACTTTCAGTTCTCTTGAATCTCTTCATGCTTTTTCATAGAAAGTGTTCTTAATTTACAGCCGTATAACAAGTGAGCTGCATAGCCTATAATTAGGGCCTATAAGAGATCTCTATCTCTGTTAGTTCATGTGGCCTACATTGAACTGTCCGTTGATTGTAGAAATTATTTTTGACGGCACTTGCATCAAAGTAAGGCATGACCCTATAACCTACAGGCGTACAATAATTTTGCAAAAAGAATTGTCAATGAATCATGCTGGACAATCGCGAAATTCGATCTGTGCCAATAATTATTATTACTTCAATTGACCGTTAATAGGCCTATTTTGTCTAGACGAATAGGCTACGTTGCTTAACAAATGCTGTGAAGGCGAATTGAAGTTTTGCTTTGGTCTTCTTGTAGGATACAGACACTCGTGCCGGTTTCCATCAATATTTTGTCGTCGGTTTCGTAAGTGTTCAGTATTAAATAGATACCAATTATTAGACTTCAGGTTTCAGCAGTCAACGATTGATTTTGTGCCTTTGACTGAGAAAGTGATGGTCCTTTGGCTCAATGTCTTTTATCATAGGTCTATGTTTAACTTTGCTTTGATTTATGTTCTCTTAATGATTAATCCGTTAATTGTGGGGCGTGGTGGTGTAGTGGGTATGTTTGTTTACTTGCAGTCGGAGGGTTGCAGGTTGGGATCCACCTCAAGCCGCCTCGTAGAGACCATAAGCAAATCCTTCACTCGCAATTGCTCCGCGCTTCGGAGTAAAACTCCGATTCAGTGTCCGCGCTGTTGTCGGGAGCGCTTCTGAGTATAAATCTTGAACGGGCGCTATAACAATTGCACATAAATACATGATGTTGTTTCTTGTGGTCACAGTCACCGACTGTAATAAGGTAGAGGGCGTTTTATTTATTCATTAATTTCATAGGAATTATGTAGCGCCCCTCAATTTTACCTACTCACCACTCAAACAAACAACAACTAATCTACATTTATCAAGCTATTCCTTTGCTTCTCCTCCATTTCTCCTCTTCGGTTCCTTTCTATTACATTCTATTACCGTTACTTTACGCAACCGTTGCTAATCTTATACCATGGTAGCTTGACTATAATTAGACCTGTCGCTACTTCACACTAGCTGATCTTCTGATCATGTCTGATCTGATTAACCTCACTTCATCTTAGCTCACCTGACTTGACCTGCGCCAACCTCATACCGTGCAGTATTTCACATACCTAACCAACCGTTATTATAAATTTCATTATGAATAATTATGTCCTTTACGGAAGGGACGTAGGCCTACAATCAGGGTTTAAAGTGTGACGGGACGGTCATGGACGGCGTCCGTGCACTTGTTTTCATATCTGAATGCCGTCCTGCCATTTATTTGGCCAACACACACTGAAAAGGTGAGGTACTTCCAGGCACTGAATTTTAAAACCATGTATGCACTGCGTATAATAAAGAGTTTTTATATGTTAGGGAATTGAGGAAATGAATTACGAAGCTCATCAACTTTATGTGATTGGTCTTCGATTGGTCGATAGATCGAACAGAAAAGTCAGTTCATTTCTTATAAACTGGTCGCTGTTGGATCCATCAGTTCACAAAGGCGCTGGAAGAAGTCAAATATCCGTGAGTCGTTTATCATCAGCGGTCTTCACATAATTTAACCCCTTGTAGAAATTTGCTTTTAAAAGACATAATTATATAATTATGAGTAAATGTAAATGCATATGTAGGCCTACCAAATTTCTCAGAACCACAGGCCAAGACCGATCACCTCTGTTAGGCCTATAGGGCCTAGTACTTTTCAATACACATCGAACTTAGCTCTCCTCCGCAAATGCCTTAAGTTTTTCATTAGCTTTTGAATATAATATGCTCAACATGTAAGTAGCCTAAAGTAGGCAAAGTACACTTTAATTTATTAAATCAGATGGTAAAGAGCACTTTAGCGCACGAGTATTCAGGTTAAGTAGCAATGATGTAGATCTAAACAGTAACTGTTACTGTAGGCTATCCACTTCTATCAATGTTTAATAAGAGCTAGGCCTACATGGCATTGTGTAAACAATTGAGAAAGCGATGCTGCGTTTGCAATTCTCTTATGCAGAACTTTTAAAAATATAGGAGCGCTGTTACAGTAGATGATTTTATCTTGAGGTAGGCTAATTCTTCCATTTTTATACCAATAAATAATGAATAAGCTTAATACACAAATCGCTTAGCGAGTGACTACTTTGAACAACATGCTGCGCTTTACATCGGCTAATTTTCTTATGCAAAGGACTTTTCCCACTGATGTATAATTTTATAGTACGAGGCAGCGTTGGCTGTAGATGCGGTGAGCGTCATAAGCCGAGCTCTGCAGCGAATGATCAAAGAGAAGTCAGCCATCTTCAATCAAACGTCACGTGATGTGAACGTCCACAGCAATGGGTCTCAGGGAATCGATTGTGACGCTGATCCACTGCGTACTTTTCAGCATGGACCCGACATCAAGGCGGCAATCAAGGAGGTAGCCTAATATAAATCTATTCTTTGCCACCAAACATAGGCTATTTGTAAATTATGTCACTGCTGAGACCTACTATGTTGATTTTAAGCGCATCGAGTTGGTCATTATGCAAATTCGACCATAATAAATTAGTTCTTGTGGTAGAGTAACACACCACAATGATCCTAAATGATAATATGGTAGGCTATACAGTCATCGGTTTTGTCTACATAGACGCAAAGGGACTATTATCATACTGGGACGATCGTGAAGGTATGGCTTTGTTCAACTGTTAACTAGCCAGCAGCAATTTTTGTCAAGCACGTTTATCGGGCTTAAAAGAAATTTTAAAAAACGCTGAGCCTGAGAATTGAGATTTTAAGCCAATAGAATCTTTGTTCTATCCATGTGATTCTTATCTCCAATAACGTTGTCTCGTAGAAACATTTCGAACGCTTTTTGCCTGAAGTATTGGTTCTTGCATTTTACCCGAATTGGTACTAATTAAGACATTACAGAGAACTAATTTCAAATAGATTGATATGATTGTGCAGTCTTCTTACTTTCTAATTACTAGAATAATTCCTATGTAACAATCTGTGATCCAATATTTTTCTGCTTGTCCCTTACTTATCCAGACAGAGTTTAGTGGACTTACCGGAGACATAAAATTTGACAAGTTCGGACTTCGGTGCGACTACAAACTGGACATCTTGGCAGTCACGCGTAATCGAGATATTGAAAAGGTCAGAGTCACTCATAGTCTATTCTAGTTCCTATTGTCGTTCAATAGTAGACCAAAATGAAGGATTTACTCTCAACCTCGAATCCTTACTCCTCTAAGTATATCACTGCCCATAGGTGTAGCACTGTAGCCAAGAAAATCCTAATTTCAAATGGGTTCCATTACGCGGAGTTTTCCAATGTTGGCTACCCCCAATATTATTGTTTAACATAACATAACAGGTTTTTTATTGCTAAGTTGGGATACAAACGGAGTAGGCCTTCTTAAAGGGACCAAAGTCCCGCTAGCACGGCCACCTATGTACCAGTAGGCCTATATCTATAAGTGGAAGTTGGTAACATGAGCAGCGGGAGTCATCTAAGTTCAAAATGAAATAATAACTTACGTATTACTATTGTCTATTGTTATGATATTTTGGCTAAACAGACAGAATATAAGGAATAGCCTAGCTGTACTTTTAAAGTGAGTAAGTGGGCACGCAAAAGTTTTTTTAAAGAGGATGAGATTAGGCGCACCATGAATATCGATAGGAAGATTGTTCCAAACAGTTGGACCAGCTATCTTAATTGAGAACTTGCGGGTGTTGGTGTGAACAAATGCCGGTCTATAGTTAGATGCTGTTCTAGTGCTGTAAGAGTGAATGGCCGAACAGGTGTTAAAATAGTTGGCAAAGGTTTAAGGTAATAGGCCATGCTTATAGCGAAACATGAATTCACCAGTTTGAAATATTCTTATTTGATCTAGTTTTAAAATACCGTTGAGAAGAAAAAGTGGGGCAGTATGACACTTGTAAGGAGATTTAGTAATTAGTCTACTGGCCCTTTTTGCAAAAATAATCAAACGTGTAAGACTCCGAAGTATAGTTCGAGGCCTAGACAAATTTGCAATATACCTATGCTAAATATGGGTAAACTAATGAGTAATATAGGTTGGTTAATACGTTAGTTAGCAACTTTTGCTTAGGCGTCGCTTGATGTTTTCGATTCCATGATAGCAGCTGGTCGCTGCACGTTTAAAGATTAGGTCTACAAACTCTACATAGTTAAAGGTTCAAGTTGAATTGCGAACCCTTTCAATGGGTTTTATCATGGATTTTTCACTATTGAATGTATAACGGTGATAGAAAACTCCATGATTAGATAAAGATAACACGTGTGCTAGCATTTCAGTTTCATATATAGCCGGTGTTGTTAAACATTTTGACGACTGCTTTGCAGGTGGGCGTCTGGGATTCAGCGAAAGGTGTGGATATTCAAACTGAATCTACACCATTGAAACCACGAGCTAAAGGAGAGGATTCGATGGCCAACAAAACTCGGATTATAACTTCAGTTGTGGTAAGCTAACGACGGCTTTTATTAAACCTAAAACCTTATAAATTAACTGTCATTGTTATTACTATCTATAGTATCTACTGTTAGACTATTTGCAGTAATAATTAATCCTAGTAATAGCCTATAGTTGTAGTTGTAGGCTAATAGTAATCGTAGTAGTTGTTTTTGTTTGTTTGTTGCAATGTCATCATTCATCCGCATTACACTAGGTAGGCCTCTAAGTCCAGTTACGAATATATTATACTTTAACTATAAAATATTGCAGAATTAAATAATTAATCCTTGTTCTTTTGTAGACGGTGCCTTATTTGTTTCTAAATAGTTCTGCTTTGAAAGCCAATCAAAAGGTTCATCTCTCAAACGAGATGTTCAGTGGTTACAGCGCTGATCTGGCCAGAATGATTGCCGAAAATATTGGCTTCAAGTACATAATTTCGCCGGTCAAGGACGGAAGATTTGGCTCCAAAACAGACGCAGGTTGGAACGGAATGGTTGGGGAACTAGTCAGGCATGTAAGTAGGTCACAGTTGGACCTGCTGGATACTATTGACTCTGAACAGGGTTACTTACCTGATCATCGCTATAACCTTTTCTATCATGGATTACAGTTTCATCATCATCTTCTTCTTTAGGTTTGCTGCCTCTCGGCAGGTCCAGATGCCCAACGACGCCACTCTTCTCGGTGTTGTGCTTTTTCTTTGAGTTTTCCATATCCATCCTCGATCATCCAGTCCAAGAACTTTTCCCTAGGTCTTCCTCTTCCCCTCTTCCCATCCATTTTGCCCTCCACTATGTCTCTTTGCAAGGAGTTGCCTCTCAGTACATGTCCTATCCAGTTCTTCTGCCTTGTTCTAATTGTATTCATCAAGGATATTTCCTCCTCAACTTTCTTCAGTAGGCTACTTCTTGCGTTTGATTTACGCTCTGTCCAGCTGACCCTTTCCATCCTTCTCCATATCCACATCTCGAACGCTTCTATTCGTTTGACATCCTCCTTTCTCATCGTCCAGGTCTCTGCTCCGTACAGTGTGACGCTCCAGATCAGTGCCTTCGCCATTCTTTTCTTGATGTCTCGACTCATTCCTCCTTTCAGTAGCTCTTTCCTTTTCGTGAACGTTTCTTTCCCCATCGCTATCCTTTTCTTGATTTCTTTGTGGCATTTCGCATTTTCCAATATCAGGCTTCCAATTAAGATAGCAAAATTCAGCGACTTGCTCCACTTCTTCTCCGTTGATTGTTATTTTCATATTATTTTCCCCTTTTGCTTCTCTACTTATCCTCATTACTTTTGTCATGGCGTTACCTTTGGCATTACAGTTTCATCATCTCTGAAATTATGTGACATCACTAATTCCGAGCTTGCAATTAGGGCCGATATGTCCATAATTAAGATGCTATGCTATGTTGCTTAATTCTGTGTAAAATTTCCATGCATGCTGAACTAGGTTAAGTTATGCTGTGTAATATTATTGGTGTCCAAGTTCTTCTTATTTATCTATGCCATTTATTTATTTATTAATCGCATTTGCTATAGCGCCTCTTCAAGCTCCCTACTCAGACGCGCTCCCGACTACAGCGCGGACACTGCGTCAGAGTTTCACACCGAAGCGCACGAGCAATTGCGAGTGAAGGACTTGCTCATTGTACGCGGCGACTTTAGGTGGATACGAACCTGAAACCCTCCGGCCTAAGACAATCGATTGATGCAGTTATAACAATTGCTCATTTACATGTAGGGCCTTCTGTGTTGTGATGTGCAGGAAGCTGACCTCGCCGTTGCTCCCTTGACGATTACATCTGAGAGGGAGAGAGTTATCGACTTTTCCGTTCCCTTCATGTCCACCGGCATCGGCATTATGATGAAGGTTGTACAAAGGATTATCTCAAAACATAAAATAGAAATTCGTTTCGTTGAAAATTAGTGGAGGTACGAAATTGGCAATAGAGGGTTTCTATCGGAGCACCCCTTGATAGTTCAGACCTAAATTAACTGAATTTTCTAAAGCCTACCGGTATTTCAGACGCTTTGAGTGTCCAACCTCTGCTCTATAGTCTATCCTTTTATCTTCTAATGTAAGCTAATAATGCACTAAGTCGCTAGAGCCAATTGGCTTAGGTTTCATATAATTCTGGAATCAGTAATTAAGATACGTGTAGAGCAGGACTGTTTAGCATGCAGTTCTTGACAAGATGCACAGTTCTAAAATTCTAAAATAGATTTGTGCAGTTCCAAGAAGCATTTCTGGGCAGCAAGAAATAGTAAAAAAGGTCGTTCATTGTCATCCGGCTGGGACAATTTTACCATGGCGGATGGGAAGGGAAAGAAGAGGTTGTGCAGTTCCAAAAATCCCTTTTAAAAAGCCCTGACGTATAATTATAGACTCGGATGAGGTTTCAAACGTTTGTTTGCTTTGGTTTCATTGCAGAAGCCGGTAAAAGAACCAAGTGGCGCATTTGCTTTCATGAATCCATTTTCCTACAATATCTGGCTGTGCATTTTTTCCGGCTACTTTGCTGTCCAAGTTCTTCTCTTCGTACTCAGCTGGTTGACTCAGTTTCGATCGGTGGTCGAAGGAGGCAAAGCAGGCAACACGAATTGCAACGTTTTCAGCTGTCTGAGGATGTCCCGCAGACCAGTCAGGTTAGGCCTACATCGCTATAACATCAATCTCGATTTTACCTGACATTTTTAGAGAATAAGTTAGTGTAGGCTAAGTTAGTGGAATAAGTTGGTGGAATGCTTAGACCTTATACTTTATAGCATTCCACTGGTTGGTTCTAAAAAATGTCTAAACAAACGCATTGAAACGCACGGTACTCTGAGTGCCGTGAATGCATTTTAAATATCACTAAACAGCATTTCAAATGAGGTTCGAAAACGGAGCCACGTTAAAATTACCTCACATTCTATCACTTGCATTCTATTACTAACGTTCGTCGTTCGTGTTGCGCTGAAACCTACATGTATAATCAGTTCATGTTCGTTAATTTAGTCCTCAAACAGATGGACACACCGCTACCTGGTTGCCTGCATTGAATCTAGTATTATCTAATATTATAAAATTTACTTTTAGCATTTACTTTGTTAGGCCGGGTAATGTCATGTGATGAACGCGAGAGAAGCTTCATGATTGCAGCACGGGTTATGACGCCACAATAAATTGCCATTAGCCTACGTAGCATATTGAACGGTTAGCTATTATGTAGCAGAGCAGCGTCTTAGAGCAGTGGTTCCCAACCTTTTTTGACTTGAGGGCCACTTTTTCTAAGTTGGAGGACACGAGGGCCACTTTTTCTTAATTGAAGGACATTAGTGGCCACAAGGTTAAAATTGTATTAACTAAAAGCATATAAAATTATTATAATTGATTCAAAATATAATGTTTTATGTTATTTATCGACGTTAAAATAAAATAATATTTGTAATAGAAAATAATAATGTGTTCTATCCTGTCCAAATTGTTAATTTGTTCATATGTTTTTGATAATTCTTTGAGAGATAAGGGCCATTTTCTTAGGCCTGGCGGGCCATTTTCTGAGGCCTGGCGGGCCACTTTTGGCCCGCGGGCCACGGGTTGGGAACCGCTGGTCTTGGAGTGTCTTTATAAGATGGCTCTGTTCTAGTGTTCTGTTGTACAATTGCATGAAGTTTCTACGTGTTAAAGAATTTGTTTTTAGCTTTCTGCCTTTGTGTGAATTCTCTTTAGTCTATGTCTAGGCTACTCAGTAGGCTACTCGTATCTTTCAACATTAAGAATAATAATAGCCTAATTATTATCATAGAAAATTGAAGCCGCACTATCACAGAGCTGTATGGTAAAGTTTTCAGCTCAACGTGCTAATTTATTTTGTCAGCGGCAATAATAGCCAAGACCTATAATAAATGAAATATTAGCCTACAACCGTACATGTACGTGTAGATGGTTTAACGCCGCAGGTCGGTAACTGAAAGGGTCGTGAGCAACACTTGGTCAATAGCAACGATCATTCTGATATCACTTTACACGGCAAAGCTATTCTCCATGCTAAAGGCCGAGAGAATGAAAGCGCAGATCGAGTCGGCGGATGACCTCTCAATGCAGACGGAAATCAAGTATGGTCTGATCGAAGGCGGATCAACGGCTGAATTCTTTCGGGTAGAAGAAATTTTCGCTCTTTCACAACATCAGCTCATTAATTAAAACTACGGGTGTTTATACAACCGGATGCTAAAGGACTTGTATCTTTTGATTCACTAACAAATAGGCCACTTCGAAAGGTCGACCATCAGAAGGGCGACTTCAAAAGGGCGACCATCAAAATGGCGACTGTTCGAAAGGGGGCCGATTAAAAGGGGGCCAAACAAAAGGGCGACAATCAAAAGGGCGATCTACATATCGAAGTTGGCTGCACGATATTCGGTGCACTGCCACATTTTCTTTCCGTTTTTAATTTTGCCAGGTCTGAATGTACAGCCATCAACCACTAACATATCGCGACCCTTGTTGCTTTTTACAAATGCTAAGGCCATTGTCACTCTTTCTCGACAACTTAGTTTTAAGTATGTCTAACGGCAAATCAAAATCGCTCAAATTTCTTTAATGTAACTGCATTGTGCGTTTAAAACTGTTCAATTATATAGGTCTACACACATAGGCAACGAGTAGGCTAAATACCGACCACTGGCCAGTTAAACTTCCGCATTTACATGAAAGGATTGACAATTAGCAGAGGCATACGTAAGCCTGTTTGCGTATTTCTCTCTCATGTAGGGATTGTAGGCCTACCGTTATTATTAAACCACTGCGAACGTTCGATGATCGCCCTTTTGATTGCCGCCCTTTTGTTTGGTCGCCCTTTTGAAGTCGCCTTTTTGATAAGAAACAGTATCTTGCATGCCCATTGGGAACCAGAAATCAAAATAAATTGTCGGATCTTCATAATATTATCATGAACAGGGTTGTGACCAGCGTCCATTTTGCACGCACAGTCACCAAGAAGAATCGAGTCTTCTAGGTGGTTGATCCTTGCTTTGGAACGGACTCCCAGGGTCCACTCTGATTCTTCCTATGCGCTGCTCAAACTGTCCTTTTTTGTCGTACTGGGTTCGGGAGCGCTTCTGAGTAGTCGCCTTTAAGGGGCGCTATATAAATCCCGTAATGAAAGAATGAATGAATGAACCATCTGCACAACTTAGAGCTAATCTCTATGGTTGACACTCGATATTCTGTTTCCAGGTGAAAGATAAAAATAAATATGTGAAACCTGATGCGTAAAATTATTATTTGCCTATAGAGTCTAATCGAATTTTGCAACCAAAGACGCATTTAGCTAATGGACCTCCTCTATTGTAATGACAGTGCAAGGCTAAACAATCCATAATTATAATAGACAGATAATAATTATTGTTTAAATGTCCAGCAGCTAGACAGTGACTCGAATTTGCAATTGCATTGTCCATTATATGCTTCTGCGTCGTCAAAGCGCACTGGGCGGACTCACTAAACGTAGTCTATTATAACTTTTATTCTGTTTGACATTAAATTTGTCTGCGAAATTTCGCTTTTGTGCGTAAATATAAATTACCTATAAGCCTGTTAAACGCGATTTAAATTTTAAAATTTTTGGCCAAATATTGACCAAAAAATCCAGGGATTCAAAATAATGCATAATTAAACTTTTTAGCGATCAACTACTCCAGTCTATGAGCGAATGTGGGCTTTCATGAGCGAGTCAGAGCCATCACTGTTTGTGATATCAAACGAAGAAGGCGTGGCTCGAGTGAGGAACGGGAAATACGCTTTGATTGGTGAATCTAATGCATTTGAATACTTCAATGAGAGACTGCCGTGTGATACTATGACGATCGGTCGCAGTTTCAATATCAAAGGTTATGGTATCGCTACGCCACTTGGGTCCGACTTGAGGCAAGTTACTTAGGCCTACTCATTCATTCATTCATTCATTCATTCATTCATTCATTCATTCATTCATTCATTTCTATAGCGCCTTTTGAAAGGAGTAGGCTACTCAGAAGAGCTTCCGACTGTAAAAAGGCAAAAGTGCAGATTTTACTTGAAAAATGCTTCTGTAAGAGTCCAAGAAAGCAGCTTCTGGGGGATACGATTTCAGACCGTGCACTGTGCCCAGCAGGTATCTTAATCGTGAGCTTCAAACTAGCAAAGCGCTAGTCTCTAAAAAAAGTAATTCACTGGTTTATTCACGAGCGTTGGGTTGCATCGGAATATCAGATAGATAGAATGTCAGGATATGGATAGAAATAGAAGACTTGACTGAAAACCTTAAGGGAAATAGGCTACTAAGCCTTCCATTGTTCTCAATTCAACGTACACAAGCCAAAAAGATATGACGAAAAAATCGGTTAGGGAATTGGTCAGCGTATCTATTCATGTCTACCTTTAGCTATTTTGTAGTTTCCGTTTATGATTACCTGCTACGGTAGCCATGTGGGATGGTACATGTCAGTTTCTTCTGGTTCTTCAGGGACCGTATCAATATCGCGGTGATGGAGTTAACCGAATCGGGTAAACTTCAGCAACTGCAGAACAAGTGGTGGTACGACAGAGGCGAATGCCAAATATCGACGAGAAAGGTGACTTTACGTTCGTACACATTTTTCATGCTCTAAACATTCCCTTTGTTAAATTCAAAACGTTTTAGAGCAGTCTTTTCAATCGCTGCATACATTTACGCTTTTAGTTATGCCTGCCTATTGAATGCACTGACCTATGGGCCTACTAAACTATTCTGTTACAGTTATTAAGGCGAATCTATTCAGGTTTACGTCTGAATGCTCTCATTGCGACATCTTGCCAATAAACTAATGACTGACAGAGTTTTCATCACGCTCTTCTAGAGTTTTTCTCCTAATAAAAAAGCAGGCTAACATTGACGACATTAAGGAAAGAGTGCACTGTATCAGTCTGTATGTTTGCAAGGTTTTGACTCTTGATTCCAGTTTGCGACTTTAAAACGTTTTACGTTCAACAGGGAAAAGTGGGAGGTGTTGTGAGGTTATCAAACGTCGCTGGTCTCTTCTACATGCTGATAGGATGTCTTTTCCTTGGGCTGATCATTTTAATCTTCGAACGATTGTGCAAGTCTCATATTGACGCAAGAATTGCGAAGGTACGTTTTTTCTTTGATTAGCCTATATGTTTGAGCATTGATATCAATGTATGTGGCCCTATACGTGGGCCTATATATTTTGTTCCGCATGCATTACATAGAATATGTAATTTCTGTAGACTTAGCCTACATGTATTGTACAGTGTATCGCTACCTCATACAAGAAGGAACGTTCAGACAAAAACAACCTATGCTTTGCTGTAGGCGTTATGCTCACTGATAGTCATTTTTAACTTCTGATGCTTTATGAAATGTGTGCTCTCAAGCGATTAAACTAGTGACCTGGTAAAACATTTTAATGGGTCATCCGGACAGGAATAAACTCTGACCTGAGAATAACCGACCGGTAGTTCATTGAAAGGGCTCAATGATAAAAAAAATGCAGATGTAGAAAAATATTTTTTGTTAGAAAAAGGCTATAGAGTAAAGACAGAATGCATACGACATGCAATACAATATATGAAGTTTTTGATAATTTTTAGAACGAAAATCATCCAATGGAAGAGCAGGTCGAAGTTCTGGAGCGTCTTTGAACTGGAGAGGCATGCAATTACGTCATTTAAAGTCATCTTAAAATCCGCTTTATTATCCAGAAGCTATGGAAGATGCAATGATCGAAAATAATACCAAATATAGCCTATATATGAGTGACCTGAAGGGCAGCAGTATCATATTTGCACGATCAACATTAGTAGACTAATCTTGTAATCGTAATCAATAATAATTTTGTAGTCGTAATCGGTAGAAATCTTGTGATTGTCATTACAATAATTTTATAAGCATTATACTGATGCAGCAGTATTCGCAAAACCGTACTAATATTGGTAGTGTATTCATCTATTATAATTATAAACATGCCGATAAACCACCAAGTGAGGAGACTAAATTAAATGTAGGCTATATGCCAACAGGATAGCTACATGTACGTAGGAGCACCCGACAATGTTAATTGTACAGGCCTATGTATATAGCCTAGCTACTTCTTAGGTCTTCACCTTCTTTTTATTAGGATATTATGTTACTAGACCTCTTATGAACATTATAATCCATTTGCATATGAACCAAACAAAGACTGTCTTTTTATTGAGCATAATTATAATAATAATAATAATTTCTTTGTTGAAACAATCCGGTTGACAGACCGCAAGCGGTTACAGTGTACATTAATATCTCATGCAATTGAAGCAATTCACAAGAACGCAAATTACAGAAGACATAAATCTTAGGCCTAGCTACTAACAGAACAGATACCCTGCAAACACAAAGCACGTACGCCCTATGGAGGCTATGGGGCGTGATCTCGGTACATCTAAAGGCTATGCACTTGAAACACCATTTAGCAACGTTGATGGAGTCTGCCACAACAATTTGGACGAACTAAAAGCTGAAGTCGCCGTTCTCCACACGACTAAAAAGTTAGTCTTAAAAGAAAGTTGGTCGAGTTATTTCGCAGGAACATCGCATTGAAAATTAGGTTATTTTCCAGCCAATTTATTCCACTCAATCAAGTAACCGATTGAGAATAATTTATATGGCACCCGTTAGAAGATAATTTTTTACTTCTTGGCGATCCACTGCTCAATATGAAAATCTACAACTTTAACATTGATCACAAATCAACCTTCGGGAGTCAATTCCTGTGGGTTTGAAGGAGCTAGAAATTCTCACTGGCATGAAATCAGAACCTACTGGTTTCATGTTTGTCTTGCAGCTGAGGGATCGGGTACTAGCAGGTAAGCTGAAGTTAAAGGTCTTCAACGCGATGATGAATATCCATCAATCTCCTAAATCCAAGGGATCGGATTTTCCGTACAAATCTGCTGGACGTCACATAATAATATTATTATAAGAGTCAGTTTTCATGCGATTATTTATGCAATTATACGATATAGCCTACTCGCGAATCCACGCGAAAGGTTATAGGCTACATTTTGCATGAAGCATGTGAATAATGGAACAGCGCGCCTTTGGCCTAGTAATTTGCTTGGCGGATATTGTTGGATTTTAAATTTTTATGCGGAAACTTGAGAAATGCACGTAGCCACGAAATGTTGGCGATTTCATTGATTTTAACCTTCAGTACGTACTGGAATTGCCTCAGTTCTGAAGGGTCATCTTATAGCCGACGTTGCTATTTGCTGGTGGAGCAAGAAACTCTTTAAGATAGTGTTATGTTATGAAACCAATGCAAGGGTTATATTCTTTTATTAGAATATTCTGTCAACAACTGCAGCCATCCTTTCTCTACACGAAACACATTCGGCAACGACGACTGATCAATTTAAGTGATCCGCTTAGGTTTCGAACCCGATACAATGTCATAATACGCTGAAGACAAACACATCAGCATCCAACTCCTTACTGTCCACGAATACCACGCTACCTTAATACAAGGTAGGAAGGCATTGACAGTATTATTATTATTACATACATTTATTACGCGAGCAAGGTCACACCAAAGTGTGAAACTGAGGCGCGGATAGTTAGCCGCCAGAGGAAGATGCAGTTAAAAGTCCATGTGCTTGAAAGCCAAAGAGAAATAGTGAGTTTTGGGTGTACGGACCATTCCTCATAGGCTGATTGCTCATAGGCTGATTGGTCATAGGCTTATCGCTCATACGGCTGATTGCTCATAGGGCCTTTTGCTCATAGGTCTTTTTGCTCATACGGCTCATTGCTCATAGGGCTTATTGCTCATATGGCTTATTGCTCATAGGCTTATTGCTCATAGGCTTTTCATTCATATGCTGTCATATGCAATACAATAATAGTAGAGATAACAACTGATTTAAATGAAAACATTTACTAGCTTGTGTAATTGTTAAAATGTAAAAAACAGTTTAACTACAACAGTGTTCATCACGCTTTTAAACATTTTAACTACAAGAGTGTTCATTACTAAAGATCTCGAATAGAGAATAGCTGAATATGCTGTCACAAACAGTAGAGATAACAAATGATTTAAATGTTAAATGTTAAAAACAGTTAAACTTTTTAGCTACAACAGTGTTCGTTACTAGAGATGTCCGATACAGAATAGTTCAGTGTCTTACATGTTAACTACTTCAGTGTTAACTACTACAGATGTGCAGACTACTTAAAGGATAAGTACGACACATTGTTGGGTGACTGCTTTGGAACAGAGATTGGAGTCCAATATATTTGTTTTGGACCTAGGACAAAGTTCGTGTATTTTAGAGATATGAGCAACGAGCCTATGAGCAATAGACCCTATGAGCAATCAGCCGTATGAGCAATAAGCCTATGACCAATCAGCCTATGAGCAATCAGCCTATGAGGAATGGTCCTAGAGCCACTTTTGAGCCGTTTTTTGAAGGTAGGGAGTGAATTTGAGAAGCGAAGAGAGAGTGGAAGTAGATTCCATTCTTTGGGAGCAGAGGCATGGAATGCACGTGAGCCCATAACAGTTCTGCATCGAGGCTCAGCTAAAAGACCCATGCTTGATGATCGCAGGCAACGAGGAGGAATGTAAGGAGTAAGCAGTGACTGAAGGTAGGGAGGTGTTCCGGTAGAAAGGGATTTGTAGGTTAAACAGGCCAATTTAAATTTAATCCTGAACTCGACAGGAAGCCAATGCAGCTGATGAAGTAAAACTGAAGAACTTGATCGTAGTGGGACACGCAGCACAACCCGAGCTAAGGAATTTTGGATGCGTTGCAGCCTATGCAGCTCATAGTCCGAAATGCCAACAAAAATCGCATTAGCATAATCAAGGCGAGAGGATGTATACAGTAGCGCTTGTCGTGACCTATACGTGTACATGAACACAGAAGATCACCAACTTATGGCTGCACATAATGACCAGCAGCACTGCATTGATTATGCTAAGAGACAAGCAGCAGCAGCAGCGTCAACGTTGATGCTGGCTGGCAGACGCTCTACGCTGTGGCTTCCATGATTGTGGTTAGACGGAACGCTGCTGCAGTCGGTTGGTTAAAGCCAGCAGCGCGGCTGTCCACAGCGACATCACCCAGCCAGCCACAGATGTTGTTATTGCTCCCCGTACATACATGCAGGCAAGTGATGGGAAGATGGCATTTCTGCTGCTGATGATGAAGATGGCGTTGATTCTGATGTTGTCGCTGGTTGTCTTTGTACCAGAGGCATTCAGCCAAATGCCGGCGTATTCAGATAAAATACCAATCGGTAAGCGATGATGATTGTCAGTCCTTCGTTTTATTAAAGAGATTCTCTTGAACGTCGTCATTGTTTTTATGACGATTTCTTATGATGTCTGCATATTAAGATTGCCATAATAATAAAGCCATAATAATAAACGGATATCCATTATTGTCACATAGTGAAGTCATATAGAATCAACAGATTTGGATCATCATTACCGGAATAGATCTATAGTTTATTACTCATGGGTGCGGCGCTGATTCCACAAAGAAACTCCGTGGTTCAATTACGTAAAGTCAATTGGAAGAATAATAATTTCTTTCTCGTATATTGCTTATCCAGTGGTTGAAAAGAAGGAAACTCATTTACTTCGGTCATTTGATGAGGAAACAGGGGGCTGCATGGAAAAGGAAATAATACAGGGTACAATTTCGGGAGCAAGGGCAAGGGGAAGACCGAGGATGGGATGGATCGCCAATATCATCGCGTGGATGGAACTACCATTCGAGAGGATACTGAAGGAGACGGAGGACAGGAAAAAGTGGCGAAGGCGTGTCCATGAAGCGACCAACCCTCGAATCGAGGAGGGTTGAAGACAAGACAAGTGTTCGAACAATGAACATTGGTCCACATGTCCTGTGATGACTGTTGTGGAATTTCGGAAGCCACTAGAACTACATGTAACTTTGCTTCTGAAGTTGAGAAGTAGAATAACTTTTGCCTTACCCTACTGTGACTTATCTAACGTGCGTGAATTTAGCCATTGGTCTCTTGTGTGTCCAGGTGCAATGCTGGATGAGACTCGTGACGCTGAGATTCGAGCGGCTTTCTCCTATGAAATCTCAGCGCTGAATAAGCGACAACAGCGCTTGAAGATGAGTGCTGAGGTCCTCAATAAGCTCGACATGGAAGACAGCTACGCAGTCGGTAGCATGTGTAAGCGATTTCATACTGTATCTTCAGCAGCATTCGTTTTGTATTCTATTCAAGTTGAATAGTCCCACTTACTGTTTTAAAGCAGTAACTATCATATTATGTATGTCTGTATGCATTTATGTATGTATGTATGTATGTATGTATGTATGTATGTATGTATGTATGTATGTATGTATGTATGTATGTATGTATGTATGTATTGTATGTATGTATGTATGTATGTATGTATATATGTATGTATGTATGTATGTATGTAAGTATGTATGTATGTATGTATGTAAGTATGTATGTATGTATGTATGTATGTATGTATGTATGTATGTATGTATGTATGTATGTATGCATGTATGTATGTATGTATGTATGTATGTATGTATGTATGTGTGCAACTGTGCATGCATTTGTGTATGTGTGTATTTATGTAAGTATGCATGTATGTATGCATGTATGTATGCATGCATATAGTAATTATGCATGTATGTATGTATGTATAGTTGTATGCACATAGTCAAAGACGACTGAGTGACAGTGCAAAAGTCAATCATACAAGATCTTGTAAACCTCTTTATATTTTCTATAATAGTCAATGTATGTGATTGCCTTACTAATGCAGTATGTCAGCTGATGGCCAATGGTATATTCGCCTTCTTCGCCACTCACACAATGGCGACGATCGACACGATCAAGTCGTACAGCTCCACGTTTCGTATGCCGTTCATTACGACCAACATCGCCACGAAAACCGCCGGTCAGGAGCTCGGTTATGAACTCTACCTCAGACCTTACTACGCCAAAGCCGTCGTTGATGTCATCAAACACTACAACTGGAAGGACATCTGGTATCTCTACGATTCAGACGAAGGTATACAAAGCTTACCGTGTGTTACACTAGCCTAACAGTGGGACAAGTCGTGACTCTTACATGGTTCGTGTAGGCTACCGTACGTGTATCATGGTGTATGTTAAACTGCATTTGCAGTTGTATTGTTGCAGAATGTGTCAATTGCATAATTGTGAGCCAAATACATCTATGGAGAATCGTGTAGCTATATCGATGCAAATGATCGTTTTTTGGACAAAATAACTGATGTGGATTATCACGAGGCCACAGCTGCATGCATACATACATACATACATACATACATACATACATACATACATACATACATACATACATACATACATACATGCATACATACATACATACATACATACATACATACATACATACATACATACATACATACATACATACATACATACATACATACATACATACATACATACATACATACATACATGCATACATACATATATATATACACATGCATACATAATAACAAAAATTAAACGATGGAGATGGACCTTTTTAAAGTCTTAAACCATGAGAGAATGAGAGTTATGAGAGAATGCTGTTGTGGTGACAGCTTTATAGGTCTATGCTACCATTGCAGTGTGAAAATAATTTCTTTAACGATGCGTGGGGGACGCTTTTCATGTGTTATGAGCACTGAAATGATAGGTATTTTGCTAAAATGACAGCCTAAATGCTATACCATCGTAGTGTAAAAAAGAAAATGGGTATGTGTCACATCCTCTCTCAGACCCCTCCCCACTTAGAACTTCTCGCCCGAGTCGTCTCGGTGATCGGCTTTCGACCGCTCGTTTGTATCCCGAAATACAGTAGGCTACCGAGTCTCCGCCCATGTGCACATGTGCACATGAGTGAATAAATCGATGTTAACGTAGGACATCATGACGTACACTTACCTTACATACGTTATTTTAAAAAACAGGACCTTAACGTTTTGGGATAGATGTCTGTAAATGGAAGATAATTAGGCTTGTGCAAACTACTCTACTAGCTTTAAGTGGCAGCTACGGTTGTTTGGCCAGCATTAGGACAATTTCTCATCACTAATGATGTTGCTACCCTGCAGAAGCAAAGTGCAGGAGAGCAATGCGCCATAAAACATTTTCGAAAGTCACTTGTCTTGTCTACAGGATATAACAGACTAGAGTCTACATCAGCGGTTCCCAACCCGTGGCCCGCGGGCCAAAAGTGGCCCGCGTGGCCTTCAAAAATTGCCCGCAGCATCTCAATGAACTAAGAAAAATATATGTAAAAATTGACATTTTAGACATGACAGAATATATAATTATTTTCTATTACAAATTATTTTATTTGAACGTCGATAAAATCGCATCAAACATTCAATTTTGATTCAATTATAAAAATTTTATATGCCTTTAGTTAATTAAATTTTAGCCTTGTGGTCCCCTAATGTCCTTCAACTAAGAAAAAGTGGCCCTCATGTCCTCCAACTTGGAAAAAGTGGCCCGACAGTCAAAAAAGGTTGGGAACCCCTGGTCTACATGTTGCAGGCAAGAGAATCTGAAACTGTTAGATGATGAAATCTCTTTTCGTTGGTTAGGCTTGGAGCGACTGCAGCAACTGTTGGATGGTTTTGCGGAAGATGGATACATCGTGAAGATGCACGTCTATCGTGTTCGAAACGCGGCCGACGCCCATCGCACCCTGCAGAGATTGGATTCACGGAAGGAGGTCGGGAAGCGAATCCTGCTTGACCTTCCGTCGGCAGACTGCGAGGACCTTCTCAAAAGAGTGGTCGGTTATTTTGAACACGTCATCGTCATAAGTTCCATTGCAAACAAATTATGTAACATCTTAATAACACCCAGAAATAATGTAATTGCAAGAAAACTTATTTGTGTTGCCCGATGCCGTGTCTCTTTGGTGGCTGAATCCGTCCCACTTAGCTCTAGGGAGCACCGTTATTTAGCACTATATAATAGGTGATATCGATATCTGCGCTTTGAATTTAGTGTAAAATGTATTTTTTTTAAATATTTACTATTTTGATCAATTCACTGGATTATATAGGCCTGCATGTAGGCCTATGTTTATTACCACGCATGTAGCTACACCAAAATGCGGGTTACAATTAGGCAATTTAAGATATTCTTAGCTTTGTTTATCTTGCTATAGAAGCACTGAACATAATATGACGCATCCATAGAAGGAATAAGAAAACATGGCAGAAGAGGAGAGAACTAGAACACAGCAGAAAATGCCATAACATAAGATGGCTTTAAATACTCACTTTCATACTGCATGGGGTCCAATAGTAAAATTTGTAAGGATGAAGCTTAATTTATTTTTCTATTGATTGTTTTCAGAATAAGGAGATCCGTGGCATGATTCATCATTACTTTGTGGTTGGTTTGGTAAGTTCTCACGTGCTTCCATTTCTCAGAGCAGTTATTGAGATTTTTTACTTCTTCTGTGTCTAGTCTGTTTCTCTTTTCTCTAACACATTCTCTTCGCTCTTCTCCTATGAAGTCCTTTCATTTTCATTCGATTCACTCAAATCTTAAAGGCATTTTCATTTTCTCTAGTTTCCTTCCTCTCACGCTATTTTATCGCCATAGTCTACCTAACGGAACATACCAGAACACTCAAAACTTAAAGCATTTTCACTTTCTCTGGGGTTCTTTATCTCACACTATTTGACCACAGTCGAAATGGCAAAACATATCAGGACACCTGGAGTCCTGGACACTAAAACCTTAAACGCATGCATTTTCGCTTCATTTAGTTTCCATCTGCTCACACTATTTCATTACCATAGTCTACCTAACGAAACATGTTGCGGTGTGCGATAAGCTGTGCTTCTTTTGTCAGGGAATAGACGACATATTCGTCGAAGCCTTTGGTCATGGAGGAATGAATGTCACTGGATTTCGTTTGGTCGACAGAACCAATAGCACAGTACGCGCCTTTCTCAACGATTGGGCGAGACTCGATCCGCAGTTATACAAAGGCGCAGGTGCTCTTAAGATATCGGTGAGTTACAAAATTAGATTACTTAAGAGATCGTTCAGTTCAACGGAAGTCAACTAAAATATTTCGTATTAAGTGCATTTTTCATGCTTACTGCATGTGCTAACTCCATCTTACACGAGCTTGTTGTAGCTTACAAAATATGGACATTGTTCACATAACCTACATTGTAAGTAATAGCACCATACAATCTATGCTATTAGACATTTTCGCATCCAATCCTGAATTACTTTTACAACTTATATCTTTTTTCTTTCGCGATGGTCTGTGTGACAGTGAGAGTAATAAGGGGTTAGACATGCAGGTCTTTTTGAAAAGCTGTGTCCAGCAGCTCTGCATCCTCTTAAACATTGCATCTTTTAGTACATTTAGAATACAATGCTCTAAGACAGTGGTTCCCAACATTTTTTGACTGTCGGGCCACTTTTTCCAAGTTGGAGGGACATGAGGGCCACTTTTTCTTAGTTGAAGGACATTAGGAGGTCACAAGGCTAAAATTTAATTAACTAAAGGCATATAAAAAAATTTATAATTGAATCAAAATTGAATGTTTGATGCGATTTTATTGACGTTCAAATAAAATAATTTGTAATAGAAAAAAATTATATATTCTGTCATGTCTAAAATGTCAATTTTTACATATATTTTTCTTAGTTCATTGAGATGCTGCAGGCAATTTTTGAAGGCCACGCGGGCCACGGGTTGGGAACCGCTGCTCTAAGAGCATTTGCAGTTGCAGTATTTGTAAGTTAGACATTCTGGTATACGTTATAACAATTTGGCATAATATGCTACTGTAGCTACCAAAATTAGCTATAAATCTTTCTTCTTTTCCTTCAGGCTTGAATTGATCCCTCTCTAAGGAGGGGTCAGCCACTCGGATCCTCCTCTTCCAGTTTCCTAACAAATTAGCTATAAATACATGTCATTTAATAAAGCAGTTAGAGCCACTTTCTAACTACTTTCAACATAGGTAGCTATGACTACTGCTTAACTTAGCAGTAGCAATGACTACCTACTTTGAAAATAGTTATAAATTGGCTTTAAGTAGGCCTACTAGTTAGGTAGTTGATGCTTATGAGTATTTAATTATTCTGTGAACTTTTTAAGTATATTCGTTTAATTTCAAAGTAAGACACACCGCACCAAGTTACAGGTCAGAAATGTAAAATAATACACAGAAGTAATAATAAAGCTTATAGTAATAATATTGAAATAAAGTTGCGGCAGCCATGGGCTGGCATCCGTCCGTTACGTTGTTGATAATTAAAATAGACAGATGATGTTGAATTACTGTCATTGAATCAGGATAAGGCAAAAACGACCCGTCAGTTATTAGCAGCTGTAGGCCTAATCAGCGCTAATGACACTCGCTTATTAGGGCCTACTTGTGCTGAACATCAGTAATTAATACAGATAATGAATACTCATGCCTCTTTAATAAATTCCCATGCTTTTATAATTATTATGACGTGCGCTGTTTTAAATGCTGGTGTGGTTTGTTTGGTGTAGTACGCGGCAGCGTTGGCTGTAGACGCCGTGGGAGTCATAAGCCGGGCTCTGCAACGAATGGTCAGCGAGAAGCCATCAGTCTTCAAGCAGACACTGCGCGATGGAAAAGTCTACAGCAACGGCTCAGAGGGAATCAACTGCGATGCAGAACCAGTGCAGATATGGCAGCATGGATACGACATCATGAAGGCAATGAGAGAGGTGTGTTACTAATGCTCTTTACCATGAGAACTATCCATAGGATTTGTCGGTGCTCACTGTGCATCCCTGGTTTTGGATAGGTTAACCTGGTTTTGGATAGGTTAACCTGGTTTTGGATAGGTTAACCTACCCCGCTGGTAATAATTATGTGACATTCAGTGTTGTGTTTTATTCCATATGAGTTCCACAGCATTGCTTCTGATTTCTTGGAAGCTTGATTGAGATGCGAAATGATAGTGCGTAGTCGTCAAGTTTACTTCAAGAGTAAACATACAATCTCATTATTCGTGCTCAGATGATTACTGTAAAAGATCTCTTAGAAAGGGTAACCCAGAAAGGGAGTGATCGCGCTAAACCTGGGCAACCGCAAACAGGAATTTGTATCAATTCAAACACCATCAACTGTCGCCTTTCGAGTATAGCCTATGCCTCTCTGATCCTTTGATCTTGCTTGTATAAAATGAAGTCCTCTTATTCCTCTTAATATTCGGTTCCTGCCATCTTTTCATCTATTCAAACGTGAGTTTTCTGCTTATATCCAACAAGGAGAATAAGTCCAATTTTGTGGGAAATGTGATCAGTTTAAAATGGGAGTGTGCACTCGTGTTTGTGTATGTTACTGACTATTTTGTACACTATTTTCTCTTATTTACTTACTTTTCGTTTGTACATATATATATATATATATACTATATATGCATGTATACTAGTTAAGTTTTTTTGTGTTATTCATTTCAAATTCGGCCGTATTTCTCATCTGTTTCTTCCAACGCTCTCAGGTGGCCCTGGCTAGCGGGATCTTCGGCCCCTTTTGGGTCTCCTGGGCATGCCAACATGTTTGCTACTCTGTTATAATTACGAAATGTTACGAATATTATTGGTTGCCGGATAAAAATGTTATGTTATGTTATGTTGTTCTTTTTTTTGCTACAGACTTGTAAATAGATTTATAATTAAAAGAAGTATTTCAAAGTCTCACCTTACTCGGCTTACCGCTCTATCGAGTTGGGACTTACACTGAACGAGAATTATATATCTGGGTGCTGTTGGCTATTATTATAGATCATCAAACGTTCTTATATTATTATGCAGTGATCCATAATAAGTCTTGTTTATCCAGATAGAATTTGGTGGACTAACGGGAGATATACGATTCGACAAGTTTGGTCTTCGACGCGATTACCGGCTGGATATCTACGAAGCAACACTTAGTCGAGGCCTTGGAAAGGTCTGTTTCACTCGGAATATAATGGCTATCTATATCCTTTGAGATTATTCCCAACTTGTCGCCTATGTTAACATGTAGCTTATAGGCTTCGGAGTTGATCCTACTTAAAACGGGCTTATTGCCCCTTTTTAGTCGGCCCCTTCCCTGAAGATGCGTTGAATTGCTCTATCATCTGTTAGGTAAATACTATTTACTTTTGTTTCTTGGGATTAAAAGTTCTGTCAGCAAATTTTCAAGCACTTTCTTAGTCCTGGTCTTTCGAATAAAGTTTGGAACTGTGAGAGCTTGAAATGCCATGGCGGCCACGTTCGTAATTTACCTGGTGCCGTCAGCTACTGGAGCTCTGGCGACAGTCATGATGCATCCTCTCCAGTGTCTCCTCTCTCGTGTTGCCTCTCTTAGCTCCTCCAGGCTCATGCCAGACTTTTCCTGTATTTCATCCATCCATCTCTTCCTCGGTCTTCCACGTCTTCTCCTTCCCTCACCGCATGCCGTCATCAGCTCCTTTTCCAAACCGTTTTATCTCATCACGTGGCCGAAGTAGCTCAATTTCCTCCTATCAATTCGTAATTACAAGATCGGAATCTCAACAACGAACCTTTGAACACCGTTTGTATCACTCAGAAACAACGGTGAAAGAAAGAAATAACTTCATGACAATAATTGCTATCTATCCTATTATTTTGCAGCTAGGCTACTGGCATTCAGAGAAAGGCTTGCACATTCAACCCACCGCAAGAGTTCGTCAGATCGACCTCAAAGGACAAAACCTGTTTGCCAATCGAACGCGTATTGTAACTTCCATACTGGTCAGTAACTGTTCACGACGACTTTGACTATGTTTTGTTAAATATAAAGTGTCGCCTTTGCTATAGGCCTATCTACATTGGAAATGATATTGTATTATCCTATGCATTAAAACCAACGAATATATATAATTATCATGCACACTTGATTACGATGCAATGCAATACAAATGTATTTGAGATTGCCTCCAACAAGAGTTCAGAAGTGCACGTACATTGGAGCGCTTCTGAGAAGATACTCTTGAAGAGTCTCTATATAAATGTCCGAAATGAATAAATCCATACGGTGGAACAATAATATTGCGATGAGCAATTGTATGTGAGGGAATTGCTCGAAATCCTTACACAGTAACTGCTTGGAACATATATTTTCTGGACTCGAATCCTTACTCTCCCGTTACAAGCCGAATTTTTTGCTTCTTTTGGAGGAAGATAATTGAATCGAAGCATGTTAGAAATGGCGTGATTACTCGATAAAATAATGCATTCACAATTTCATAATTCCTTTCGCCTGGGTTTCGATGCCGGTTGAGACGGTTGTAGCTTGTACAGTCACTGCTAGGTCTACTCATTCACTGCATTTGTGTACTTAAAATCCGTGTGCTTTCTTTGAATAGTCATTCAGACACAGAATAATACTTGCAATTTGTGTCATGACTCATGCGCATCCAGCATGTAACTGAACTCACCATACAACACGGTCAGAGCTCAGATTTGATAAGTATTAAGTGCCTAGCCCAATGACCTCTACCATGTACCTACATGGACACCTGCACAAAGCACAAGCGGGCAAGAAGGGAATTTGTTCCTGGCATATTGACAGCTATTTTTAACTGCAACTTTTCACGCTCAACAAATTTCTTTGCATTGTAACACTAATTATACACAAATTAAAACTGAGAAATTTACATTGAGAAACCGATATGAAAAAATCCATGTTTTTTTATTTCCTGCTGTGCTTTTTTGA